>CAADRB010000053.1:80625-265862 GCA_900708905.1 Hymenolepis diminuta | reverse complement strand
ACTGGTGACCCTCAACAATCTGGTGGCCCTCTACAAACTGGTGACTCTGCCACTACACAACCATAACTATCAAAACCTTTGCGTCTTAGGTGTAATCAGGAAGAAAAGCATGTTAACTTTTCTGCAATTGACTTAAAACGATGTGGAGATCTAATATTAACCTATTTATTGATAGTAATCCTAGTAATTTACCTGCCTTCTTCAATTCTGACTTACTAGAATACCTAATCAGGCACGAAAATACCAAAACAACAGACCGGATCATTTAGTGTGACTAAGCAGCACAACTTGAATAAGAATCGGAAACGAGAAAAAACCCCATGTGGTGCGCGGTCTAGATACTGGGGAAAGCGGGTAAAAGCTGCACTTGATCGAACGTTTGTTAGCGGAAATGAGAAAATGGTATACATAACATTACATGCATGATATATGTGCATGCAGGCCAATTTTTTCCCTAAACTGCCATTATTGAGGAGGAAAAGTTGCATATGTTCCGCAAATTGGGCAAATTATTTTCACAGAGGTGTAATTTGATGAATCGATAATAACCTAGCGAGTAATTTCGCCGCGAATGTGGATTAATCGGTCAATTATTGATTTATGATTGTCGAATAAACTAAATAACTCAAAATGAGAAACTTAATTCACACATACTACTAATTTACGTTAATTAGTAATGCATTTAAGGCTCAAATTAATTTGTGTAAATTTCGGTTATTTATGGTGGAAAATAAAAAACCAATAGTACTAATTAATAAAATTAGTAGTATACAAGGGGTGCACGTTAATGCTGTCATGAAAATCAATGGATGTTAAGGGTACTTAATCAGATCTTTTGAAATGTAAAAAAACTCGCCCTCAGAATTCCATTAGCCTATCTGGTAAAGCCTCCAACTGTCCAACTTTTGATACCATCACAAGAAATTTCAAAGAAGATGCATTATCAGGAAAATTAAAAGAAAGAAGGGAATGATCAAGATTAACGCGAATGTAAAGATATGGTTTTAAACAGAGGAATACTTTATCGTGCATCAATGCTAAACTTTAGGACTATCAATCATGCAAACAGAAATACTTTCGTTATGAGACAAAAAATTATTTACCAAATACTGCCAATCTATCGACAATTTGTAGTACATACAAATCACACGTAAAATCGTTGCGAATTATATTATTAATGGCAGAAATTAACAAATTAATAGTACTAATTAATAAAAACAGAAGTCTACAAAAAGTATACATCAACAATACCATGAATTTAATGGATTTCAAGTTTTGAAATCAAATTTTTCAGGCTTAAATTTACACACAGAAATCCAATACCTTGTCAGCCAAAATCTCTAACTGTCTGCCTTTTTGCACCATAGTGAGAAATATTAAAAAGCAACAAAATGGCAAACAGATCAAGATTAACGGAAGGGAAATATATGCTAATGTAAAATGGTCGTACGAATACAAATAATTAAAATTCAGATGTATCAACTCTGGAAACTAAAACACTTTCATTCTCCAAAGGAAACTCTTGCTGGCAATCTTCACAGAGTATATTTGACCACTACATATAAAAAGATCATTTCTAGGCATCGTTCTTACACAGCAACGCCTGTCGGTTCTGCACTTGTGGTTAGAAGGGATATCGAACAGACACGGGTAATCTATTCCTCTCCTACCTTGCTTTCTCCGTTTTGCCGAACCGTGATTCAGCAAACACTAACTTGCCAACAAGACACACAGAAGTGTACAAAATTATTACCTTTTACCCCAACTGTTAAAAGATTGCCAATGACATAAGTAAATCGGGTTATTTTTTCCTTTCCGAAGGCGTTCAAAAAACGTTACAATCGTTACGACATTTAAAAGAATAAAGCGAATGTATTTTTAAAATAGAATGCTCCTAAAATTCGCTTGGTAGACAGAAAAATTATCGATTTTTTTGTGGACAATATGATTAATTAAGTGAGGGATTGGATCTTTTGGACATGCTTCATATTAAGAGGAATTTGATGGATTGATATTAATTGGTTGACGTTTTCGTGTCGACGAATTGGTCATGTAGGCTCAGAGAGATCGAATGATCAAAACAGACGAATTTTTCACTTTTGTTTTAATATTTAGCCGCTTATGTTGACGTGTACTTACATTCTGGACGACTAACGGACTCAAGAACCCTAATCAAATTACTTGGCGCATTAAGTAAACACAAGCCATTAATTGGCCATAGACTTTCGACATTTTTTACCGGAAGACAAATTTAACGATTGCACTTGGTATAAATAAAGGACTTTGCATGGTTTGTGAGTAGTTCCATGAGACAGTTATAATCACTTTAACCGGAAAATCTCGTGACTTAGTAGCGCTAGAGGTTAATGTTAACTCTCAACTAAGCAGCAAATATATTTAGTATTAAAAAACTAATAAAAACCAACCAAATTAGTTACAAAAATGCATTGCTATGTTAATAAAATAGAGCGTAAAAACTAAATTGGACGGGAAATAAAAAAACTTGTGTAATAGTTATAAATTTTAATTAATGGAAGAAAAAGTGAAATTTACGACATCAGATATTACTTGGGCAGAAAAATACTATTTTAAAAATAACTTTACAAAATTTTCCGGTTAATCATTTAAAAATTCAAATTTTTACTATTTCATTTATGTTTACTAGACTAGGGCGTCATAGTTATTACAATTCTATAAGATACCTATTATCGCGCACACGGAAAAAACTAAAGTATTTGGATTGCACTTTACATAAAATATTCACAAAAACTCTTCAGTCAAATATATATTATGTCAATAAAGTACACTCTCATTGGTGCAGTGGATCACACATTTACATTTCCCCAAAGTTATATTAGAGGCATTCACCGAAAATGGATTAGGATGTTATTACCAAATTAATGTTTTACTAGATAAAGAGACATTTATTTTCCAATTCCACTTCGATGTTTTTTAACTAATAACTTTCTCGTCAATAAAGCATGAACGAACAGAATTCGAATTGCGAGAAAAAACTTCGAAGCGAACTTGCCCGCGTATAAAACAGAGACTCATTATGTGATTAGTTGGCAGGAAATCTATCAGAAGTTCACACATGCAGAAGAATGAGTATTTGTCATTCGTGTCAGAAAATTTGAGAATGCAGTTTCAAAGACTTCGTTGCATCGAAAGATAAGGGTTCGAAACCCGTCACGTATGAGAATCCTCTAATAAGAAATGAACAAAAACTACTTAGATAAGCTAGCACTACCAACATGCGATTTTAATTGATTTTTCTTATCCAATTTATTAACTTACAAATTAGGCAACCTTTTGCGCAACTGTCTATTTGTTAAAATTGCTGTCTATTTCCAGTTTATTTATTATGAAAAGGAGACGGCATCACCACTTAATAAAAGAGACACACAGAATGTAACTTTTTGAAGTACATTAACAGCAATGAGATGATTGTCACGTCACTTCACTGCTACATTGTACAGCAACAGTTCTGCACATCCGACTTAAATACAGGGCTTTAGGGCTTTTCAAATTGAGGGTTTCGGAACATTTATTTGAAATGGCGGGAAATTTAGAAAATTTAATTGTGCATCATTTGATAATTTGAATTACTACAACCATATCCTTTCAAATTAGCGATTTCTTCGTGAAAGTCATTTAATTTTATGTTGAAAATACACTCAAAATACTCAAATTTTTACAAGACCTATCATTCTAGACCAAGATGATTATTTCATATCTCTTTTTTATTCAGAATTTCATACAATTCAAGTTCCCTCTCTGCAATCAACAGTCTTTTTTCGGACTTGTTATAATAAATAGTATTTACTCAACAGAAAGCACTTATGCACGTAAATTGCTAAATAGTCCAATCAAAGATGAAGTGGTTAGGGCATCTGAAATAGTTTTATATCATTTGAACATTGAATTCATCATATTGTTCAAATGCTATAGAAATGAGCATAGTTCATTGCGCGGTCCTAATGTTCGAAAATTCACATTTTAGAATTTTATCCGTAGGTTTCTAAGTGCGTTCATCCCCGCGATGTTCAGAGCTTTTGCAGTGCGTTGAGTAAAGAGAAACAATTTTTCCATACCTGAACATCAAATCAATCAAGATAAAACGCTGTACACGATCTGCTCCTATTTCTTCCTATAACCCATCAAGAATTCGATTATGCGCCCAACAAAATCGCAGATTGGTGCTGATTACAAATGCAAAATAGGAAATACTTGATTTCAAAGAACGGGTTATTGGTAACAGATTTCCCATGAATCATGAAAACTAATATAGAATAATCTACAATATTTCCTTCCAAATGTAGTTAAAGTTCAAACTAAAGCATTAAAACATTTGAACAGAAATTAGTTAACCATTACCTGCCCTTCAAGTGCGAAAAAAAATGATATCATGACAAAGGCAGAAATGATGCTACAACCGACGTTTGGTTTACACAAGTCAGGCCTTACCATTTGCGGATTACGAAAGCGAAATCCTTTGTGTGATTACATAACCTCCGATCTGTAAACAGTCACCGATCAAAAAATCCAAAACGTTGGATCCTAAGTCCACTACTTGGCCAGAAGGGCATGTCAATCACTTGCCTATCAATCTTTAGTGCATCAAAAAAGTGAAAAGGTTCTAAATGGAATGATCAATGACCTATTTAAAGGACAAATAATAAGCTAAACAATCAAGAGAGGAAGGGGGGAGAGCGGTAAGTATGAAATAAAAATATGAGTAGACTTACTGATGAGTTGAGACCAGACACTTGGCAAAGAATTGGATGGGTTTGAAGGCATGGCGTTGATAAAACAGGCTTTCATGAAGTTATCACAAGCCGCAGGACAGATTTCTGCCTGTGAACCCTCACGTCCACCACAGTAGGTACCACAATAACGGAACCGGGCGAAGGCTAATATACACTCGGGTCGTGTGGAGGCCTGTAAGGGAAGAAAATAAAAGCATCAGAAGAGGATTAGAGAAGCATTTCACAAACACCTTAAGTCATCCAGATAAGTCCAAAAGACATTTTGATATCAGTAACTAAGTGATTTAGATGGCGTAGCGATCAAGTTTAAATTCTTCTCCATCAAAGTTCACAGGTTCAGCGTATACTGATGCCCATTCAGTGAACGGTAATAATCAATAGTACTTAACTGAAGGTTGGTAAAATGCGACTTACTAATCAGAGATGTTCCCTCCAACCCGTTATTGACCAGATCTCAGGCAGTAATATATTCCGCCTACATAATAATAATAATACAACGTCTACATTAATACTCAAAACTAACAAGGCTTGTACAAACAAGGTCCGTTTAATCCACAATTATTTCCCTCCATGCTGATTCACGTTCGACTGTCATTTAGCCTGTTCAAACTTTGCGTATGAAACGGTGTTTACAATGAGAGGAAATCCTCCATGAAAAGGAAGTAAATATTTTGTTATGAACTGGCCATCGTATTGGCCAAACGTTTCAGACATGACTACAGTCAAATGAGAGATTTGAAAGAATGCTTAGAACTCGGCGTGGAATGTTTATCAACACAGAGTCAGGCAATTATAAAAGCTCTTATCGCGTACAGAAAACATGATTAATTCCTGATTTACTATTTTTGTTCATACTAACTCAACCTTGGCTTCAGAAGACCACTCGTGAGTGAAACGATTCAACGCACTGACTATGGATCCAAATAACCGACGCCTGTTTTAGTCTAATAATATGGCTATGTTTATCATATTGTATCATCTATTGGAAAAAATCACAATATCTTTACGCACATCTGAATTTTGCTAAATCCTTTGCTGCAAAAACAGCATAATTTTTCGTTCTCCATATATTCTATCGACTAACTTTTAATAAAGAGGAAGGAGTTGGGGAAATACATTTCCGAAAGTAAACCAAGAATAGGTAGTGTTCAGGGAAATTTCTAGTTCTAAAGGGTGAACAAAATGGAATATAAAGATTGCATTCAACCCAAAAGAGTTGCGACCTACTACTGTTATGCATTTAATAGAGAATAATGTTTCCTCATACAGAAAAGATAACTAAACATTAGCTAAAGCAAGTGAAATGTCATTTTATTTATTTTAGCACACATTTTGAAATCGATTGAAAACAGAGGATATACAAAATAGGTTTAAATTTAACTGTCAGTGAAATTTAATCTTTAAGTTTTGAATTTAGATTTCTTTGAACAAAGACCGCACTGTATGGCTGATTAAATTGATACATGTTTTGATGTAAAATTCTTGTAGTCTTCTAACCGAAAACAGAGGGGTGAACAATCGAACCCAAAAAATAACAAATGACCACTAGACATCACTTATGTCTTACAATTCAATGTTTGATCAACCATCATAATACATTGTCAAAAGTTCACGAATAGAGGGAAATAAGGTATCAAATACGTAATGGACCTAGTAAACAAAGATACAAGTCAAAGGAACACAATTTCATTTTAACTTTTAACTTTCACCACAGCTTGTCTAATATAAATTGGCTGAACTCCTTATTTGAACAATGATCGATCGATAGACGTATGAAAAAATAATAAATGACCACTTAATACCTAATGTCCCACAATTCTAATCAACCCCCATGCACATATACCCATTATAAAAGACCAGCCAAAAGTGTATTAGAATGTTGTACGCGAAGACTCGCGAAAAGTAGGGCACTTCATGTAGGCGCAAGAACCATAGATTTAATGTTCCGCTTAACTCGGTCAGCACTAAAAGCATTAAATGTATCGGAAGTAACAGAGGCAGCGGAGAAAGAAGAGATCGGTACTGGGCATTTTCAGACAGAGAAATCAGGAATAAACCACTCACTTAAGTCGTGTCGTATATTCCCCTTACATATCAATGTATACTACTGAAAAGCTCACTTTGGTGATATTGAATTCAAGTACTGGGATGAAATGAAGCTGAACCGGGTATATTTGAATTGAATATCAATTTATTCATTCATACAAACGAGCTGGAGTAGGAGAATTCTAGAATGTACACAATGAAGGGCCGACGACGAATAAATCGATAAAATTCCATATTAGCAAAGGGATGCATTCTCAGGCAAGTTTATAAAGTCATATATGAAAATTACTGCATTTTTCTCGAACTGAAGCAGGAAGGAATGAAAAACAAAAGAAATCGAAAATCGCACATGAACGCATTTAAATGCAACATAGAGCGCGCGAATGAGCAAAAACGGCTCAGTAATTAATTAACATCTCTAAGAAATTTGCAACATAATGTCTCTACTTTGGACGGCTTATTTGCTTCTACGTATTTTCACAAACATTAGAAGTGACGTAGGTGAAAAGCTCTCAAGGATTAAGGATAGCAAAAGCTATTTTTTTAACCATTTCTGATTGAGATAGCCAGAGAAGGCAATGCTGATGATGATTCACCACACCGCGTAAAGAGGTGTGTATCTCTTCAGGGCGCCTTAGCTGACTGCAGCGGGCACAACATTAAGTGCGCAATTAATGAATGATGAGGATGATTGCGAATAATGCAATCTAATCAACTGGGAATCCAGTCCAAAAGAAACTGTTTGGTGGGAGAAAATTGACTCATGCGTGCCAAGTTGTATTGAATTGCATAGTCATCGGTTTTAAAAATCGTTCATTTCTGGGAACAATGCAGCTAAATGTCGTATCAAAACACCAAATTTAAACGAGACCACCAAGAAACTGATCATTTCATTCTATAACGACGGCTATGGTGATTAATAAATTGAGGACGAAGCCAATGGCATAAGATGTGAAGCCTATTTATATGAAGAGAAACATTAAGGAAAATCTGGGTTTCGATCACCCATCTTTTCGATGGTACCCAAAAATGACAAGACTCAGTGTGTGTCTTAAATATACGTCCTCTTAGATAATTAAGGATTGGTCTTAATCAAATAATTCCCCAACTGTGGTATCTCAACTCTAATCTTCAAATGGAAGCATTCATATTCCATTCTGCATTCTAACTAGGATATTTGGGAACCGGTAGTTAATCCCAAGTTTGTTATCAATACCTTATAATAGGTAACGGCTGATTTCAACGACTTTCACTCCCCCATGAAAATATCTTTTAGTTAACAAAACCATAAGATAAACCTGATTCGATCGTAATTCGATTTTCCAAGATCGAAAAGAGAAAATGAAAGTAAGGAAAGTTATAACAAACTTTTACTATCTGTTTGGGAATAATAATTTTATCTAATCTTCAAAATATCGAGAAAAAAAGTAAATTTCTTCATCTAGACTCCAGTTGCAAACTGGAAAATTAAATAATATCAAATGTTAAAACCATAAACTGCGAAATAAAATGTAAGATCATTCGCCTTCTCAACCATTCAAACAAAATAATGAATTGAAACGGCAAGACCAATCCTTCGTGACTAAAAAATACCGGTCAATAACCATTGAACATTGTAGATAAGCATTTGCTGCAATCCAGGGGACAAATCATGAAATTTAAATTGTGGAACATAAACTGCCTATTTAGCAAATATTGTAGAACTCGAATCCAAAGGGTAAATGAAGTAAGACTTTGATATCTCAACACTGGTCTCTGTATCTTTTTGATCCCTTCCTCTTTATCATTGCTGGACTCTCTGTTATTCGATGCAAGTTGCTTCTCAGAATTAGATATTGTAGATTTTTTTGTATTACTGCGGATAATAATACCAATGTATTCCAACCACAATAGTTAATATAAGATCAAATAGATGACTAGTACAATATTCTTTCTTCAACGATCAAAAGAAAAAAGTTAATCTGCTTACTCCAAATTTTCTGGAAATTACAGGAGCATGGAAAGTGAAATTTCTTCCCTAGAATGTAACTTGAATGTAAACTTTAAATGCTCAGTTACTTCCAAGAAGAACCTATTATTCACATATTATTTAAAAAACCGGATTTTTAAATGTTTAAAAGCGCTGCCAGTGTTGAAAGAGACCACTCGCATCAAGAATTTCAATTCGTCCAAAAATTCTTATGCGAATTAGACGGAATACGAAAAAGAGCAATCTCAAAGCTCACAGCACATTTCTCATAGTCTTCAACTAGCCAATAAAGCACGGGTTCAAAGTTGATTGGAAAAACTGAGTATCCAATCCCAGATGAGGCTGAGACGTATTTACTATAACCAATCAAAATGCCAACTTATTTCCGATTGGCCTGGTGAGTAACCGATCACACACGAGGCTAAGATATACAATGTAAACTGCCAAATAAAACAAGCGGCACATACAAATTGGGCGCTGTCGAATGAGTCAGTTTTTCCTGTTTGCTGCTCAAATGCCACCGTTTCGACTCTTTATATTTCATTATCGCCATGGCAGTGGTGGGTTGCATGAAATACACACTCAAATACGCAGTAGGAAAATAATAAAGACTTCACAGGCAGAACGCTGATCGGCAATAAACACAGATGGTAAAAAGTATCATGTTTACATTATTTACGTCTGCAAACCAAGTAAACCCGTCGAGTTGACGATAAGGTTTTAACACGCTTACACAATTATCACACAGGCACCACTGGTGAGTGTTAAATTAATTGGCTACTGTCAACAAGAATTTAGGTAATATATACACCAGCCGGAACCTTCAAAGCAAATCGTTATAGGCTCAAAGCGCGCTACAAGAGCTTTTAGATTTAAGTCAGATGAATGTTAGTTTAACAAATTCAAATTCTCCAGCTGTGATAGTGAAAGAAAGCAAAATTCTAAAGGTTTAGGAAATTGGATGGAAATTAGCTGTCTTTAATACTATGTGGAAGAATCTAAACGCATAGAGATGTAGAACACTCTAAATAAGGGGTAAGAGAGAAAACGGTTTGAAGCATAGAAAATAAAGTCAGAGATTCAAAAGAACCTTAACAATTCCTACCCATTTTGGGTATAAGAAGCCTTCCTGAGTTTAGACACGAATCCTTCCCCTTCATATATTAGCTCTGTTTTACCAACACGGTTGGCCATCCTGCCCACTGGATGTACAACGACCGAACCCGTGACCTCTGACTTTATAAATAAACAAGTTCCCGGGTGATAATGTTCGCAATATTAGGATCTAAAGTGAATCTAATAATGCAACCCTAAGATGGCTGTCTCTTGTTACAGCTGTTTAGATGTTGGCACAAATAGCGCCGGTGAGTATAAAATTTCACTACACCACTGGCCAGTAGTGGCTACAAAATTTTCAACTTAACCCAAATCCCCTAACAGATTGGCCGGAATCTCGCGGCCACCGTTTACTTAAAAAAAGAGGAAACAGTTGCGCGCTATCATCGCTATCAGAGTAAGGCCAGACCGGGGCAGATGGATGTTATAAGGTCAAGGGTACAGCAGCACGTTATTAGACCCCGACTAACAGATTGCTGTTGCATTGCGTGTTCATCCAAGCGCGCACGTACCTACGCACCTCGCTGTCGGTCGATAATTGGGGCGTGTAGGTAGCACTTATGCATAACCACGTGCGGTCGTACCCTCGCGCACATTGCAAATGATGACTCAGCACCAACGACGCGAAGGGAGGCAGAGTGACTGATTCATATTACGACCATTTCGCGCGCGCATGTACTAATCAAACTTAGCACATCCAAACCAAAACGGAGGGAGTTAGGGATAAACACACAGCTCCTCCCTTAAAAACTGTGCTCCCTTTCCTACAGACAAAAGTTTTATTCACGAAATTTACCCAGCCCAGAGGAGCAAAGAAATTGTAAAAAGGGGATATCTCTTGCCGTGACTGGTGGCAATGGAAATGTATTCCTTTCCCATTTTTACTTCGCCCAATTCATATACGTCAGGCCTGCCAAACCGCCAATGATACCGGACGCACCGAAAGGTCATAGCTATCGTGGTTAAATGAATGAGATGTGTTGTATTTCAAAACACAAAAAAACAAACCAAATCATCAAAAGGTCGAATTATGGGGTGCTAAGACCTTCAGGGAGAGGTTGGGCTTAAAATAGGTTCTGCCAGTGACAATCTTGGGACGGGGGCATACTGTTTAGATTTTTGGCAAAAGTATTGAAACGGGATATCAAACAAATTATGGCAAAAGTTTCGGCAAACTACTCGTTACAACTGTTTACAAAGCCGGAGGTTTAGAGCGTTCTTGGCTAAAACGACAAACAATGCCGATACCCGTTTCTAAAAAACGCATATCGCCATATCCAGGAAATTTGAGCGAAAAAGTGAAGTGCGGAGCTACCAACTCTATGCGAATATTCGCAGAAGACAATGCAATTGCCTTATCGGCAGAATCACTTTTCTCCAGGAGCAACAACAAGGTCCTCAAGTGCCCAATTTCCGGTTGCTTTAAGTCTCATAAAAGACAAGGATGGTTGAAACGCCACCGTTAACATTAGATTCAATGCAAATCCCTTCAAAGCTCATATTCTTCTCAGTTGCGTATTAAGTAAAAATCTCGAATCCCATGGAATAAGTCTCTCAACCATTTATTTATAACTTTTAATCCGCATTTCCAATTAGCATAATGTACATTTTATAAATAGACGGATATATCACTAAGGCCTAGATTACGTGATAGATCTGAGAACTTAGCGATAGCTTATTTCTAAAAGGCCTTAATCGGTTTCCAACCATTATATTCGTGAAAATTGTCCAAATCTTAGACCTTTTGAGGTTTATAATAAGTCTAAAAGCGTTGTTATTATAAGAACTTCTAAACACGAATGCAATCATGTAATAGGAATAAAATCACCCAATAAGTAGGAAATTATTACTCAAAACAGTTAAAATAAAGTCCATCTGGTGGAGTGAACAATTTTCTTTTCTGCTTAAGGGGCAAGGTGAGAAAGGAACCCAGGAGACAGACAGAAAAACCCGAAGTCAGCAATGATTCAATTTGAAATTGTGTGACAAACTAAGAAATTATTCTTTCCAAACAATGACAAATCCACCTATAATCAATAAGATAAAAACGGCTTCTCATGGAAAAAGATGAGAGGAATAATTAATCTCTATATAGATCGCTCTCTCAGACACTTAAGGCCGTTTCTTCACTCTTTCTCGCAAAACACAAACCCTTCTAATAGTTTTAATCATAATAATAAGGTTTCAAAATAGCAATATCGACTTAAACGATCATTGCTATTTCTGGCTAAATGCAGTAGTTTTTCCCCAACTGAGTTCCCAATATAATTTATTAATTTCTAGAAGTAAACCAACAGGACGATAGGCGACATCGATACAAAATTCCGGAGGAATACTGACTGGTAGTGCATGAAAACCCTTACGAGAACGTGTTCTGTTAGTTCATGGATTACGAACAAGATTAAGAGCAAATTGTTATTACTAATATCATAATTTTAACCACTAATGAATAATTCAGCAACTGGAATTGATTTTATGACCATAATCATCAAGGATAATGACACTTAGACAATACTGGTTACAGGAGGTAACAGAAGTCAGTATCGCGCCAATTGTAAATGTCATTATCGCCTTTTGACTATAACACAAAGGCACACAACAAAAAATTGCAAGTGTTAATAAAAAGTGACTGAATGAGAATGCTTATCTGATGCTACTGCGTAGCCAATTTTATCATTATGGAGACGTCGGCTTATCAGGCATTTAAAAGAGGAGTATATGCGATACGAACAGCAAGGGTTTAAAGAACACACACTTGAACATTGCTTTAAATCCGAAATTTCTGTTCAAGATAAATATTCGAAAAACCCTTAAACGATTGCAGATCAAAGCGATATGGTTACATACTGATGGCCACAGTATTCAAAAACTTGAATATGAGGTAAGGTCTTTTGTTTTATTCTCAGTTAGAATTTTAATCAGTCTTCTAAAGCAGTGCGACTTTTTCCTGTCTAATAGGGGACAAAGAAAAAGACCCCTTTAAACCATCAAAACAAATTGATTTACAGACTCAAGGTCGGTTAGAAATATGCGAGGTTACTGAAAAATAGCTACGTATAAGGGCTTTCAGACGGTTAAACGTTCAAGAACATGCCAAGCAATCGGAACGCTATGAAATTCAAAAACAAATCGCTTGAATCCAAAGACGATGGGTGGGTCATTACAGAAGTACTTACTCAGACCGATGAAATAACCATCAAGAAACTTAAGACTCCAGATTCTATTACAGAGTCCCTAGTGGTTTAAGAAATTGCTTAAAAATCAAATTTCAACTAAAACTTCATATTCAGTGTGTTCTTCTCATGTACCATTTTTATGATAATGAATATTAATTAAATTAATTGATTTTGAAATAGCTTTACAGAGAGAGATTATTTCCATCTGTGTTTTCTATAAAACGTTACAACTCCTATTAATTTGAAAGAAAAAAAAGACGATTCTTAATTCCATCCAGTCACATATCAATATCGATATGAATGAGATTTTTTCTGCTTTCGAAATTAATTGCCGGTTAAAAAAGTCATTAGAACGGAAGATGAAAATTCCCTGCAATGAATAAGAATGACAAATTTGGCCAGACGGTGGTTAAAAAGTATGGAAGGGTTAGGGAATATTGTCTGTGCTTTGAAAGTCACGTAGTATTAATAGGGGCCTTCTAATAGATTCTAAAACGCTAGTTTCCTTTTGATTGCTATAGCTCCTACCTTTCCCTCTTACGTAACTTTCTGTATGCATCTTTTGTCAGTCTCAAGGGTTGCTGCAATCGTAAACACACGGAACACAACAGACAGAAGCTGAAAAGCATAACACACTGCAGAGGTATATAAATAATGGATTGTCTTTTTATTTTCCGCTGTCTTCCCCCTCCTCAGCTTTTCTGTTCACTATATGTTCTGCCGTATTTGTTACATAAAAATGTTAGCGGCTACCCTCTGTCTAACTAATGGGTGAATGCGTAGCAACCTTATCTGCTGATTTCAGTTTTCAACTTACCCCACATTGAGGTGCACTCCGTATTCTGCTTGCGTCTCATCCTTCGGTTCTTAAGTTTATTATCGACTTTTCTTAGCTATCCACGGCTAAACATCACTACCAGTAGGTTATCGATTAATCTAAGTTTTCAACCTACTGTATACTGAACTTCACTCCTTTCTGCCTAGGACACGTTCTTATCTCATTAAGTTACCTACTGATTTGTCCTCATTATCTAGTCCTAATTCCCCAACTTCATTATATTTTATTTCTGATCGAATTCGTGGGAGCTTAGTCAGATTTCTTTATACTACACTCATAACTCCCCTTTCCCATAAAAGAAAGGAATATGAAGTACAACAATATTCAAGAACTTTGAATAAAATAAGTTACTACAAAAGAATGACTAAATGGAGACTTTAAAGATACTTTCCCATTCTCTATATAATAAAAATGGGCCTGAAAATAGGTGTGAATTTTATTTTTGATATAAGATACTACGAAACGGGAAACTATCTGTACTACTTCTGAAAGGTTAATGGACCTCCAGTACACGAACACAAAGTATCTGGAGGAAAAAAATGGACTAGAAGACGAATGTTACATTACGGATAGTGAGTGAAAAATCTAGTTATGGAGAGACCAAATTGCAGATAGAATTCATTCTGCATGGATTTAAAGAACCATAGTACAGATTTACGATCATTTTGTATAATTTTGAATTGGAGCTTTTCGACACTCAAGAGATTACTAGCCCCTTCTAAAAGTCTTTAGCTATCAATCAAGCAGAATACAATTTTCTTAATATTTAACTGCTTTCTTCTGCTCTATTCTTCCAATACGCTATTTGAACAAATCAAGGGGTATAATTATTTCTAACATCTTTTGACAGCTAGTAAGACAAATTAGGATAACAGTTGGACGTAGCAGGATTAATAAATCATCATTTCATTCTTGACATATCATCATGATCGACGAATGCTTCATTCTACCAAGTCATCGGAGATGTTTTTCCCAAATAATTATATCCTTCCCCTACATCATGCCTCAATGTCAAAGAGCTGAACGCACCCTACATACATGTTTTGGACCATGGTAGTGGATCCTATACAGTCCAATGTTAATCGAGACGTTAAAAGATATACAGATGCAGATCAAAATTAGTCAAAATCAAGTATTATGCGATTCTGGATCCCCGAAAACTATATTTCAGCGGCCAATTATCATGTGGAAACTCCGTCGATCGGACCTAAGTGAATACACGCGTGCCGGTTGATTGAAGAGTAACTCCTTATAAAGATCTCCGGACGTTTAAATGTTCAGTGTCAAGTTGTTGGCACGCACTATGAAGTTCACAAACCAGGTACTTGGGTGTGAAAACGATGGACGATGCAAAGACTGTTAAGAAATATTCCAAAAACTCAATGCAAAAGATTCTACGATGGAATCCCGGATGAGATAATTTGAAATTCAAAATAAACCTCATGTTATATGTGCTCTTATTATAGGCATTGTTATAATCTACAATCCAGTATCACGAACTGATAACACAAATTCTCGTTATTATAGCGATATCTTATTACAGTTAAGTTATTATGAATATGCAAAGCATATATAATAGTTCAGTTAGTTCAACTAAACACAATAAAGTTTAGGTGTTATTTTAATAATCGGAAAACAAGAAAGTAAAATGTTAATGTCATCAAGAGAAAACATGCATTTTTCATAATTACATATTCATCATGACTCATATTATTAATCCTTTCAATCATCCTGAATTTTCCTTAAACTTCCATACTGTCTACCACCAGTGAACATAACTCGAATACTAAATCCTTCGGTCGTGTGGGACCAGTTCACACAAACATCAATGAATTTCCTCACCTTTAGAGATAGGGGAGAGATAGAAGAGATGAGAAAGACTTAAGGAGCTGAAGTATGTAAACCACAGTGTAGATTTACTGTCTCGCTTTAGGGTTGAAAGTTTCAACAAGTCGAAAGTTTTATTTACACGAGCCTACACTTTCACAAACGTCAGGAAGCCTTGATGAGAAAATAGGAGTGGAAGAAACTGGTACGTCTGGAAAGACATTAATCAGTTGATTAATGTGATCGGTAGCAGTGGGAGTCAGAGGGGAATGTAGGAATAGTAGGACAGTTAGCTGACATAACCAATTTAGACCAGTTTCCTGATGTCCGAGAAAAGTGGAGACTAGGGAAACGATATATCTAAGACGGTCTCAGTGAGATAAGGGAATCGAGCTTTTCACATCTAGCTACCTTTTATCACATTGATGGAGGACCTGAAAACCTAAAATTCTCCACGATTGAATAGATAAATCTAATCGGACCAGAAAAAAATCCTCAATGATCTTGGATACTCAGATTAATAGCGAGGAGTAAGCGATGGAAAACAACAACAAACTCATCGAAAAATTCATTGATAAATATCTAAACAGTGATCCATAGAAGATCCATAATAATGTGAACATCATGCGAAAAACGTTCATGGTCCAACATACCGAAAAATAGGAAAAGATCTAAAGCCATCGATCCCGGGTTTTATGGAATTATTGAACCATGACAATTAATCTTTATAATAGAAAATTTTAAGGTCATTCAATGAGATGAATTAATCCTTAAATATGCGGGACTGGTCTAACTAACTTCGTGCACATAATACCGTTGAGGGGTCTTTGTAACTAAGGCGAGACACGAAAAATTATTTCTTAGAATCAAGATAAACAGCCCTTCGATAAGAGCAAACTTGCCAAAATTATTGTCATGCTAGTGCAGGTCTGGCGAGACAAATGCATAAACTAGCCATTTGTTGTTTGCTGATGACCAATAACCTCATTACGCTCTCTTCCTCATCCCTTTTCCCCTTTATATGATTAAGAGAGCAAGTTATCAAATGATTTCGCTTTGATAAGGCCATTTCGGTATGATCGATAGCTGACATATTCCGAGTTAACTGTTTTGAACCGTGGTGTCAAATCTACTGTTTGGTGAGCTGTTTGGTTGCCAAATCTAATATTTTCTGTGTGTATGTGCCCTGGATTATGGATTATTGGTTTCCCGATCGAATGTCTGAGAGTGGAATTTCCCCACTGATTTATTGGCTAACCAGGTGGCCAATCCCAAGCTATACAAGTAATTTATTTTCTTAATGAAGGACTCTCTACGAGTTACAGGACTTGTCTTCTTCCTACTGGATGAGTCAACTGTAGGCATATCATTAACTCAGTGGGCACCTAATAATACTGTACTGGCAGCAAATTTAATAGCATTAATAACTTAGAAACTGACTAATTCTATCTTATTAAGAGACTTAGGAAAAACCTCTGCTCTAAAGAACGTACATCTGAGAAACCAATAGGACGGATTTTTGTATTTTATACCGGATGCTGCTTGGCGGTTTGCGGATACGCAAACACAAAAACCAACATTAATCAACTTTCAAGACAGTCATTTATTTAAACTACTGATAGAAAGGAACTTAATGTGCATGCAGAGTTTTGTTTATAATGACGTCTGTAGGAAGTGAGAGATGGTTCATGAGGATGGCTCGATTCCAGGGATCAAATCAAGTACAATTGAACAGAATTCATTGTACTAAATAAGAATCTAAGCATTAAAGAGTATCAAATAACCATTAGAATGGGGAAATTAGGATTTATACTATATAAATCCTATATAATGCAAATTATTTGACGAAAGAATTGAATAAGTTATCCCAATCCTTGGATAAATATTAACAACATCCTAGTCGAGGCGTTTCAGACTCAATTCCAAGGACAGGGAAAAACAACACTAGGTTTCGTTAGTGTCTTTTAGCCAAAATGAGATAAAAAATCAACCGAATGAGTAGTGTTGAGTTGAGTTCATAATTGGAACCAAGTTCGTTGAAGAGAAGGGTTTTACAACATTCACCTTGAATAGAGGAGCAGCATACCGGAGTCTATTTAACGAGAAATTCGCGTGCTATCAGTTTTTAACCAATGCGGTTATAGATTTGTGTAAAAGAAGCAATTTCAGAAATGGTAAAGATCTATTCCATTATCAGTATCCTGGTTAACTACCATTACCTAGAGTAACAGCAATTAGCCTTCTTACATACAAAAGACCCATGCTATATTGGCAGTTCATTTTCCTTGAACCATCGGATGCTATCTTGGGACCCTTAACGACGTCTCCCAGGGATAAGAGGAGACTAGTCAGCTAAGATCCTTCTGTAGACAGACAGCATATTGCACTTTAAGTACGTACAGACTATTTGGCTCATAAATAGTAAATATCAATCATAGACCCAGGACTTCGTTATTAACAGCCATAAAGGAAAAAGTGAAATCGCCATAATAACTAGTTAATGCGACCATTTAGGTGAAAAGTAGAAAGTTTCGAAAATGCTAGTATTCCTCTATGATTATAGAGCTTATTAATCACCATTGGGGTCTAAAAACGCTACCAACAGAATAGAGAGCTAGCCGCACTGAACGCGTTTCCACGTCCATACACTCTTCATCTCTTCCACTAGACTGTTGAAAAAAACCAGCTAGAAGGCGGAAGTAGTCGCACATCAACATATTAGTAACGCTTCAGGACACGTGGTTGTCCTTAGGGCTGATAAGGCTTAATCACCTATCCCCTAAAACGTTGACCTAGTCAGGTTAAGGAAATAAAAACCCTGTTTAGGTGGAGATTACTACTCAATTAATAGGAGGTGTTAAAGCGAACATCTATCAGCGAACACTTATCAATCTTAGTTGGAGTATAGAACGGTCGTACTAAAGCATAAGCCTATATAAAGACTGCATTGCATTGATAAGAATCTATGGTAATTTACGAAAGCAGGATGTTTAAGTCAAAGAGAACAGATTTAGCTGAACATATAAGGGCGAAAAAAAGTAGAAAGAGATCAATCACCAAGTACCAATCAATTAGACATGAAGAGACAGTAATAGCAGTAGTAGTTAGTCTAACATAAACAGAATCGCTAAGAATGTACAAGAATTTACATTCCCCAAAGGGAAAATTCTGTTATTTTTCTACCGAACTGCAACGTAAAAATCAAGACGGAAGCGAGGGGAAATCGTGGTGACTAAAACAGTTTCGCACGCAAGGCAAACGAAAGAAATGAATCAGCATAAACGCTTATGTGACGCATTAAAAACTCAGAAATTAAATAAATTAGTGAATAAGACGATCGAATAGAACTAGAAAACGGGTGTAGTTAATTTTAGATCCGTCAAAGGCAATTTGACTACTCAAGCAACTATGTCCTACCCATGAAGATGATATGAATGTATCCTACTGTTGGGTCATTAGAATGTAAGGAGCAAAAAGGATCAACTCAACTCTAGTTTGATGCTGACCATCAATCAACTCATCTTTCAGTTTTTTCTTAATTTCGTTTACATATCTAATCTACTCAGTAAATAAGTAAATCAAAAGAGACAATCTAGGTTTAAACTTTGACCCAAGAGATAGATATTGAGCTGAATAGCCATACGATAAACCTCCAAAACCTCCATCCCTTCTCTGCATTATCGATTACGTTCATCTTTTATATCAAACCGCGTCACAAATACATAGAAAGCAAATCCAACTCACATCCTCCACAACCGTCCTCAGGAGTTTAGCTGTCGCAGCCAGTGAGTTGACGAGCATTCTAGCTGGTGGATAAACTTGGAGGAATTGCTCCTTAAGATGGACATCCGTGAGATCAAACGCATTCTGTTTGCCCAGTGCTTCAGAAAGACAATTAATTCTTTGAGTATCAGGAGGAGCAGCACCACCACTTGCCGGGGCAGAATTCATTCCACCGGCGGCAGCCCCCTCCGCTTTTTCCATCAGCACGACAATGGAAGTGCGAAGTTGGGCGAAGAAGGAAGTCACAAGTTGACCTAAGTCACCACGCCGACCTGCCATATAGGCTTCCAAGTCGTTGAAGAACTGGAAGAAGAAGGCGTGATTCACTTTGTAATTGTAGCCATAGATTCCACTAAAGGCCTCATGTAGTCGGTTGCGGGCTTCAGTCAGGTCAGATCGGAAGAAATCTGCAAAGAGGAGATAGAGAAAATAAATTAGGTAGTTCCATCTCAATCTTCTGAGACAGTAAAAATCCATTCATGCTTGTGTTTCAGCTCACGATTAACAATCCTCATTATTAACTTGGATGTCCGCAGTATTGGCTGTTAACGTCTACTCAAATCAGGTACAGAAGGGACTGTCTTTGACATCATAAACAAAAGGGGGGCTCTCTAGGACACATTCTGTCTTAAATGAAGGACAGAATACAAAAATTTTATTAACCGGAGAAACCACCGCACGTATAATGAGTGATACACCACTTGGTTTAACTAACGCTAACCAAGGGGGTTGGGAAAAAGTGACTCAACTCAGTTCAAACCATGGTTACTAAATGCTGGAAGCAATTATGCGGACGAAATTTCTCGATCCTAACTCTTTACTACCCTTCCATTTATGTTTTTTCGTGTTGGTAATAAATTTTTCGGCATTTTTCATGGTTAATAAATACATTTCCATTAGCCAATTTCTGAATATGCGTGTCATAAGTAAGAACTGAACATCTATTGACGAAAGATAGACAGCTGAATATTAGAAGGATATAATCACTGAAAATGATTTTTTTAAAATCAAGCGTAGAGACATTTACCCCTCATTACGTAATTGAAATGATCCTAAAGTAATATTACACCGAAAAGATGGAAAGTAATTTCAGAAAATCCACCATTAAGGGTAATATTATTTGATTAAACGGATCATTTAAAGCTGATACCAAAGACGTACATTAAATAAAAACATGATAGATAGGTTTCAAATTGAAGAGTTAACGTGAAAAAGAAGGGATTAGAATGAAATACAAAAGATTATATGCTCTGGACACCTTCGGTTGTTAATTCACTAATTGATAAATAAAAAATTTAATGCGATTTTCGCTAAAAGGGAAAGACAAACTGCTTATAACTTTTAGATTAATCAGTGAGTTCAATTTAAGTGAGATCAAACCACCTAAGTATTCTTATAGAGAAAATCAAGAGCCTGCCGTTTATATTTACATGAAAAGTCGGACAAAGGTTGATAATTAAAACTGTGAAAATTTCAGGATTTGTTGCCTTACTTTTGAAATACATTTGAATCAAATTTAGATGGACACATAACACACGGTACTTCCGATTGAAAGCAAGAATGTTCATCAGGTTTTAATTGGACTTGAAGCAATCTGGAATCTTTCATTCATCATTTTCTCATCGTGTAAGGGATTTCGGCAGACCATATCTCCATGTATCTAATCATTTATTTCTTGGAAGATGTGTCGATCTATAATAGGAATTCGTTTATATCACCTTGAACCTATTCAGTTAAAATTTTTGTTACCCAAATAATTCACACTTCATTTTGAAATGAGAGTTTTGTGAAAAACAAAATTTTCTTTAGAATCTCTTTTTTGTAAAATATTACCATGTATAACTGTATAGTTTACAACTGTCTGGTCATACTTCGATTAGAGATAAGATTATTGAGAAAAAAGCATTTAAAATGAAGATTGATTTACCCTAATAATCACAATTTGCCCAATTTCTTAATCTTAGATAATCATATTCTAACCCATGTAATTAAATTGTTCAAACTGGCATGATTCTGATGACGTCTATTCCGTAATTATGGACATGAGAAGAATTTTCCCCTTGCCCCCCAAAGATTCCCCATATAAATGCCAAACCAGACAGTGATAAATCTTCCCCTTCCAAAACTGGATATTCCATATATAACAATTTATTAAACCCCTACCTCCTTTGTCTATACTTCCCCTTCCTACTAACCTGCCTTTACGAGAAGCATCAGGAACAGCAAAAGCGAAAAGAAAGCGGTCTATAATTACCTCCATCGTCACTCACTCTGTACAAACCAGACATTGATCAAAGCCCATGCGCCAAAAGACAGATAAGGCGGCCGCTAATTTGTTTAACACCACTGCCAGTCTTGTTTACACACAAAAAATACCCGCCCAGACAATCAAAACGGAAGTACCCTGATATGCACAAAGAGAACACGGCGCTGCTTACGAACGAACATGCATACACGAAGTCTCCAGCTGATGAATGAAATAAACACAATCTATGACGTACGCCAAACGCCAAAATCAAAGTGACACAATAGAGGGATTGAGAAAAGAGGGATTTGCATACACAGGTATATCATTTACCAAAAATCATAATCTCTGGTTCCAAACGCCAAAAAAAGTCAATGTGACAATAGCTAGGATGAGAAAGTAGAGAGGGGTACTATATGAGAGCTGGTACGCATTTATCATTTCGGCCGATGTACGCAAGTGAATACACATGAATCATTGACGGCGCAAAAGTTAGGCGGCTGGTTGGTTGTGGGTCGGCATTATGACAAGGTAGAGATTTGACTTGCCCTGGGGAAAAAATCGCATCCACTTCCTCTTTCACACGCAAGCCTGAAGTATATTTCCCCGTCCTTTCACTAAATAGGGCTTAATGTAGGCCTCTGAATATGTGTATCCCAAATATTTGATCAAGTGGAGCATGAAACGTTCCAATCAGAGAATGCATGGAAGAATAAATGGACGTGGAACTGAAGTTTCGTGAGGTATTTAGTCCATTTCAAGTCCACAACACTTGGTTTTTCCGTACAAGGAGATGTATAGGTTGTTCAGGGCACGTCTTTCCGGAGTATTAGTCATAGAATTAAAGAGTTTTACTAATGAGAAGTCTGGTGTTTTTTCCGACTCGTTATTTTGTGAGGCATTTAGGGGTTCTTAATAATTTCTGTTCCTATGGGAATGAACTAGGTGAAACCGCTTAATCAAATACACTCATGCAATTCCAGATAAACGATTTTTGCGCCTGTTAAACGATTTTGAGCCAGATTGTAAAATAGGAATTGTAAATGACTGCAAATCTACATTCAGGAAAAACTGACATGCCCCGAAAAATTCTATTCGACACTCTTCAAATCAGGCCCCATTCAAACTTAACGTCCTCAAGTACATTAAAAGCCGGAAAAGTCAATAAAAACAAAACTGCATCGGCTACTATTGAAATAATCGATATTTAGGATAGACACCTTAAAAAATCACCTTCTACATTAATAGCAAAATTAACATTCAAAAATCTCTCTGTTTTAGTATTAATTAGCCCAAGATGGTGGGGAATTCTATTACATTTGATCTCATTGGACAGAAATCAGCTAAAGATGGCTATTTTAAAAGGTAAATGGTTACATCAAAACGGGTATATCAAACATATCATTCATTCACAGAATATTTCAGAGATGTGAAAGATCACAATGCCTACTCTTTCCAAATATTACAAAGCTTAGGGAGTGATGTAACAGCAACATGCCAGGGATTGTGGAATCGAGATCCATTACACATTAATAAGACGAGAGCTTAATGTGAGTTTTTCACGTCCTCCCTCAACTGTTATAAATCTTAGAAAGAAATCTCTATTGATGATATAGGGAAAATAGAGCTAGATATACGCCAAAATCAATCCCTTCGTAGCTTAGGCTCGGTCAAGCCGCTTATAAAATATCTCATTTCAGCCCTCTGTCAATTGCACGATAGATCTTCGGCATTTAGAGAGACAGAAAAAAGCTTTGCTGCCTTAACTGTGCGGCGGGAAAATGAGTCATCAGTAAAATAAGCAAGAGGCGAGATGTAAGGCATGAGAGCAGCTGAAGACCAAAACGCCGCGACCACCTAATGGAGGGAAACGGCCAAAATCGAAGGAATGAGACATCTAGTAGTATGTGTCCGCATTCAGCCTTCGCGCCCGGCCATGGCAGAGAAATGGCCACAAATACATAGACATGCAGACAGAGGAGGGGCGAGATTAGACTAACGCCTCTCATCCATTCCCACCCCCTCTGGTTCGGAATTTAGGATACTCAGACTCACAGTACAGACTGACTGATTGGCCGACAGCCGATAATGCCGACAAAACACGCACGTATCCGTCTGACGCTCGGTCGGTGGCTTGTCAGTCATACGTAGGTTGGTGATGGATAATGTGCAGTTGTCAACGTATCGCACTTCTACTTTGGTGCACAACGTCAAATATACCTTCCCTTAAGTGGCTAAATTTAGGATAACCATCCATCTTCCATCAAGACTTAATTCAAGAGTGCCGTAGAGTGGATAACGGTAAAATGATGGTCACCAAACAACCCAAACGGCTAAAGTTGAGGGTGGTGCAGGTTTTCGTGCCTCAGAGGCAGAAAGGTCATATAGACATCCAATGACAAGACAATGGATGTCAGAGCGTCCAAAATAAGGCGTTTGCATAGAGGATATAAAGGTAACATAATCTCATCAGGTTATTGACCCAAATATCGCAAAGTACAAGAACACCATGGACATATGAACGAGAGGGATATCTGAATTCATTTACATCCTTTATCGATGTGTAAAATCAGGAATGCAAAAGTTCGCGAGTCTTAAACTGCGGATGAGAAATAACTAACCGATTTTTTTTTCTAATAGAGGATGTAAGTAGTACATTCTATCAATGTAGGTCAGTAAACGAGATTGTTCTTATGAACAATAATTCTCTATTCTATAATCCTCTTAGGTATTCGGGAACCTAGCTAGAGTACGATGCAAATATCATATCAAATTTTCATATTACCGTTTCTCATCCATCGGCTTACAAATAGGAGCAAAATTATGGCAGTAAAAATCGTCCGAAGGTTACCAATCGAGAATGATAAACAACTAACAGGTTCCATGTTTGAAAAGGGGATAGAAACGTTATAATTTCTCTAAATCATTAAGGTGACGTGCATAAGAATAAAGGGTGGAAAGTCTAATGTATCCTTAAGTAGGAGCGTCTTTAGTCAAATCTTGTTTATACCAACGAGAAACGGCGACTATAAAAAATCAGCCTAAGTCTTCTATTACGAATGACAAACAGTAGATCAGTTTTCTCCTTTTCACTGACTATGGAAACAGCAATTTTTTATTTTCATATATGAGTGCAAAATATAGAATGAACTAAAAAATATCCTAATCATTCCGCCATTTCTTGTCAATGCATACGTACTTAGAGTAAATATTAATCAGGAACAGTAATTATATAGAGATAAAGACAAGCTATTAATGCATCTTCCAGTGTTAAAGTTTAGATCTAGCCATTGGAAAATGACACCAAATGCTAAAAAATGAAGAGGAGACAAAATCAGACCCTATAATAAAATGGAGGTAATTAAACAGTTCCTGTTAATGTCTACTCGACTTCCGACGGAAATAACAATACAGAGCGGAGGATAGACGCATAATAGCGGAAAATAAGTTTGGTAGAATTTGGGAAATGGATTTTGGGAACAAATAGGAAAAATAGGTACAACTCAATTTTCAATGTAAGGCCATGAAGAAAACAAAATATTTAGAAGGAAAGACATTCTGAATACTATCGCGAAGTATTCGGATGGCTTACATTTCAAAAGGTTTAGATTTTATTTGAAAAAGATAAGAAGGGGGACTGGACACGGATATGGTCTAATCAATGTTAAAACTTCAGTTCCCTTCCCAGACCATTATAGAAAAAGCTAACAATGGCTGAACATGACTGAATATTGAGTTTATTTCCTTATTAATCCCTACAAGCCCATCGGAGAATGGTGCCACATAACGCCCATTTTATACAGAGAATGAATCATAAAAACTCAGACTAAGAAAACATTCTACAGTTGTTCTTCTTCTGGTAAGAAATAACTCGTACTATAATTAATACCCATGAGGTTAAAACTAAGTTATATGGATGATCAGCGTACTAACTATCCGTATGAAATTGTCCAAACCTATTAAAGAAAGTGTTCGCAACAATTGATTTGAGTAGGGGGAAGGTAACTTGGAGCCATTACTATGAGAAACCCCCATTCTAGCGCTCCTCTACTTGATCACAATTAACCAGTGAGATTGGCCACGCACATCACCAGATGTGAACTGGGAGGCATCAGTACTGTGAACTCAGACTTAGCAGATGCACACATAGATACCTACGCCACCGACACATACGTTCAATTGCGAAAATTAGTACTGTCTTCATGATTATTATCTTTAAATACAGGAAATTGATAAAAAATTTGGTAACTTACAGTCAAGAGCAACACTATCACTTTCCATTTGTTCGGCAACAGGAATGAGCCAGGAAGCAAGGGAGTTAGAGAGTTCGCGTTCACCTACAGCAAATATATCCATTTCCATCTGCTTATCACAACAGGAGTTCCCCTCGGGAATGGGACAGACAGATTGAGCTAGAAAAGGGGAGGAGATGAGGAAAAGGAATGACTTCAACTTACTGTAAGAGGAAGCGACTGCACCAGTTACCATAACTTTGTACCGATAAGTTAACCAGTCCCTTTTCGCTTTGGCACAATCGAGACCAGAGGTGGGAAGAATATTCCATATCAGAGAGAGAAGGAGAATGAGGAGATAACAAGATGAGGAGGGACGAAACAACTGAGGAATTAATTGCCAGCAGCGCATCGCTAGGCGTTGGAGGGATAAGATTTATGTTAAAATGAAATTAAGCAGGTATAATTAAAAAATGTTTTCCGATTGTTAGACGCAATCCTGGTCGTATACTGATGAGCATGGCAGCAACTCCTAAAATGAAGGAATGAACTTTACGTGAACGTTCATTTCGACTTCAGTATTGCAAATAACAATACATCATTCCGAATTCTCATGACTGAATAGAAATAAAACATATGAAATTATTGAAGGAACACGATGCCTTACAGTGATTATAATAAGAAAATAGATAGATAAAAGAGCGAAAATTGACGGAGAAATAAAGTTACTTAGAAAAAGCAAACACAATGATAAAACATGAACAAAATTTGCGGCAGTAATAATGTAAGTTGGATTAATTTTTGGATTAAATAAGAAGACACAACTTGTCCATGAAATTTAAAAATAAAAACTAAAATCAAACTGGCCTTTCACTCACTCAACAGTTTAAAAACGCAACGTAAAAAGTGCAAGATTCAATTGGGTAAATAAAACAATTGAACGAATGACTTTACAATATGAAGAAAAATACTTGTTTTAACTTAATTGCTTTAAATTATGCATATTTTTCATTAATTATGATATCACTGATTCTTAGGATAGAGGTTTACTCTTTAAGCATTTAACTTTCTCCTATTGGTAAGACCTTATGCATTGTCAAACATGGTATTCATATTCCACTTTTGTAGCAACGCAAATTAGTGTGCTTTATTATTCATTGCATGCAAAATTTCACTTGCAAGATCAATTTCTATATTTCTGATACCTAATAAATCAAATATTTTATAATGTATAACATAAACATAGTTTAAATTTTGTTTAACGGGGTTTTTTAATCTAAAATAGAAATGATCATGAAATAATACGCGGTATAAGGTTTGACTATTATTTTCTTCTGTTCTCTAGCTATTCCCTTCAACTAGGTCGACTTAAGTATGAAATCCAATCACGTTTTGTTAATCTCTCTTTTTCACCCTCCTATTTTTACAAATGTATCATTTACGTATTAATGAAATAACCAACACCCGAGTATGCACTTCTAGTATACGATTTATGAGAAAAATCCATGCGCCTTACTCTCGTTTAATAAAGCATTTAGGAAACTAGACGTATTATTTAAATTTTTCGGATTAATCCACTTAGAATAGATAGATGAATATTTAATAAATGTCTTGAAGACGCTGAATATCTTCAGCCTGTTTCTTTTTCTTCAAGTTCAAAACGATTAATGTGAGTGTAGAAAATGTTTCAAATTCTTGTGGGTCCATGATTTCTCATGTTCCTAATATCGCTTCACCTTTTTCCCACATCCACTCTTAATTATACTCCGTAACTTTGCCTTATGCATTACTTCCTTTGTTCAGATGTCACGTCCACTGCATGTGATTTGTACGCATCCTTCACGCATTAGCCGAGATATTCTTGATATTCCGTCCTCCAGGTTACGCAGAAATTAGGGTAATATGAGTGATGACTTACTCTAATTGCATTCATGTTTCTTGTAGAAAGAGGTATCCATTTCCTGGTTAATAGCCTGAGCTATTGTAACTGTTGCTATTCCTCTGTCTCTAGAAAACGTAGGGAAATGGAGCAAATCGCTTTATGTATTTTAATACAAATGTATTGGTAATTAATTTAATTAATGTGTTGATATGTTGTAAAATATAACCGTTCATCTTAATGTGTCCGGCTTTTACGCCACATTTTCCTTGTTTAAATAATCATTCGCTTCCGTAACAAACGAGGTTCTCCAAATCGGGAAAAACTCCACTGAAATCAAATTTAGTAGCAAACATTCAGTAAAAGTAAAGAACAAATTTTCTAATTTTTGGTCCCTAATAGGCATGAAGCAAACATTACTACTTATAATTATTAAGTAGACATTTTACAAAAATTAAATTTAACGGTTCATGTATCCATTAGATATCGGGTGACAATGTATAAAGATTTTGAATTTTATCGAAGCCACTCAAAAATTCTAAATTATCAGTACACTAATCAGCTGATACTATTTAATAAGTTACGCACGTGATTTAGCTACAGGCTCACATTAAACATTGAGCTTCCCGGCAGCCATAACGACATTCTAAAGTTTTATTTTCATCTTAAAATAAAAAAAAGCAAAAAATACCTAATTTTTGAAATCCCGCATATTAATTAATATTTTAACTGAATATGTTTGATGTATAGTTTTTTCTTGCCAATAATATGGACGAAACACTAGTCAAGAGAATAGCAAATTCTGTTGAAATGACTAGAACAATCACCTTACAAATCTAATAATTTTCTTGAAGCTAAAAGGATAGAAGAGGCTTTCTTCGAATTAGATGTCCACAAGTCAATTTGAAACAGGGGAAGGAAAGAGAGGAAGGCAGGGTGGCAGGAACAGGGAGAGAGAATTGGAAACAATAGAGCTAGGTATGAATGCGAAGTTGTATGATAGATACGCAGAAAGGAACTTTACGATTCACTCTAGGGCAATTAAATTGGGTAGACCTATAGGTCATTGACTGCATGTTCCAATATCTTCTCGTAGGCCACCTTCGTCGTAATGATCACCCAAATCAATTGTTGCTGAGACTCAATGGAGAAATTTTCGCCAGTCAACTTCGCAGACTTTTGAAGCTACCAAACTAACGATGCCGAAAATTTCGATGACGAATCCGAGGTCCGGAGAATTGCAAATAATCAGCGGTCAACACAGCACAGTGATCTTACAACGTGATTGGCTTATATGATGAGTCAAATAATATTACATATGAAACTGCAAAATTCAACTGTATTTTTCAGGTTTCACTGGCAAATTTCAAGATTTACCATTTCAAGGCAATGGTACCTTGATTTTCTCTCAAAATCTTTTCCTTCCCCTTTCCTTCATTGCTATTATTTGCTTTCGCACAATAACAACTGTATTTGTTATAACATCTGTAAATTTAATTTCCAACTCAGAGCAGTATAGAATACTCCATGCTTAATTTAATTTTGCTGAGCTTTCTATAATAAGATAGTTTATATTAAACTATTTATTATATCTTCCCCTCATTAATTTGAATGCTCATTGTTAGAAAAATTCACAGTACCATTTCAGTAATTTGCAAATCTTATATTTGGCAATCTCTGTTTGGAATATCTCATAATTAATTGTTTTGTTTTGCTCTATTCTGATGTCATTACAACAATATATTAAAATAACCAAATAAGTTCGCTATCCAAAATTCGTTTAATTAATTCAGTAAAATATTCCCAGTGTATTGTTGTAAATCTTAGTTCATCTTGACAACTAACCTTTCATTTCCTGCGCATTCGATTCAATTTTGTCACCTGTTCCTTCCACTCCCCCTCACTAACTAACATATTAGTCAAATATCCTCGCCTGTTGCAATCCTCTTTTCTTAATCCATTTACTTACTGTTCTATCCAGTTTCTCCCATCTTCCCATATAAATCATCAAACTTCCCTTTCAATAACAAAATGCGATTCCCCATTTAATGACCTCGTCTACGAGTTCATTTTGCTTATCTCTACGCCATCTGACGAGGAATAATCAGTTAGTACCAGAAACCATCTGTGTAGAGGACTTCGAGATGAGCACTCAACATAGTAGTCTCTGGGGGGTTACCTTAAATGAGTCCTCTCCTTGGCTCGTAACTAAGGCAAGAGAGTGGGGAGGAGCGCACTGGATACTAAATGCAACCTGTCGAGTTAATTATAAGCACATCTTAAAATCTCACCAGTCAAGTTGAGACTTGGGAGTGTAGGGGTGGGGTCGGGTAAAACAGTTATGGGATGAATCTGACAAACTAGCCGCCAATCTTTCGATTAAAAGGCGCCAGTTGGTCAAACACTTAATTTAAATTGAAAGGGGGTGCTGGTTGCTGGGACAAGTTAGTAAGAATTGCTTCAATCAAAACTCACGTTCAACAAGTGGCGTTCTAAATCAAATTAACAGGTAAAAAGAACAGAAACTCAAGAGAAATAATTTATTCGTCGAACCTCCTTAGAGTGTAAGAATGAGAGTCAGACAGTAAAATAATCGAACGTCTTATTCAACTGTGAAATATTGATAATAATCTTCCGGGGTTCATTTAATTTATTAGTAATCCCATTATTAATGTAGAACAGAATTTTTGAATTAATATAAATTTAGTCCGTCCGTATAATCATTCGAATAGTTAAAAGTTAATACACATTTTGATCGTATGTTTCAGTCTAGAATTTCTGAACTGTTATCACAGGACATGAATGAAATATAATAGGAAATTGGTAATTGAATTCTATTTATTTAAAATAGGAGTGTCTTTTACCAGTTAGCATATTCGTAATCCCGAAAAGTCAGATATATTTTAAGAACATTCGTGAAAGAGAAAAGCATCAGATTTGAAAAATGCTTACTTTCCTAGAAATGCAGTCAAGTAGGAATTATCGCCTTGGCTCACAAACTCGAAACGGCAAATTAGCTAATCTTCATCAGAGACAGACGTCATCAGTTTCTATATTTAATATACTGATCAGCTTTGAAACCGCAGGGTTGAATCCCGAATGAACTGAGCTTCAGAAGTAAAAATCGGACAACTTGATGAAATCTGAGTTAATATGAATTAAGGTTCTTTTGATTTTTCTCCCTTCGCTCTCTTTTAACTGTACCTCCATTCCAAGCGTTTTTATACTTCCCGTGCTTTAAAAAAATTTAAAACATGTTTGCTTTGCCATGAGTAACAGTTATAATCGCAACGCAGACAATTAACTAACCTCTATGAACTTTTATCCCATCTATGCGAATTCGAGGGGATGAATTAAAGCTTAATACAGGTTATAAAGAGTTTCTTCTAATCACAACACATTTTTTTTCCAATTTCACTTAAGGACTTTAACGAAAGCAGGTTTAATGATTCACAGTCACCACTCGGTTAAATCATTAATTTTCAATACACCTGTTGGGCCACTCTCTTGACTCCTGATTACATATCTTCCGTTAGGTTGTTGTATGTAGTCATCTGTAGAGATGGCAAGCATTGATCCGTAAAAAATTGCCCGGATTTGCACAGCCCGTTAAATGGTTAGCCATTTGTGCATTTATTTACTTTATCGGCATTTCGAGGGTAGGATTAGGTTTCGACAGCATAATAAAATTTCTTATAAGACTTATCTGAGGTATTCAAATAGCGAATCAGAGTAGCTTCAAACGAATCTATTCATAAACTACCAGGTAGAAGAATGGTTACTTGATAGTATTCCTGACCACTTTGAATTTAGCGACATTTGTGATAATGCATATGATGTCAGTAGAAGAAAGAAGATTAAGATTTATTTCTACACGTTCAGTTATCGGAATGATTAACAACACTGGCTAAATGATTGATAATAAAATGCTCTTTTACCGTCTTAGGCTGTGTTCCCTCAATTTTAGATAGCTATTTAAAAGTATTACTTTCTTTTTAGATGTTATAAATTCACACATTTTTATTATAGACCTATTTTGAAACTACCTGATCTTGCCAAGTATTGATTATCCGAGACCTTAAAATCTCGTTGTTTGTACAAACATTCAGGTTTATGTCATTTACTTACTAGGGATAAATCAGCGGAATCTTCTCCTTGAGTGTCATATTTTGAAATCATATCCAGAGCAAAATTTCAATCACAACACCAACTTCCATATTTCGATAATTCCTAGTAAAGTTAATCAGGCAAAAAATTCGTTTTAAGAATATGGGAGTAAGTCAGTTGGAATATCACCTAAGCAACCGAAGACTTAACGACAGATTAAGTGATTAACTTTTATGTGATTCAGTTGGTTTGGCTAGATTTGAATGAGAAAACTTTATTCATAAGTTATTTTCATTTGAACCATCGCAAAGTTTATTTATCTAAATCTACGTATTAATGAAAGAAGAAAACGCATTATATTTTATCATCAGGTTTCTAATTTTTCACTCTAGAATATCCATAAATTTCGATATTTTGATATGAATTTGAACTAAAATAATCCTTAGCATAAAAATGAAATTTTAATTCCCTTAAGTATTTTCCTATACAGTCGTTACATAATTTCATAATCAACACAGTGTAATTAAAAGAGAAGCTATTTCATCATTTCAAATTTTGAATCCACTTTTCTAAATGTTTATGAATTGTAATCTTTGCTTCTAGTTCTAAGATGAGTATTTGGTCTGCTTACTAACTATTTTCCTACGGGTAATGATTAAGTAGGTAACAAACGGAATTTACGAAGCCATAGGAGTGTTTAATTAGAAGATAATGAGGTTTGTCAAGGGACTTGAAAGTCGAAAATTTCATAGATGTGAAAAATGGTCATCTAAACATTTGAGGCGAACAACCTGCTGTAGGTTTAAAACCCTTAAGTCCCTATCTTCAGATTAGGTCAGGGCGTCCCTATCAATCTTGTTTTAAAAATTATAAATTATGGCAAGACAGAAAATTTTTCCATTGCTTGAAAGGGATTAAAATTGGAAAATAGTAAATGGTTCCACAAGAAATGAAGTTGAAGGGATCGCATTTTAAATATAGCACAGTTCATTTTATTTCACCTTGAGTGAACTATAATGGTACTTACACAATGACACAGATTAATTTAAAAAATCGATACAAGCCTTTTATTCTAATTTCAAGATAACATTTTAGGTTATTTTGTATTCCCACACTTTGGAAGAAAAAATTTAATTGAGTTGGCAAGACCGACCAGCATGTTTGCAAAACTAGTCAACGAGCACTGCATTTCTGGACAGAATTTGCTCAGTAATCCATGTGACGAATCGTGAAATTGGAATTTTGGAACGCGAGCTTACTAAAAATCAAATGAAGTAAGACCCTCTTTGATGCCCTAATATTGCTTTCAACATCTTTTTGATCTCCTTATCTTAATCATTTGTTTTACTATCTGTTAACCGATTTCAGTTGCGTCTCACAGTTAAAAATTGTAACTTTTTGAATTTTGTGGGTAATAATAATAGTTGCATCCCTTATTAAAAATTTTGAGAGGTTGATCATATAAGGAGCCAGGTAGACTTAAACGGATTGGTCGATATTTCTCCATGAGCTAAAATTTCGCGACCAACTAGCATGATTTCGAATCTTCATCTGACTCATAAAGGCGTTAGGCAATAGTTAAATAAAGATTGTTTCATTTTTGCATCAAATTATCCATGCAAATGGCACTCGAAAAATTAAAACCCCCCACCTCCTTTCCACTCTTTTTAAAGTCAAATCGAACAGCACAAACAGGTGGCTGGGTGTTAATGTCAGAGAAGAGAGCCAATTTCAGACAGCCGTCGGTAAAGAAAGATGAAATCGGAAAGAAGTAGCGAAGATAGCCTATTTCTCTCTGGCTCCAGACGTTGTGGCATATGTTGCAATATCTGTCCATCAGGGGCATATCGGCTTGCACACACACAGAAGTCACTAAATTCCGGCTCCCTTATAAATAGTAACGAAAACTGATTTGTGACACGACACGTGTGAGTATCTGAAAGTAGCTAAATATGTGAACACGTATAGGTGACACACAAAGGGAAGGCTTTATTTTTCAGGTATTTTACGTCTGTTTACATAACAAGTAATCTGGTCAGGCTCCTGTTAAGCGTGTGCTAAAACCTATGGCCTTATAATTTAACGTGAGCAAATGGGAATTTCACTCATTTAAAAAATACATAATTTGAAGGAAATTATGACCATGATTGAAGCTTCACTTCTAGTCTCATCCAGTTTCGATTAAATTGACTGGTCAAAAAGTTCTGAATATTGCGGACATGTGTCCATTCAGGAACCCAGAGCCTAAGAAATGAAATGTAAACTTTCTAAAATCAGACATAGTATTGAGAAATATCCTCATTACGAAGACTGCTATATTAAAAAATCCAAATGCAGTAATGTACCTGATGCCCCGACTTTTTAGTATCTATTTCTACTTGATTCTCCTTCATCTCTTAGTGATCTATTCCATTTTTCTTTATGTGTAGATGCCTTCTGATGATTAATACGTTTAGACGGTTTTGGCTTTGTCGTAGATAATTTAAAAAATGCAGCTTCTAGAAATGACTGAAATCCTTCATTGATTCACTGGTTGACCCTTACAGTATTTTATGTAGATAAGTTTAAAAATATATACATTTTTCAGTGTTTATATAAAATTACATAATTGAAAAAGAATAATGAACTTTAACTGAAGACGCTTTAAGGCTTGATGCGAATTGAAAGACTCTTAAGGAGGATCACGCTGAGCTTTGAAGAAGCTTATGGATAGCCTTAACAAACTCGCAAGTGATAGGAAAGTGCCAAATCATGGTCTGAGTAATGGGCACCTGTAAAATAGTATTGATAAAACCTCTTCCCTTTCACCCAATTTCGAGACAAGTTACACATCCGCTTGTCTAACAAATACAATACGCATTATGAGTTAATGGATAAAATCCAATTTTTACATTCTGAATGTCTTAGAGCATTCATTCACATAATATTTTTACTGATCAATTTTTTCCAATTGATTAAGTTAACTATTCACTCTTCATTTATAATTATGGGTCAGGCTTCCAAATTGTAAATATGTACATTAATTTTAACGTGATTATAAAATGCAGATAAATTAAAATTTTATTCTTGAAAAATGGTATCTATTTAAAGATTTCTCCACACGGCTATAGTTTCGAATATCTCAAGCCAAGAAGTTCTTAAGAACAAGTGAGGACCCATCACAATCAATCCTTACTCCCGCTTATCCTTTTAACTGTAATTAATTTAATATAGTCTATTTGAACAAAAGGTCGCATCAAACATATGATTTGGATAGCTTTCGATGTGGTAATCATCGTGGGGAAGGGAAGGGCAAATTCGGAGATTTCAATTCTGAAACCAAGATTTCTTTATTGCTTCCGTTGCAGCTAAGACGCCTTAGTTCCTTGTGATTGTTAGGAGCATTTATTTGGAGCTTAGCTTTCAAGACAAGTAGGTGAAAAGTGCAGATTTTGATTTTCAAGAACGAAGGTTCCCATTTTCCAGTTTCCACGTTTTTCCAGTTTTAATTTTTCTGACCGCAGAAGAATGTCTAAAGGATTCAGTGATGACGCCACTCACATCTTTAGAGTTACAGAGTTGTTAGGTAGATTAATTATCCTAATAGTTCAGATAGTAGAATAATACTGGGTTACCTGATTTTAGCATGATTTGTTTGGTTTTTACTGTTAAAAATTATGTTTTTTCTTAAATACTGACCTATCGCCTTCTTTTAATCCCAAAATAGAATAGCATGATTATCTGGTGCTACTGATGACAGATACTGATAATGCAAGCTGACATCTCTAAAGTCTCGTTAAGCTCATCTGATAAGATTTGTTGTAGTGACAGGACTTGAGCTCTGTCCACAAGTGAGTGAACTGACTAGTTGCAAAATAGATAATTTTGAAGCGTCAACCACCCACGTATGCGAAACAGTTGAGTCATGTGGATACCTGAAAATCTGTCGACCGGCAGCATATTCTCATCACTAGGCCAACCGACCGTCTCGAACGCCGGACTACTCCCTCATGTGATGGTCACTCAAGACGTGCTAAAACTTGCACATTCGTTAAGATAAAGGTGGGCCGAGAGATCTGCTGCAAGTTTGTATGGAAATTAGGTTACAAGACCAGGTGGAGTTATTATATCGTGGCGTAAAACTGATGCTCAAAGCGAGAATCGATTCAGACATGCCAATCACGGAAAATCCCTTTATATATGTAAGCCCTAGCTACTTTGAGGTATCTGGAGAAGTTATTTGACATCAGGTTGACAGGTGACAACAGGGGAGACTCCAGACTGAGTTCGATTTTAGTTTAGGACAGGTGAAATAAATTTGTCTTAAAATGGGTTTGACAAGCCGACAGTGAGCTTGATTAATGATTCAGCAAACTCTATTCAAAGTGAAGGGTGGTTATTATTAAAAATTTAGAAAATATTAGAAAAAATTGTCATCTAAAGGGCGACGCTTAAGAAAATAAATCTCAAAAGACATCTTGGTCATTGGAAAATCGGTACTTTAGGCAACTCTCTAAAGAAACAAGTCTTAGTAACATAAATTAAAAAAGCAAAGAAAAATGAAAAATGAATAACTTCTGCATAAAATTCAGAAATTTTACGAATCTCAATTCTGTTCCAAACTTCCGAATGGGGGAAGCTTATATCTTTGATAATTAAAATGATCAGACAGATGAGTTACATTTAACCCAAAAATAATGGTAAAAGAAAATATCAGTGACTGCTAGGATAAAAGGTATGATTAGAAAATATGAGGATACATTTTCGAATACTGATTATGGGATGAACTTCCACTGTTCCACGTTCCTGTTCCTCTGGAAGTTGGTCGTCTTTATTATTTTTTAAAAGATAGGAAAATGAATTATAGGAAATCAATGGTTATCGTGTTCGTCCGCGAAATCGGAGGCCACTGGTTCACTTCCCATCAGTGCAAACCCAATGAGCGGTCTGGCCAACTGCGCTGGTTGAGTTTGGCTAATTAAAGGGGATGGCAGAATTCAAATTTCTCATCGGAGAGGTTCGCTGATGTCACCTCCTAACCCAAGATGAGCGTTGGAAAACGCAATCCCGAATAGACTAAGAAATTACCACTATAAGAAGAGGATCAATGGAATTAATAATTTAACTCACGCCAAGTCAGAAAAATATTGTAATTTTTAAGCGTGGAAAGGCAACTGGAATCGGTTAACAGTAAGACCGATGGATGATAAGATGAGAGGGGTCAAAGAAATGAGAGCTTCGTCAAAGTATCATAGAGTCTTACTTCATCCGATTTTTTGGATTCGGGTTGTTTAATAGTTACTTAATAGGTAGTTCATACTCTAAATATATTTCTGTTTTAAAATTTGACAAAGCAGAATGATCTTACATGATATTAAGCAATATATATGTTCTTTACATAACAGGGATAAGATAGCTTAAATTTTTAAATTAGCAGAGCTCAATAAGTACTCAACGTGAGCACTAATAAAAAGACATATCTGTGGCTTTTACATATCTTTTTTCTTCAATATCCTATTCACCTAATCGTCCACCGTCAATTTTAAGGAGATATCATGTTTACGACATTTAGGAGAAATTTTAGACGTAAACTAATTCCGTAATCAAGCTCAAATCGGGTCAATGTGGATAAACTGCCAGTTTAGCGATCTGAACATTGCAGCTTTATGACCACGTGCGCCTTAGTAACTGGTCGTTATATAGTTCAGCCGCTCTGACCACCAGCAGTTCATTAATTTTATTACTATGGCATGGCATGACCAGCTCAAAACTGACCGCAATCAGTACATCTGCTCATAAAGGGTAAGGGGGAGGAGGAGGGAATAAAACTGACTATAAACCATCGGATCTCCGGTCCTAGTAACCAAGTCCATGATCATCAACTGTAATTAAAAAGTGGATGTAATGCGGACTTTCTTATTATTTAACAAGACGTTTCCTAAACCAAGTGGATTTTAATAAAGTTAAACGCACTTATATTACTTCAACTTGAATCCTGCATGGTAATCACTACTATAAATTGGGGTGAATATAAGTTGCACCAACTTAAAACCAATCATGCACACTCCATCTTGAACACTTATGAAATTTCATACTATCCAGTCAGACGTATTAAAAGCGGTTCGTGAAAGGAAGCATTGCTAATCTATAGACATTGCACTATACACGAAGGTCTAGTCAAATCTAATGAATCCAAGGATCTCTGGACAATAAAGACCTTAGAATTAGTTGTAATGCTAACAACAATATCTCAAATGAAAACTTTATTGACTCGAAATCTTCATATTTATCTCTAAGTATGTTTTAGATATGAATGGACTTATTGAAATATAGTGAGCAATATTCGTACACGGTTTATTTAGAGTAAATGAATTTTAACCAACACTGGCAGAATAACAAATACTCTATTTGGAAAGAGAAGGTAACCAAATTCTCATACATTCAATATGAAGTGCATTTGGAAAAGTGAAGGTAACCCTTAATATTCTATTGAGGTAAATCTACGAGTTTAACCATCATCCCTTATAAGGTAAGTGTGTTACAATTCTCATTTTGCATAAAAATTAACAGGGAAATGGAATATCAATGCAAAAATTCAAGCGGAATTGTACCGTAATGCTCAAAACTGACTGCGATCAATGCACCTGCTCAGTAAAGTTAAGCTGATTACAAATGACAGAAGTCATTAACCTGATAACTTGGTCCGGATCAAGGACTGGTAATCTGTAAAATAATGTTGGAGGTACTTACTTATCTTTATTGATTTTAAATAGATCGAATCTTTACTAGATAAAATTAAATGTTAGTAGACTAAGTGGGTAAAACTATTTTAAAATACTATCAAATTTTCTTCATCTTCGACTTTAGTCGATCCGAAAATTAGGATAAATGATGATAATAATGATGTTTTTCGAATCTTATTGCAGCCAACTTAAATTTTTACGATTTGAAATCAACTTTTAAATGTGAAATGGCCTTATTCTGAGTTATGAGTTGTAGATATGTACTCTTTCCCTCTTTTAACTAAATTTGATTTTAGGGACTATTATCAGGTCCACCTCAACGTCGAAAAAATGTAATAATATCTGAACAGCTACGTTTGTCATTTCAAATTATTGATGAGCAAAAGAGCTATTGCTCAATCACTGATTTCTGCTTATTGTATATAGATATTTTGAGCAGGCTTAAGAGTGTTAAAAGGATGGATTGCGGGGAAACTCTGCTATTTACAACCTCTTGAATTTAGAGAAATTAAAAGTAATTAATAAACAATATTACCAAAAACATCATGAAAGTGACGGTTACCGAAAATCAGAAACTCCGGTTCAACAGATTATAAAAACTGATTTCTTATTCCGCCTTAAAACTTTGACACCAATTCACAAGGACATCTTCAAACTCAGTAGACGATAATTAGGTCAAATACCTCTCAGCAAACACTATAAAGTACAAAATTTAACATAGAGGGAGAGAGCAAGCGAAGTAGGAAGTCTTTCAATACACAGTGGTGGCGTAAATCAAGTCCCCACAATGTGATGCAAGAGGATATTCCAAGCTTCCTCAAAACCTCTACCTTCCCCCTCCTAATCCCCTTCGCCACATGGTAACTGAAACTGAACCCGTTTCTTTGTTTGTCAGAAGCCCAGAAGGTCTCAAATGTGGTATTAAGGATGGTATTTAGGCCACTAAGAAAGGGGAGTTCATTATATGTATGTCGAGTATCCGAGTCTATATATTTTCCCCTGCCTCTCGTGTTCTTACACTTGATATCTGAGCGGTTGTTGTTTATTTTAGAATAACTTGGACTTTGAGCTCGAGTGTCCAGATGGAGTATTTAAAAAATGAGCATATAATTCAATTAATTCTTTCAAGGTTCCAGGCTCTTTAGCAAACTATGAAGTTAAAATAATACTTGGCAGAACCTGTTTCGTGTCTTTGGTTTTCCAGATGTCTAGCCCAGATATTAATACTTAAGAATTCCAATAGTACTTAAGTTGAAGTAGTGGACTGAGGTCGTAAAAATAATGAAACAGATGCAATTTATACTGGAAAATCAAGGGGGTTTTAGAGGCGGTGTAAGATGGCATATCAAAGACCGACAGATTGGTGTCTGGTGAATCGAAATCTCAAGACTCCATCTTGTCTGGAATGAAGTGCACGCAACTATTTCAACACGTGTTCACGGATGATATCGACGCACGATCTTGTCGGATCCCATTTTTCAAACGTGCTCCAGCAGTCTCTCTATCACTGCGCCACTGTTAGATGGGATAAATATAAAAAACTTTCATTGAGATGTTGTGTTAATCTGTTTTGAAGCAAGTAGTTCATCATTTACCATTTTCAAGAACTGAGTCTGAGAGAAAAACAGCAGGGTTATTAATCTGCCATTGAAAGTGATTTATGAAGAAAGCAACTTAATTAAGAAAAAAATAAGTAGAATCAATATTGAAAAAACTTTCTATTCCTTAAGAACTCATTAAAACTGAGTACGTTTTGATCTGATATCTTTTCTAAAATTATAGAACATCGATGAAAACCAGACGTTTTTCGTTCATAAATTTTAAGAATTTTTGAAGAAAAATGTAGATATTTAACTCCAGTTAAGATTTTCTTCCCTTTAGTTTTATTTAAAATCGAACAGATCCAAATGTCAACCAAATAGATTGATCTGGATTGAACAATAGTCGAAAAATAATGACATGTCAGCTTATATCAGCTAAAAGCTCCGTAATTCTGAAGGATTTTTAAAATTGTAAGCTTAGCGTTAGTGATCTTTCGACCCTAAATCGGAGAGTACGATAGCAGAAGGTGGGATAACATGGAAACATTTTTTCGGGGATAACAACGACTTTGATATAAATAAAATCGAATTGTATCAGTTCACGTCCACTTACTGGAGTTGAATTTCACAACGGAATAACCGGCCAACGAAATTATAACAGAGATGATAAAATATAATTCCTTTACTATGATTAAAGAAGCGGACTGAGATATTCTTTTTCCAAACCAATTACAACTGAATAAATTTTCATACCAGTTTATCATTTTAATACAAGTGTATTAGACACTAATTGAAAAACAAAACAACGTAAATTCAATGAGTGGGTTTTGACCATAATCGGGATTAAAATTGGCAGTTGAGAAGCAAGCCCCCACTTATTAAGTTATATAAGTTAATTTCTAATGAATTCTTTTGTCAAAAAGAACATGAGGGAACTCGCGGCATTGTGCTTTACCTGGATTTCCAATATCCACCAAGAATTCCTTAAACTGACCGGGATCCCGCTATAGAACTGGTGGTCTTAGTTTGGCGTGAAACTTCTGATCTGAGCATGCACCTCTGCAATGTTACATGACCGTCTTTGCAATCAAACAAGTGGCTTCCGAATTTCATAGTGAATTAGCACTTTCTCTTGAACATTTAAACGTCTGCATATTTTTAATCTTCCCTCACCTTCAGTTTGCAAAATCTTTGACTATGAAGGTTTACTTTTTTGAATACTTAAAAATACACATTTTATCCGAAAGGGTCACTGCATCGGAAACTAGGCTAGAAATCTGATTTAAGCACCCGTTTGTTCACTTGCCAGACGCCAATGTACTTGTCAGTCGTTCAAAGACCTCTCTCCCCAAATCAACACTTTCACAAATAATATAATCGAGGAAAAAGGTGACTAATACTCTTTTCATAAACACACACTCCTACAAAGAGACTGCGAGTCTCACAAAGACTGTTGATTCGCGTTCGCGTGCCACCTGAACCCCTATTTTGTACACAGGAAACTGCACACTGCCTTCATTAGGTTACTATCCCAGCTCGACCTTTGATCTGCAAGTGAATTGTGAACAGGAAAAAACAGGACTTTGTTGCGAGGTCGGTTTGTCTACGCCTTAAAACTGGGTGTAAGTAGGCGAGAAATAGCAAACAAGTAAAGTAGAGGTTACTGGTAGGCCGTGACATGGTTGAACGGCCGCCGACAACACATGTAGTAGACAGGCAAGGAGATCAGAAAGAGGTCAACTGAAATTTAGCAGTCACCTGCAGCGGTTTGGGTGATTTGGAACGGAGACGGAAGGGGGAGATTGGACCGAGTGATAAAAAAACCGATTTGATGCTTTCCCCAGACTACGTCTTCGGATCGGTCTGGATCTTTCATCACCCCTGAGGTGGGAGTTTTTATGGAGAAATCGACCTCCCCCTGTGTTTTCCCCCAGTTTGTGACCCCAAAAAATTTTGAAATGATTTCCCTTCCCTTTTAAAAGTTGTGATTTTAAAGACCAAAGTGATTTGATGAAAAAATGGCTCTTCCCTTAACAACTACCTAGTATACATTAATAAAAATTGGGACCTAATCGAACTGGAAGGAATATCATTCGGTAACAATAAATTTATCGAATAGGTCATCGCATATAATTCGTAGTTTATAAAATGTCCACTTATAACCAGAGTTAGAATACACTGAACCATCTAGACAAGCCTATACATGGGCATAACTTAGAGGATTTAGGGTAGGGAGACTTATATTATTAGATTCTGAATTTTTATTCCTCTTCTCAACTCAGAAGAATCTATGGTGCTGTTTTTTAAAAAGGTCCATAAAGGAGACTCACATTGAATCTAATGTCAACGTTGAGGATTTGTGACATTTCAAGCATTCTTGTCTTTTTTATTACTTACTTTTGTATTTGTATCGTTTACTTTTCTGTAAGTGCCCGAATATGTTGGCAGCTTTGTTATTCACTGTTTTCTTCCGAATTCCATTAAGGTGAGGATGTAACTTTTAGAAACGGGCATCGACATTGTTGGGTGTTTAAACTATGACAGCCAAGTGTGACCAAAGACTTCTTGATCTCTTGATTGATTTACGTAAGCCATGACTTTGTGTAAGCTTTCTTTCTAATTCTCCCTGATATCTGATTTCTTAAAAGGTTTTTTGAATATAGGAATAGGGGAAACTTTTCATATCGAGTTAATGATCCCCACACTGTCCCTGTCATGGATTTGATACACATCAGTACACATTCAAAAAATGGTAATATCGATCTTAAGGGAGAGGAAGGGCAAAATGTAAGTTTTTTTATCAAAGAGACCCCAGAAGGCCATCATCTGCCCAAACTGATAATGGGAACTATTTTCCTTCAGCGGGTTTGGAACCGCATTGGATTTTGCTTATGTTACAACTGAGAGTGACATTCAGGCATGTAGCATCTCGAATATTCTTTCAGGGTACTTGAAATTTTAAACTACCCCTTGTTCAGCCACTAGGACCAAATATCATTCTTTGTGAACCTATTATCCTGATAACTAGGGCACACCTTCTGACTAATATCCTTATCTTCGAGTTGATATTCGAGAAAGGAAAGAGGGGATTCATAACCTCCAAGCAACAGCTGTTTTAACTTTTCTAGGATACAGAGAGCTCGGACAGGTGATGCACTGGTATTAAGACGCTAAGTTTGTATGGATAATGACACTTTTATGGGAATCCTCTTTATACAAGAAGGTACACAGGCAGAGCTACAAGTCATAAAAAGCTACCTAAAAACCGCAAGGAGGAGGCATAGTTCAGAAGCAAGTCACCTGAATTCGAGACAGAGAGAGGGGAGGTTAAAGCCTCATTTATGCCTTTTTTGGACCTCACGTGTGTAGGTCTCCTGAACAAAACTCCCCTTTCTCCCAACACACATGCTTCCTAAATATCCCAGTCTGCAGGACGTGCATACACTGGTGCCCGGGCGGTTCTTTTCCCACGTGGAATCGACTGACGATGTTTATTAGACTAGGGAGTAGGAGAAAAAGGTATCAGGAGGCTGGGAGGTTGAACCCGCCTCCCCCTAACTCTCTGCATCCCTACAGTAGAGACAGCCACGTGGGAGATGTCTAAGACGGGACCCACAACGCCTGTTGGATACGATGACGCACAATGCTACATGCGTGCCCCAGCACTGATACTTTTTATTCAACTAACCAGTCTTCTCTATGGGTTCCGCTGATGTGCAGGAACACGACGATCTTCATTAATCTCAGATAAGTGACCGATTTTTCAGACGCTACACATTCCTATAAAGGATGGCTCCTATTTTGGTGAATAGTCATCCTGAAGATAAAAAGGGATGGATACAAGTAAAAAGACCCTCTTAAAGGTCTTTAGACGTTGATATTAGTGTAGATAGTAGAATAGTGGACTTTTTTAAAAATAAGTTTAGAGGATAGATAATATTTATCGACAATTATATTATAATATGACGCACGACAAGAAAACTTTTTTTTATAAAGAGAAAACAACTAAACAAGGGTAATCACAGAGGATTAATCGAAAAGTTGTTAAGAATAAAGGAGTATTACTAACTGGTGCTTGAACGCCATTAAGTTCTGCTACCTAAAAAATTTTTACGTTCGATGGAACAAATGTGGGAAGACATTGGCCGCAGAACAACTTCATACAATTATTTCAAATTCGAAGCTGTTCAAGGGAATGAAGAAACAGTATTTCCATGAGTATAATCTTCGGAAGCAAACAAGTCAAAGCTGGAAAAGGAATATCAAAAATTACAGAAAAGGTAGTCATAAAACTTCGTAGAGTTCTCTTCAGTGTACTAGAATATGAAAGCTAAGAATTCAGTTGTCAAACTCCTATGCTCTATACGATCTTCATACAAATGGATTTATTATTTGTTTAGAATAAAATTGGAGTATCAAAAGAGTTTTACCTCATCTGATCTTGAGAATCGAGTTGAACAATATATAATTCAAATTTCATAATTTTTCCATTTGATTGGCCTGTTCGCCAAATTCTCAGATATCTAACCGAATTTTTACATAGTAGAATCACTATGGGATAAGAGTTTGATTCCTTTTGTAGATGGCTTTTTAGGAGCTATTGATGACTTGATTTTTGAAGGGGATTAGACGAAGGAATATTAGTTATTTTGAGAAATTATTGGATTTGATATCCCATTATGGTGAAAATACTTTCAGTGAGAGATAACAGAATTCCGTGTTTTCAAAAACATATCTGATATGCTAACAACTTTTAATCACAACCAGCCTCCGCTATAAGCCTACAAATTCTGATAAATAATAGTAGTAAGACTGTCTTCATTCACTTCAGATAGATGACCAGTTTTCAGACCCGTTGGGATTTTCATAATATAATAAAAGGTTCCTTTTTTGGTGAATAGTCATCCTTTGGCTATTGGTAACTTGAATCTGAGAGAGGATAGTTAAAAATATAAACTCTTTTTAAAGGATATCGAGGTTAATATTTGAGCACACAAAACATTATTTCAAAAAGCATCTTTAAAAGATTGATTAAATTCTGCATTCTTGTTAAAAGCAAACGATTTCCTGAGTAAGTGAAAAATTCCCTGTTTATTTCAACCAATAGTTCTATAGCTGTAAAATGTAAGTAGCAGCACTTCTTAATTTTTTAAACTTTGTGCAATTGTCCAGTGAAAGGGTGTTCACTTTCTTATGCAGTCAAAAAAATGTGAACTGGATGAGATTGAGAAAATATAATGAGTGCATTCGCTCTTGAAAACTAACAACTAATGCAATTTTCACTCACTTGTCATGGATAGCTGAACTCTAGGCTAAACACTATCAAAAATATCAATGAATGAAGTTTAAAGAAAAAAGAGGCATTAACATTGGTTTCTGGACCGAAACCCACCTATATACTTGCTTTCTCCTCTCACCAAATATTCTACTAAAATGTATGTCTTCACTGTCCAAATAATATCTTGAGTATAGCTCCATGGTTAATGCATGAAAAATACTTGCCTTATCGTGGAAGGCAATAATAGAGGAAATGATAAACGAAATAGATTTTTTCCTTCAAGACAAAATTCGCACTTTTTTCTAACATCAATAAATGTTACACTGATAGCTACATCATGTCTCGTTGATAATACTTCACCTAAACGTTTTTATTTGAATGAAAATTTTTTAATGAAGATTATCGTAGCAGAATTTATCGGAATTCATTGTTTTCTTCAAACAATGTCTTTATCTGTGTTTTAAAGTAAATCTAAACGTAGAGTGTGTACAGAAATATTTGTCATTTACAAAAGAAAAGAGTGGTAGCAAATTTTACTCCCAAAATCCAGGTTCAACCCTCTTTCCGAAATCTAATTAAGAGAATTTTGAGGAAATATTGATATATTCATTCTGAACAAGTAGAATATTAATTGGAGACTGTATCATAAAGTGCAAATGTTTATTCTCACCTCAAACCCTAGGACTGAAGGTTCACTACTTGAACTTGTTTATCCAGAAATGTAGGAAATCAATTGGTAGTCGGAATGAACACTTACATATTTATACTGGTCCACGAGTGGATCGTTGAATAAATAAAAATTTACCGGTCTTTTTTACTTTTGCAGGCAAGTATTTGAAAGGGAGTTTTTTTAAACAAATAGTACGATCAATTTCTTAGACTAATTACTATTAGGGACATTTATTACTACAAAAATTTGTGTTAAAAATCCATTAATATCGATCATATCATTTGAATAAGCAGTCAATTTTCTGGATTCTAAAACCAAATGCTAAATAGAGAACGGTTTAGCCCAGGAAAATCAAGTTACCTTAATCCCACTATAATTTGCCTGAACTTGCTGTCAATTTAACAGGTATATAAAGATAAAATCGGATTTTTTGTTGAAATTTTTAACTATATTCATATGAATTGTGAAATAATACTTTTATGTATGCTTTTTTTCGCTGAAAATTTTAGTTAACATTGTCCAAAATATATACGCCTTCCCAAGTAATACTTGTGGCCGTACGCACAAAGTAGATTGGCTAACAGGTGCTTTTGCGATAGCCAATTATAAGATCGACACGAGACCCCTACGTTCTAATTGGCTGCCAATATATGACGAGTCAAACCTGCAATAAAAGGCATACCTTCACTCTGATTCATACAGACAGATTTACAGATCCATTAGATTTTGACGTATTATTATTTTTACACCAAATACTCAAGATCCCGATCAAGATGCCTTCAGGTATTACCCTCAAATGGACGAGACAAGACAAGTACCGAGGCCCATTAAGGGCTTTTCAACTTCCTACATCTGCTTCGACACCCTATATGATTGATAAGTAAGCGACCATATATTTTAGATATCATTTCATTCAATCTTTGAGGACATTCCAATATTCTACTTTTAATAATAGGAAGTGTGATGTCCGAAAAGGACCTAAGACCTACTGGACAGATAGTGAAGATAGCTCTCGTCTTTTGAGTTCTGCAGAATGTAGCTCTCATTCTACTGGTTCTCCGGGATCGATGGATGAAAACTCCCATTCTAAGAACCCCTTCCCAAATGTTGTAGAGAGAAATAGCCTGAAACAACACTTTCCAGTGATTGTGGGAAATAAGCGCAACAATAGTCATCTATTTGAGCAAAAGGAAGATGCTGAGAGTTGCGGAAACCTCCCCTGTGCATGTTGCTGTTCTCCTGTCTTACCCCCAAAGCGAGCTCATGTTGTCATGGGGGCAGAGGGACTCAGGCGGCTCAGGGGAATCCCATCTCCTCTTAAACCCTTCCTTATTCCTTCAATGACTCCCCTTGAAACATCTACTCTCGCGCCCGTATGTCCTGTTCCTATGCTACCCTCCTTTATCACCCCTCAATGCCATCTTGATTCAGATTTCCCTGGTCGTCGATCTATTGCCTCGCAGACTTCCCCCGTTGAGGGTGAGTGTTTACATTATTTAACTTATTCCTTTTTAAAATTGTTTAATTATGAGGTCATTCTGTCCCTTTTAGATAAAAAGAAATCCAAAAGGAGGAATTCAGGTGCTAACGGAGGCGGAGTTCTATCTTCAATCAAGAAGAAAATAACAAGCCTCAAACGTTCAATGAGCACAGACAAATTCCCCTCTAGAGCTCTATTCCGTGATATCCCAAGTCCTATGAAAATCGTTAAGACAACGCATTCTTCAAGCGAAGTTACCACTTGTACAGTCCTTCAAAGATTCCCTGATGGAAGACGAGTGATTCAGCTGAAGCGGACCAGTCCTTCTGCTCAATTTGGACTCTATGTTCGAGATGATGATAAAGGTAAGATCCACATTCAAACGATAAAGATCGAATGAAGTGTTTTCGTGATTATTTATGGATTAATTTCATTCATCATTAGGTATGATTGTGAGTCGGATAGGATCGATAAAATTCTCAGAGAAAAATAACTTTTTGAATCGAGGAGATCGTGTGCTGGAAGTTGAACATATACCCTCCTCCAAACTCAACTGTGATGGAATGCGAAAACTCCTCGATGGACGTTTAACGGTGACGATTAAAATAGCCCCTCCTCTTAAGCATAAAGAACATCACAAATAATTTCCTCACATCTGTCTTGTACCTGTAAAGTATTATTTTGTATATATCTATATTCCAGATTGCTTATTTAAATGTTTGCACTTTTTTCCCTCTCTTTAAAGTTGCTGTTTCTATCTGGACATTTGGGTAATTGCTGGTTCAGCGCTGGATGTGGTGGCTGAATGATGATGACAATAACCTTAAATAGAGAGGTCAAAGTTTAAAGGCAAGTATGCTAAGTTAAGGACACAGATGAAAAGCTCGTGACGGGAAATAAAGTAGTCTCTGTGCCATGTCACAATTGCGGCTGTATGCAAGGTCTCTCTCCGCAGATTTGATCTAACCATTAACTACAGAATCGGTTTAAGTACAAGCGCATCGAAACGGACACATTTACAGATGACCACCCTTAAAAATTATAAAAATTTGAAGTACATATATTGTCAAATAATCTAAAATCTTATAATAATCCCGCTTAAAATTTCAAATTATTCTCAGATATAACACTATAAAGCAATGAGCTTCATTTATCAAAACTGGGATGTCGTGGAATGAAGGCTTTTAATGTGCAACGTTAAATAATCTAAGATTGAAAGTTGACTTCAGTATTCTAATGTAGTAATAATAAAAGATTCTTTTTTTATAAATAAGACAAAAATTTCTGTTTGAACTTCCATTATTTAGTGAAAACTTTAACCACTTCATTGGCGTAAACTTGCACAATAGTTTCATGAAAGAAATTTGAATGAAGATGAAGGAGATTGAAAGGTCCATGAATTTGGGGTCCCAATAATTCATTTTCCCAATTTAAAAGATTTTACACGAAAATCATATTGGAGGATAGCAAAGATAATTTAAGGTCTTCCCGATTTTCTTTTCCTTTAAGAGAATATAAGCATGAACAAGTTTAGTTGGTAAGTCTAACAACTGTATCAACTGCATTCATTAGTGAATTTTGCATATCAAACTCGCTTCTCCTCTCCGATTTCTATGGATACTTGGAATGGTATAAGGTTAAAGCGGAGAAGAGGAGTGAAATTCGTCTGTGGAACGTGGGATTTCCTCTGTTCAATACACAGCTCAATTAAGAAAAAATTGTTGTAATTTTCTGTTATCTTCGAAAGTTTGTTCTGGATAACTTTCGGCTATGCATTCAGAGAACAAATCTCAAAGATAAATTAGGATTGAAGTTAGTATTCAGACATGCAGCGGATTAACCATCCATGTCTTTGATAAAGTTTAAAACATCCAAAAATGGAGCCTCTGAAGTCATGGAATTTTGCTACATTTATAATATTGCGATTTCTCCTATAACGATAGACGCTCACAATTCGCTTTTGTAATTATTTAAACTGAAATTATTCTGATAGTGGATTTCAGGACTTAATATCATGGAATCGTTTCAATACACCTGTATGGAGGGAGTGCAAATAAAATTTACCATGAGCAAAGGGAACGTATCGTGAAATTACTGAAGTTTTTGTTGATATATGTTTCTCTAATCTCAGATCTGCTATGTTAAAGTCATGCAAGCCGCCTAATATCATTTTTGATCCTTCTGCTTCCTCTATCTTTGGAGAAAATGACGGCAAAACCGACCATCATAATTAAACAAACCATAATATGTACTGGATATCGTGGTCAAGAATTTGCTTAGTAATCCAAGTGAAGATTCATGAAATTTGATTTTTAGAATGTGAACTACCTAGAATCCAAAAAAATCAAATGAAGTACCTTGACTTTACCCACAACATCTTTCGATCTTCTCCCCTCTATTATTTATTTGACTTATTATAAACCGATGAAAAGAATTTCTTTGTTTTTCTATGGGTTGTAATAATAGAATATTATAGTCTCGATCAGAAGAAGTCAGATTAATAAGAGCTCTAATTGAAAGTAATGTCAGTTCAGTAACAATAGGATCAGCTTATAAAGCGGGAAATCTTTACTACCACGTAGTATTGAACTCTTGCTCGATTTCTCATGACGTTTGTTATCTTAAATATCTCCGCGCCGGATGCAACAAGCGTGTTAAGAAGAAATTGGTGATGGCACTATTCCTCTTTTTTTGCGACACCGGATGTATACTTTTATATTACAATTTCAAATTCATTGTTACTCAACGAAATGGAGAGAAAATGTTTCCATGAAAATGACTTTCAGAACCAAATCAAAGCTGGAAAAGAATGTCAGATTACAGAAATGGATCATAAAGCGTTTTGGAGCTCTCTCACTTCAATGTACTGCCAACTTGAAAGCAATGCATCCTATTGTTCCAGTTCGTATGCTCTATACGATTTATAAATAAGTGGACTGTGATATCGAGCTGTGGGGATGAATTCATTTCTCTCCTTCAGATTCAAATGGGATGGCATTGAAAAAGCTGCACCTGGGCTATTAGCAGTTCTAAAGGAAAGGTAAGACACATGGTCCGCACGCATGAACATGGGGAAGACAAGGCAAAGCACATTCAAGTCAGGCGATAACATCCTCAGCTCAGAGAGAAAGGGGAGTTTGTTTGGGGGGAGACTGTCGAAGTTCCTTAAGGTGAAGGGAACAGTCAGGCTTACATACGAGAATGGCACATGGGCTGATACTCGATATGGATAGCTATGATGGGTACCAGTCTAATCCTACCGCCTTCCCATTGTGGGAACGTGTTGAATCTCACCCAATTATGGGATGGAGATTCTGCTGAATTAATTAACTGGTAGCTCTAACAGTATATCCACTCAAAGAGATCTTTGCGAACCAAATTACTATATCGCAGTACACAGATTTTAAGGCATGTAAATTTATCTTGTGATTATGAGAGAACTTTGCATCCTTATCAAGATATTTATTCATGATGAGACGCCTCAAGGAAAAGACTAAAGTAGTTATCTTATTAGACTCCTATTTAGTTCAGCTGCTAAATCTAATTTTAATACTTTCAACAAGTTAGGATGAGACCTTCGAGATGGAAGAGTCCCTAGAGACTTTAAAACTCTCTCAAGAGACTGATTGGGAAATAAAGGTAACTAGGTCGGTGTGAGTCATAAAAATGAGTGAATTTACTACTGAAGTGATTAATAACACGACCGAACAAGTTTAATAAGATAGGTAATAAGTCTCCTTTTCTCCTTTGAAGATGAGAGAAAGATGGATCCTTAAACCAGAATCAATCCTATTATTGCTCATTCAGCTGCTCCTGGTTCTAGAACTACGGAACTCAGAATGGGAAAGAGAGTGAGGGCGAAAGATGGTATCCCAACCACACTTCACCTGAAGAATTCAGAAATTTAAACTGAAATCAGTAAAGAGTGTCTAATAATTGGTAAACGAAAGGAGATCCAAAAGATGTTGAAGGTAGAATGTGGATATCAAAGAGTCCTATTCTATTTGATTTTTGGAGTCGCATCGTACAATATTTACTTAATAGGCAGTTTAAGTTAAAGATACCAAGTTTATGATTTGCTTCTGAACTACTGAGGAAATTTTTATTCATGATATTAAGAGCTTATAAACCGCTTATTTAATAATGACGCTCGATCTGCTTTTTTTCCTCAAGAGTTGAGAAAGCAGAAAAATATTACGATGTTTTGACTGAACAGATTTTCTGTGCAATTCTAGATATATGCCTTCTTACGCTTTTAAAGGAAATAGAATTGCTTCGTGTTATGTGATTTTAAAAATATTATCACTTGATAACCTTCATTATTGAGAATTAAAGTCGAGCTCAGCTGCACGTTAAAGATCCCTTAAAAATTAACAAAGACCCAACTTAACGATATCAAATATGTTCCGATGGGAGAAGGTCTAGAGTAGAACATTTTTCCGATCTTTGAAATTCAGAATCAAAATTTCCTAATTTTGCTCCTTCCAGTCCAAGGGGTCTTCGATACGGACTATAACTGACAATTTTTAATTTAAAACCCTAAAAATTTTCCCTTTTTTAGAAAATTTTGCTCTCATTTAAGCGTTCTTAAAATAAAGGATCAAAATTAACTTTGTAAGGTTTACAACTATAGTAAGCTGATTCCTCGAAGTATATTCAAAGATTTTATTTCCCCGTCAGGATTTATTCCAATTAAACCTCACTAAATGACATTGGCAAATCTAATATTGAATATTAAATTAGTGGCCTAAACATGATAGCAAGCTGAGAGAGAGCCTTGAATAAATTAACTTTAAACGAATAATTGATGATAGCCTCAACACAAAATTTACATATTTATTAGGTCATGTATTTGTGGTATTTGTCCAGAGGAGAACTGAATACAGCTGCATCGTCCAGTTGGAGTAAGCAGATATTACTACAGAGTTTATTTATTTAAACGCATTAATAAAGAATAGTCAGATATAGTTAGTGCGGGAATGGCCCAATTTGCAAAATTAGTTTCTGAGGGTAGGGGCCATTTTTGCTTCTTCAGTTTTGCATAAGACCTTTCTCTTTTCCTTAGCATCCCATAAGGCTTTTTTCATGTAAATTTTGGGCAAATTCATTTTCTATGAAACTGCCCTTTTCAATAGGTAGCTATAGGGATTAGAAAATCATTATTCAAACTCTACCCCAACTCCTGAATGGCAGTAAGAAAGATTTTCTATCATGATCTATCATAGTTTATTCACTTAAAGAACTGCGGAAAGGCAAAAATACAATCCCTTAATTTAATTAGCGGGTCAATCACATTTTGACAATATCGATTTTAAATGTCAAGTGGGTACCTTGATATAAAATCCTGAATTTTTTCCAACGAATCATATCTAATAAAAAGAAGTCTCATGAATCCGGAATTCAGGTGAGATGCTCTATATTTTACTTCCCACTTCTATCCTTTCACTCATTTCCATATTTCGGTTCTCCTTGATTAAACAATTTAAAGAACTTACCTTTGTCATTTCCAATAAATAGAAATTTTGATGGAGACTATTTTTGTTTCAAATAGAGAAACTCAAAGTAAGAAGCTGTAATTCGGCTATCCTCATTAATCAATGATTTAAATATCTAGCAGTGCAAATCAGTGACCTCGAGTAATGCAGAGTATGAACTTGATGTTTCTTTAATAATATTAATTTGGGAATCATTGAAGACATAAAATCTGTGTTTTACATATGAACCCACTTTTATGAATTTATAATTCTCTACTTTTTATGATTAGACTTACATGATAAACGTGAATTTCAGGTAGAAACAATTGACCAAACATGAATTTTGAGTCTTCAAGTCAAAACACCCACTCGGTAAATCAGTTTGAGGCTTGCGTGGGCGTCAGGGTTCATTCGTATCTAAGGCTGCTCATGTTTCAGTTTAGTCTTGACAGTCATTTGACAAGACAAATGTATATTTTACCACCTCAAATAAGAAATGGGTACTTAATCCATATTAAAGATACGGTTTGGACAGAGAACTTTATTAGCTGTTGTGGGGAGAAGAAAGTAGAATTTGGAGACTTTTGGTTATGAGAGATAAAGGTTTCTATTGAGAACTGAGAGTCGCCAGTTCCATGTTCTGGGATATCGGACCCCATTAATTTCGGATACACCTCAGTTTGAGAATTTTTACAAGCTAATCTTTACATTTTGCGTTTTTGTAGAAAGGTAATTCTCAAATTAGGAAATAGCCTACATAAAAAATTTGAAACGACAGCGTTAGTTGAATTAAACGATGACATCTTGTCGAAATAATATAAGTTCGGTTAAGAGACCGAAATTTTTAAAAATGAAAATATTTTTTTTACTAACTACAACTCGAGCGGTGCTGAACTCAGTTAGCTTATTCTTGTCGAATACACCAAGATTGAAACTAATAAGTTGGTTGTCCAGCTGTTCTTTTTAATTATCTGCTGTCGACTGTGAGGTTTCTCATAAATTAACCACATTCAAGGCCTCTTCGTGAAATTCAACTTGAGAGAAATAGATGTAACTGAAAATGTTTTTATGAATATGACCTTCGAAGTGAAACAGTTAAGGCCAGAGGCAGAAAAGAAATCAAAATGAAGAATGTGAAGATTGACTGAGGTTTCAGGTTTCTAATATTTAAAAGCTATGCACCCTTTTGTCTAAATCGTTTAATTGATACGACCTCTGAATTTAAATAATTTTTTAAGAATAAATTAAGAAGGATCGGGGATTCTTAAGATATCCCTACTTCTCGATTATCTGGTCACTAAAGCATAGCAACAAATTAGATTTTGAAATGTCATCACACCCAATCAGTTGGATTTTCTCTACTCAAGCAGTCTTCTAGTTCAGATATTGGGTATTAAAATGGACCTTCCCTCTGTGCTAACTACTATTGTGGTGTTGGCTTAAAGAAAATTCTGGCTAAATACAATGAGCTTGTAAGCGGAAATGCAAGTGATCTTCCAATTTTCGCTACTTAATATTAGTTTTCTTCTAATCCTTTTGAAATCAGTTCTGCTGTGCAGAAATAAAATTAAAGCGAAAAGAGGCATTCCTAAGAACACTTATACAAATATAATCTTCAGAATGAAACACTGCAATTTAAATGCGGAAAGGAAATCAAACCTTAACCTGAGAATATCAAAATACACAAAGGTAACTAAATCAGTCAAGCCAAATAGATTCACTGGAATTTGAAGGCCATGCTTGTTTTTGACCAATTCGTATCCTGGATACAATCTATTAATATATAGGCTTGGTGTTACTTTTCTTCTTTAGACTTGCGTGTTTATAGTAAAGAAATATATTTATTCATAAAAAGAACATAATCTATTGCTCATGATAGTGCAAAAAATTGCAAATTAAAATCAGGGGAAAGCATCTGAATGAGGTGGTAGATCAAACAAGTTCGAAGAGATATGCAACGGGGGTAAGGGATCAAGAAAATTAAGGTAATGAAGTGAGTCTCACTTTGTTTGCATCAATGAAGCTTTGCCCTCCTTCTCAAAAAGAGTATAATTCATTTTTTACAATCCTAATGTTCAAAGTCCAAGAGTTAAGTCCCGAATCCATGAGTGAGATTATGTTCACAGTATATTCAGAGTTTGTTGACGCTTGATTTAATTCTCTGGTTATTAATGCCACCTCCATTTATTTGTAAATGGACTAATAGCACTTTCTAACATTGCGCAGAGGGTCATATTTAACATTTATCAACATTTCCCAGCCTTTTTATGATTATCTCTTTAACCTTTCGTTGATTTGATCAAAGCAGAATCTTGTCTTCAAATTCGTTCATCTCAGGAACCGGCTTCCTCCTTTCAAAGTTGTAGTTGATCACCAGCACCCTGAAACAAAATAAACCCAGTGAGAAGATTTCTTTCAGGGCAGATACAAACAATACGCAAAAGTAGTCATGTTCAAGCAAGTTTTGCTCATACATTCTAGTTGTCCTTCCCACCCCCTTCCGTTTGTTCTTAGGGTATTTCCTAGCTAACACCCCTCACTGTACACGCTAGTAGAGATCACGTGCTCCTTAGTGTGGAAAAACCGTGGAGCCCCCTAAAACCGCAGTGACTACTCATTAACATTCATGAGATGCGGGTTCTTTGTGGTTCATTTGAAATAGTATGGAAATGGCCTTTTTCTTCGGGGTGGCTCTGTGCATGTGTGTGCGGGACAGAAACGAATTCTCTCTCTCCAGGTATTCGAGACAGGTGTGGCTTGAGTAGCTTGGGCGATGTGGGGGGAGGGGTGCATGAGGATTCTTCTTGGGCCCTCGATAACCTGTTCGTGCTTGTAAGCAATAACCACAACTCCTCTCAGTGAAATATGTGCGAAAGCTGTACTAGGCTCGGCTCGGTACGAGTACAAAAGGACCTGTGCTTTTATTTAAATATACGACTGGAAAAATTCGACCACCTCTTACTCAAATACAGGCAAGTGAATTATATGCTTGTCTTTAATGAGTTTTGAGGCGAATAGTAGCAAGTGCAGAGTTCTGAAGTTGTGCTGCTCTGAATTCGAGCACTTAGATTTGAATAATATCAATTTATCTGAAGCATGAATATATATTAAGTAACATGACCTTATAAACTGCAACGTTTTTTTCAAATATTCAATTTATAAATTGAAAAATGTAGTTTCCATGACATATTAACTACGGTTTGGATTTAACCTATAGCCTCCAGATATTTCCTAACATTAGATCTCATAGAAAGCTGCGACTTCTACAATTAACAATTGACGAGAATAAATGGAAATGAAATATATGTAAGAAGGTATTTAGGATGTAAAAATAGAAGTATGGATGGACAATAGAATATGAAGCTTCAGAAGGTCATTTAGACGATATCCGATATATTCACTGATTAAATACATCGTTGATAATCGATTAGTAGCAATCTGTTTTCTGCAAATTTCCCTCTTTGCGGCCGAAATCAATAATATTTGTCGAAACAAATTTGTAAATTCATATCAACTTGGCTTTCCCCACTTCCATTACACTTCCTCCTTGGTGGAAGTTTCTATCCATGAAAATCTTTTCCGTCTTATTTTTCCCTTGTTTATGATAAAGACCCATAAATTATCTATATCTCAGGAATGGTTTAAGGGGAACGAAATTTCGTCCTCTGTTAATCCTCCCAACTAGCATTGGAAATATTGCAACCGAGCTGAAATATTCTCTTGTTAGGAAAACATAATATTAACATAAATAAACTTTGGTAAGGTTATAAAATTCATAGATTACTATATGTCAAACATTCAATCTACCATTGCAACTTATCAGGATAAGCGAGTCTGCTATCTAGTCGACCAATCGTTATTTAGATTCACAAAAGTGGAAGCATATTACAAGTTTTAAAGGTCTCGAAAATAAATCGATAGAGAAAGCCAAACAGCTCTTTGAAAAATCCGAATTCAGCATTTAAATGTAATTTTTTTCTTTCGCTTTGCACTAATAAAGTTTTCGAGATTGATTTAGATATACTGAAATTAACGGTAACATTCCCCTTTAATCCAACCGATCGCAAAAAATTGATCGAGGGATGTAGAGCCTTCAAAATTACATTTACCAAAGAGGGCGACGATTTCTTTCTTAAAGTTAGAATTATTTTCTCTCTAATCTATTAAAGTTAAAGTGATTATCTTTAAATATTAGTTTGTATTAGTGAAAATTGTTTACTTATACTGAACTGGGGCAGACAGACGATATGCTAGTATCCTCATCTTACTATTTAACAACTGAGCAGTATTTGCAAGTGTATTTCCGTCACTTGATTAGTATAAATGAAATTCGATTTCCATTTTTATGGCCGTGCACAATACTGCAACGCAATCAAAGCAATGGGAAAAGCAAATAAGTCAAGTCAATTAGGAAGTATTTCCCACTTCGCGTTTTTAATTCATTAGAATAAATATATCATTGATTTTAGAAACAAATCAGAATATGTCAATTTCCTTTTTCTCACAATATCAAAATCTTCTCTATCTTATTTTCCATTTTTACATTATGGAGATTCATGGAAAAATATTCGAAATTAGGGGAAGTGGGCGTTTAAAGGGTAGCCAAATTTCATTCTCGTAAATCCTTCTTAGTGTGAAGAATGGAAACTGAAATTTTATTGTTCAGTTCAATATGTTACTCATAAAATGGGAAAGCATAGCATAAACGGAAATACAACAGAAGTACGATGCCTTTCCCATTAAATATTTCCTGTTTACATTGGTCTATTTTCATTGAAATATCTCTATCAGTCAATAGAAAACATATAATGCATTGTAGTGGGTTACTGCTTATCTAGTGAATAACAATCGAGATTTAGACTCAATCGCATCTAAGTATGAACCTAACTGACAAGGAAAATAGAACTAATCTTTCCAACAATTCTCAAATTTTGCTTCTGACGTTCACTTATTGAAATGAAATTGATAGCTGGGCTTACTTTAACTACGACTAAAAGTCGTAACGTTTACGAAATCATTAGATGTGTTACTGCTGGATTGTTTCAACTACAGACGTAGTAATTTTCGGTGTCCGTCCATCATATATTCTATAAACAAACCATAAAGTATTATTATCCCCTTTTCCCTAGCTTTCTATCTGTTTTATTCTTCCATTATTTACGTTGAAGAGCCTTAGTAACTATCCGAGACTTTGGGAAAAGGGGAAATTTAAAGGGGACATCGAGTTCCGCCCTCTGCTGGTTCCCTATAGTGTCTATAAATGGGTTTGAACTTCTGTGCCTACATTTGAATACATGGTTCGTGCGTGTATGTATAAAAGAGGGGCATAGAGAAAGCACAACGTCGAAGTGATAAACGAACGCGGGGAATTTTAGTTTATGGGAAATAAGGAGAGGGGGGGGGGGACAGGATTCCCGTTTCACATCCCTCCATTTTTACTGATCTATTACTGCCACATAATAAAGGGCTTGATACTTATGAAAGTTAATTACAAGAGAAATTACATTAAATCTTGTGGGTTTCGCCTATTGTTTTGGACGTTGCAAATGAGCACGTTAGCCACTAGACTACCAACACACATCAGCCACCTTGATGAAATTTCCTCTAAAATATTAGGTTTAAAAAGGATAAGCCACTTCACTAAGTGTGAATTTATTTCGAAATTTGTTGAAAGTTAGTCTCGAACCCTACAGAAATATCCATAGGATCACGAGTTGTGTTACGGGTCATATCTTTCACTTGTTGGGACAAAGGTGAGTGTCTTATTAGTCCCTCAAGCTTTTTATAAACAAACCAGAAAGTACCACTCCCAAGTTTTCCCCTTTTCATATCACTATGCAAACAGTTAGGAGGTTACACTTAGTGTAAACATACTTCACTCTTCCATGTAAGTTTTCCTATGGCTTGGGAGAAAGAGGGTGGGGTTTAAGTAGACGATAAAGTAAATAGTAAGGATGATTAACTTTCTCCACCTTAAGGACTGCCAACAGTTCCGGTTTGTTTTGATAAGGAATTCTGACCTATGAAGGGCATATAAAGCGGAGAAAGTAGAATGAAAACAATCGATATTTTGATTCTGATAATTGAATAATAAAATAAACATGTGAATGTGGCATTCTAAAATTTTGTGAATTTAGCTAAATGTGGCTGCATACAGTCTAATCTTATAAAGAAAATGACTAGATGACCACACAATGAAATGATCAAACTTTCCGTTCATTTTTAGTCAGTAAATAAATTAACTGTTTTACGCTTAATTTATAACTGGGTAATTGTATGATGGAGAGCTACTTTACCTCATAAATCAAACTGAATTTATTAAAAGCCGGAACTTATTCGAAATTTCTTCCTTAGATCCGTGATTCTCGGATCCAGTCATTCACAGAACGACGCAGAATCCTTCTACATAGAGACAAATTTCCGGTTATTTGACAGTGAGTGAATCTTCAGAGTGAGCATTTAGTACTCTTTAAAGTGGAAGTATATCAAATGATCTTGGCGGAGAAGCCTTTTTATAACTACCTCTACAATGGATTAATAATCATTGACATCCTATTAGATGAAGACAGAGATACCTGAGTTGGTACTATCATTCGACAGGATTAACTTGTCGCAAAATACCTAAGTGAGTAATGAATAAACAGTAATGAAAGAAGACAGAAATCCCATAAATCAGTCAGCTCATTATTAAGATTAGGACATATTGGAAGTTAATGACTACCTGGTTAGCGAATAGTTTATTGGAATTCCATTTCCAGGTATGAGCGTTAGAAACCAATAATGGGAAAATGTATGTATGAGGAATAAAGCTAATGAATTCTGTCCGTTTACGCTGAAGATTTTCACTCTGGTTCCTCAACAGTTACGTATAAAAGGAGGGTTTCATCTTTAAAGGTAATAAATGCTGTCATCTAATCGCTTGTTGCGACAAATCTTCTCAGTTCTCTTACCATAAAACCTCTTTCGAGTAATCAGGCATCAACGAGAATTAGAAAGCATACACTAAGTTGTGACTGGAGCTATTCAATTAAGACGTCAAAAACTATCAGGGCTAAAACAGCTAAAAAAATTTATTCCCTTCCGTAAAGTGTAAAGCCCATTCCCATAGAATTCTAACAAATAATAATGAAGTGCCAGGCTGCCAACGATATAAGAATGTTCACAGAAAAGAAAACAATTCTTTTACATTATAAACATGTTTTGCATGTTTGCACAGGTGTAGGAATTTCAAATATCCGATTCTCGGATGCTTTAAGTCTTTTGAAAGACAAGGGTTGTTTAAGATGTCGCATACCTGAATGTCATTCGCCATTTTAACATTACGTCCAGGATTTGTCAAAAAAACAACAGCACCAATTCTTCTGAACTGAGTAAACTGAACTGAGGGAGTAAAATTTCGTATCCCACGAAAGATGTCTCAATCCCCTATGCCTAATTTATATTCTGATATTCTTATCCGATTAGAATTAATACGTGCTAAGTCTGTAAATAAGCGTATATTTCATTTGTATCATATTTACGGATTATTAAGCTCTTATTTAGTAGTCATATTAAATATTCTACTAACAGTGAACGAGTATTTTTAAAGGCTGAATGCGAAACGACGATCATTTAACGATTTCCGAAATAGGAAATGAGAATGACCTTAGGAATTTGAAACCCTAACCAGTTTTTATAATTTATGAATTGTAATAAAACCCTTTCGAGTATTCGCTTTAGGTGTACGAACAGTCACGCAGTCCTTTTAATACATGTACTGCAGACCAAAAATTAAAGAACAACCCAATTTTCCTGCTTAATAAAGAATTCAGTCCCAACCACTGGTGTGTATGTGGAGCTTAAACCTAGCAAATAGTATATAACTTCGCCTAGAATGAAAAATGAGTGTTCTACAGAAACCCTAGTCACTAGCGCCTGTCAGAATCGGCCTAGATCAAGGAGCTTTGGATGTCTGGCACACTTCAACGTGTACCAGTACCCTGTTGTATTACTCCCCCTCCCTTGCCCTCCCAACCATCAACCTTCTACTTTCAACCCCCGTCCTAGTTACCGCAGTGATCGATTGACCTGACGTATGGAGTGTCTGACAAACCATGTGGACTGCAGGAGAGTAATTAGTAGGTCAGCATCATCTCTGTATCGGTTACTAGGCTCTTTATAAGAAACACGTTCCTTAGATCGTACCATTTGGGTCAATGCCAGTGTCAAAATTTCAGTTTAGTTTAGTGAGTCGAAGGTGTGAACCATAGATGATTCTATCCAGGAAAAATTATGAAAACCCCTAGATTATAATGATGAAGATATTTCCAAAAGATATTTCGGGACCTTATCATTAGAAACAGCATTTAACCAGAACTAATCGTCGGATTGAACAGTAGATGTAAGCTGTCGGGTTTCTAATAGGAGGCCGAACTAATATTTGCGAAGCTCTGAACAAACTTCTTTACCCAGCATTTGTGCTACTGTTCGCACTAGCTCACATCAGGTAATTGAATACTCTCACTTCTATATCACTGGCCAACCAGCCCTAAATCTAGTTTGGGCATAAATAGAGTGAAGAAAAGCTTTCGCTAAATTAAGAGTCTTCTTCTTCTGGATCTAGATTACGTTAGTTGTTACCCACCGTCCTACCAGTGATTACGGTGGCATTTACGTTTGTGTCGACGCAGATGCGTTTAATAAGTTAATATTAGTTCAGACCATGTCCCAAACATTAGACACCGGTTAATCAGATTTCGTAGCTTCTAAACCACTAAAAACACAGGAACATGAAAATTGCACTTTCTTAACCAGTTAGTATGTATTCACAAGATAAAAGTACTCTGATAAACGGTATAAATGATTTAGCTAGTTGGCCAATGAGATATCATATCCAGGGTATGCTAGGTAATGTTATGTTACATCCACGTTAGCTTTTATCACCTGCCTGAATCTCGCCTATTAAAAGAAAAATATGTACCTGAAATGATTGATTAACAATCTGGATTTATCTATTAGCCAATAAGCTCTGAACTTTGCAAATATGAATTCACTCAGGAAATAGGAAACAAATTCTTCATTGTGAACATTGGAATATGAAGCAGTGGAGTTTATCCAAAGAGAAAAAAGTGCACAACCCGAGTATGAAGGTCAAATTTTGTACCACTTTTGATGATCTGATCTTATTTTTAACTTTACTCGATTCTCATCTCTTAACCTATGTTGGACTGCCTTACCGTTAACTACGTTTAGATGAAAAATATGAAATTTTCTGATCCCCAAATTTCTCTCACTGTCTATTTCATGGATATGTCATGAAAAAATGAAAGATTTAAATTAAGTTATTCTCCTTTTGTTTGGATCTCAATAATAGTAATACCACTGGTAGCAATTTATCTGATCAAGGCTGCTCACTGGGACCTTACTATGAAAACAGTCCCTAAGATCCAGAGAAAGAAGCCGGAAGAAATGAAACTCAAAGACGAGTTCTCTTCGTTCCCTTTCTAGTAAAAAGTAGTTGTTTGAGTAAAACCTAGATAGGGATTCAGTGGCTGTCTGGCTAGCCAGTAATTTTGCTGTGGGAGACCTCACTCCCTGATACGAACGGTAATCCAAAAATTTGGCATCAGAAGAAGGAATTTGTTAAAAGGAATAGGATAATTTTACCTAGGCATCAAAAACGTATACTTCATTCCCTAGCAGATAACATAATCAATATTTTCATGGTTTTTTTTCATCCGTCTCAGCATGTTCGCACCATTCAAGCAGTTTTCATTATATTGGTAATTTAATATGTTGATTTGTTAGCTGAAAATAGATAATTTCTATCAAGGAAAAAGTAGATTAGCAATTGTTGATTGTTAAAAAAATTAGCACAATTGTTAAATTTGCCAAATTACGTGGTCGTTGTTGTGCATAATTTTGAGTAAATTGCGGTAGTTTACTCAATCTCGAGTTATTCTTGAGGCCTGGCTCTGTCAGCATTTTTAGAAGGCTAATAAGTTCATGAAAAGTAGCGAGCAAATAATATTTACCATTCCTAATGATTTATACAATGCTGAAAGTAAAAAAATCTACGATTTCTCAAGAAACAATGGACCATTCAATACCTTACAAAATGTTGGAGAGCTTAAGTTTTTTCTGTAAAAATTGAGACCAAATATTCTCGTGGTATTCCTATCACATCTACCAAAAATTGTTCTCTATCTCCCATTTTACTATTATCTCCTATGGTACCTTCTACAGCAACAGCGGCAGCCGATGATTATATGAAATCGCACCCAACGGTTAGAAATAGAGTAAAAGTGACGAATTTCAAGCACTCCCTGAATCTTCCATGCCAAATATCGTTCCAGCCCGGCTTGTCCCGAGACTGTCGTGTCCAAGCAGCAATCAGTCCCAAAATCCTGTCTGCTTGATCAACAGACAAATTAAATATGCCGCCTAAAGGGACATAAAGAAGGTTGCTGTGCTTTTACCTCTCCCAGAACTCCTAAATAATCTACCAAGACCAAGTCTCCGTGCAATCACATTCGATCTAAATTAAAGCTCATTTACCGTCCTATGTGATCGGCATTGATGAATAAAAAATGCAAATAACCCGAGAAATCTTTCTTTCTGTACCCTTCAATATCTCATTTACCGAAGGCAGGGGAAAGTTATATATGAGGATTTCATTCTTGAAAAGTAAAGATTCCTCATATGCTTGAGTTGTAATTTTGTGCCTCTTTATCCTTCATTCCTTTAGGACACTTGAGAAATTCATTTCAGCTGGGAAATAGGTTTTCGAGAAGAAAAGGGAACGATTGTACTGGTTTGCATTAAAGAACTTGTGAAATCACGTTATTTAACAAAATAGCAACAATCAGTTTGATACCAAAACAAAGCTAATTTCACAACTTAAAACTTAAAGAATGATTGTTAATACCACTCCTATCTTCATTGCTTAAGAACATTTTGCTATTATAAGCTGAGATTTACGGATTTGATACCAGCTAAAGAAATACATCTTTTTTTCAGCAATCATCTTAGGCAGATTTAATATCCTAGTCTCTGTGACAGGAAATTTGCATTATCCTTTCCCTCCGTTACCCATGATTAACTGATGCCGATGGCGTGGCAGTGAGGATATAACCTGTCATTTTATGGACATTTTGATTGCTATACCATTTCCTCATTTAATGCTGATAAGAAGGCGCAATACTCTTCTTAAATGGAAACCTTCATTAAGACTTTTGGCAATCAAATTTATACGGATGAGTTTTAGCTTAGGTAACCTCTTGTCGACACTTCCGAGGTCATCGACTCACACTTGAGATAAAAACGATGACTACTGTAGACGGACATAACGATTTTCCACATTTTGGTCGGTTTCCACCACACAGAATAGCATGACCCCCTGTCACATTTGGAGAGTTTGCCGCAATCAGTTGGGTTAGATAGTTAGCTGTAGTAGACCTTACTATCCATTGTGCTTTACCTCAAATAGTATTGAAACAGTAAAGGAGCCAAAGTACAAATTAACCAGAAAGAAGGCTGAATTTGGACCTAAATCTTTCAAAGACACCCTTTCCTAACATCACTGAACACCAATAACAGCTAAAAGGTGTGCTTGAAGAGAAATTATGCGTGTAACCTCAATGAGAAAGTGAGATGAGAATTGATCCCTACAAATCCGAAGATAATTAAATAACAAGTAGGCTCCTTTGTTCAAGAGATGAGTGTTCAAAATAATGTGAAAAAATAATAACCCTAAATTGAATGAAATTATGTCATTATGGATGACGATAAAAGATGATGAACTTCAGATTTAAAATTCAGAAAACAGACAACCTGCTGATTCTGGGGCTCAGATGAAGCAGGGTTGGCCTGATTCTCTGACTCTCACTTCGTTACCTCCATTCCTTCTATTCTGTTAATGTGGCTTTTCTTCCTACGTGCTTACATGTTGCCCCATGATTAACAGTCGTAAAATCTTTTGGCTCTGCCATGGGCGATAAATGATTTAACTTTCTGCCTTTGCCAACATGTACCCTTTTACCTTTTGAGTTTAGGTCAGTATGTCAGATAGTAAATGCATTTAAACTTAATCCCGAATGAAGGTTTTTTTCGTCTTTCCTGTTAAATAAATGCTGATTTTTGAGGTCACCGAATGCGAGGACACTGACTTGACGATATTATTAAGTTTAAGGAGGGCATTAAAACTGGCCTTTTGTGCAGATGTCAACACTATAAAAATATAAGATCAAGTACTTGTTTTTATTTCGCACGTTTAATCTTCTGAGTTTTCGAAATGTCCTCATTCATATTTGTCCTTGTAACTTTTTGCTTTGGGACCCTCACCGTTTAATCAATGTTGATTCACCAAGGTAGTAAATTAGTCTCTTTATCCATTGCCGTCACTTACAAATCAATCAGGCAATTCACGAACTCAATTAATTACTTGTTCACTATAATTTCGATGCATCTTCATTTACACTTAATTCGTTCGAAAAAAATTTAGAAGGCATTTCGTTAACTTTCCTAAAGGACTTCAAATTTAGTTACCAAACTGCCGCCAGGTCGAATGCGATGTGATTAATATCCGCCGATACATATTCGATGAATGAAATTACATTGACTGAAACTAATCAAAGGAAGGATGATAGAATATTGCTTTCTTTTTAGAGAGTAAAGTTGATAAAACTACCTTTCACTTTAGAAATAACCCCACACAAGTGTAATGACCTAAATAATGGTTTACAAGATAATAATAACTTTCCCAAAATCAGAGAACCAAGAACTAAGTTGGAACACTGACATATTGAACTGTGAGTGAGGAATGAGAGATAAAAGAGAGTAATAGAAAGAGAAATAGGAAATAAGGGAACTGGGTATGCACGTCTAAACAGTGTGCTTTGATACAAAATTAGTGTGAAACATCGAACTAGGATATATTAAGGAAAGCTGACTGTGGTAACCCTCTTTATGTACCTCAATGTGGCAATTAGGACAAACAGACATATAAGTAGTAGAATGCGTAATACGAGGGTTTGCGGAACGTTTCCTTCTGTCGAGGATTAGTGCTGACATATCGCTTCCTTTAATTAGATTTGGAAATATACTCAGTGATTCGTTCTTATATATCAAAAAATGTAATCGTATGTACAAGCTGGGGTGACCGAATATTGACGTAAAGAAAATAACCTGAAATGTTTAGATTATCAGGAGAAGGCAATATCTTTAGACGCAATTGACCACTTAAACAGAAGAAAACTAGATGGAGAAGTAGTGATAAGAGGTCAAATACTCGCTTTATTTCACACACTTGAGTCACTGGGTGCATCCGTGTATGTAAAGCACCCTCAATTACGAATGTGTTAGCCGGAGAACAGATGAATCTGTAGAAGATTGTTATGTCATGTGGTCACAAAATCCGCAGTAAATTCTAAATGAACGTGTAGTACAAACACGATGACTCATGGGTCAGGTTGTCCTAATTATCACAGTGTGACACATGAATCGGTCAATTCCTCTTGCTTTATTTCACTTTCTCATTATTTCGCATTTAAATATTTAGATGTTTGTGCCCAGCTCCCCTAATTTTTACTTTCTCTTCTTACTACTCATCCTTCTTTCTCATTCATCTACGTTTGTCCAATACATCCGCCTTGTCCAGCCGAATTCTCGGTCATCTGATTTTTTTTGGGAAAGGTTGTTCTGTTAGTCTTTATGAAGGTCATTAATTTGTAAGGAAATAGCTCTAAGGTTAATTCGGTCAGAGTATTAACTTAGCCTTACCCTTAAAATTAGTACTACTTTAAATGTTCATCTTGATGAGTTATCGATCATACTAAGAGATTGTCATGCGAGAAGGCGATATCCATAGATACGCATTTAATTGTAGGAATGATTAATTACAGTAATTTAAATGAAGTTTCCCTCTGCAGAGATTCCAGAATACTACCCTCCTTCCATGCAAGCTTACTCTAAATAGGCTTGTGATTTAAACCGATAGTAAATTGTAGATACAATCTGAGGTCATCGAACATTGATCTGATGGTGTTATCGAGTTTGGGCAAGTCATTAAGACACAATCGAGTTTATAGGCAGTAGGCTAAAACTTAGTGATAGGGGGCTTAATAGTCGCTTAATTTCACACATTTGAGTCACTGAGTATGCGTGTATATGTGACCCATTTTCGTTTGCAGTTTGCTGTCTACCGTAGAGATATATCTCTGAAAGATGACTAAATCCAGTTACAAAATCTTTGCATTATCCGCGAAGAAAGGTGAATAAAAATCAAAAGACACAAACCTATTTGCTCAAAAGTCCAGAACCATACAGGAACAAAAATGTTACTATCAATATATTGACTTAGTAACTTTCGTACGAGACGAGCCTAAGTAAACAAACAATTATTTAAAACTCATATATGAAATGTACATCGGAATAGGTTTTATTAACTTTTGCCATGAATGAACGAAGGACCTTGCTTCATACCATCTTAACAACATGTATAATTTAGGTCTAAGCAACCCTTAAAGTGGGAATGGGATGACTTCTACAACACCACTTATGACCCTATTTTGATATTATGACATAAATTTACAATGAATACGATGTCAGTAAAATGAATAAATTATAACCTCGTTAAGAGTAGGTATGTCACTTATGTGATAGATAACACGGATTTAGTACATAGTTAACGACTGAAGTGACTGATATACCCGGATAGAATAACTCAATAACAATAAGAAATAAACTCTCTCCTCCCATCTACAGTTTTAATGCACCAGAGAGATAATACGGAAGATTGAAAGAAGAGGTAAATAAAGCTGATTGACTATATGACGGTAAGTAAAACGAGAGGATTACCAGCGTCTCCTTTATCCCATGTAAACATCTTTCTTTCACTTGTTTGATTCACTTGTTCAGTGCTCCAAGAGACTTGATGTAAATGGTTACAATAGCAACTGGGGGCTTGACCTTACAATAACTAGTGCCTTTAAGGACTGGTGACCCTTTGTTGAGCCACCTGAAAAAGTAATTTCAAAGGAGGCCGTTCATCAATAGCACAAGTTTGACCTTTTGTAATATAAAGACAATGGCAACAGATTTAAGTATGAAAGCAATAGATTGATGAAGTAAATGGTTTTAGGAAATTGATCTGATCATATTGTAAAATTCAAAACCGCACATTAGTATTTATTGGGTTAAACTTGACTCTTAATGGAGAGAGCAAATACAGTGAAAAATAATAACTACTTCTAAAACTTTCGAAATCGATAGAATGTCCTCTTACAAAATCATAAAGACTGATTCAGAATAAATATCATTAATCTGTGTTATATACAGTCGAATGCTCTCCACTCATCCATTTATCAAGAGCTTAGAGACTGTATATTTATATCCATATACCTATTAAATAGTAGTCAGAGAAGCAGATGCATATCTTTGGGTTAGTGTATTTGGGGAGGAAGGTCAAAGCCTATATATGGAGCTTCTATCGAGAGTAGGGTTCTCTAGCCTAAATTATTCAAATCTGACAGCAGAATATGCTTTAACATATTATAATACCTGTCAGGACTCTTTATCAGTTTCTCCTCAAAACCTCGGAGGTCAAAAGGTATATTTATATTGGTCTTTATGTGCCAGAATTGGGGATGGGTTGGGGTAAGATGAGGATTTGATTACTCTTGCATTCGGTAAGAACTAGCTTGCTGCCGGAACCGCATTTCGATAAGTAGAATTAAGTATTTCACATATAGCTGTAATATATTTTAATACTTCCAATATGCATGGTGAGGGCTTGAATTTGATACGCAAAATCTGTACAGTTAACTTGTGCATTTACAGTCAGTTCATCTGTAATGGATACATATTTCAACTCATTCGATCTCATAACCTAGCCCGCACTGAAATCATACCACATTTTAACCTATTACTGTGCACATTTTGCTTCGTTAATTTAGTTGCTTACTTGACGTTAAGTAACTAGTTGCTATCCTGACAGAAGTTTTGACCTGAACTTGCGCTGCCGGGATATTTAATGGAAGGTGGCCGCATGTGAAGTCATCCGGAAAAAGCCATTTCAGGGAAGGTTGCTCATTTGTCGGCCGACGATGCATGTTATTCTCTTTAACGGAAGGAGAAAGTCCCCTTATTTTATTTTTTTATCATAGCAACTAGCAGGTGAATAAGGGGTCTTAATTAGTGTTAATGAGCACGTGCTTGTGAAGACTGAATATTGTTCAATACACAATAGATCAATTTGAATCATGATAGAACTGAAGCGATATCCACGATAGATAATATGTGAATATTAAGGCATATCTAAAGTGATGCAAACTAATCTATCTCTAAATAATGTTACTAGCGAATACATCAGTAGCATCATTTATTGATAGCGTCAGATTTCGACAGTGATTTTCTCGTGCGATTTAGCGCTGATATATCGATTATAAATCTTTTAAATCTTATAGAGCAGATTGTCGTAGTTTTGACTTGAGTGGCCAATTGCATCAGTTAAATCGTATTCCGAAAAAGATGTTTCAAGTCGGTAGTGAAAGATGTTAATTTTGACAAAAATAAATAGTTAAGGGAATCATTATCATTATTATTGTGGTCCGCAGCAAAGAAAAAGAAAAAAGCAATGGAATTTGATTAACAGTAAGTTCAATATATCATAAATGGGAGAAGATCGGAAATTGCTGAGTATACAAACAGGATATCTAAAGGACTTTCTTTCATCTGATTTTAAATGGGGTTATAAAATATTTATAGTTTATGTCCTAACATTCAAACTTCATGATTCTAAGCGAATCCACTGTTTATTGATTAGCTGCTTAATCATGATGGTTGGACTTGTCGCTTCAGTTTATTCTTTCTCATAAAGGTTGAAAGAGGAGAATGACCTAATATGATATTAAGCCCTTTACATAATCATAACACAGTAGAGCGGAGATTATTAAAATTTTATCTTAGCAGAGCTTAATAAGAAGCGATCACTCGAAAAGAGAGATATTAAACTTTTCAGTTCCACTACCTTCTCTATAACCACAATGAGAAATGAGGAGGCCAATAATTTCATTACTTCCGCACTTCTATTTACTGAGACATTTAGCCGGCAATCATGCTGAACTAAGCTAATAAGAATAATGAAATTTCGTTATGATTAAGTTATCTGCTGAGGTTAATATTTGGACAAAAATTTGTAGGGCATGTCAAGAGTACTGATTCTCATATACATTAGGTAAATGGTGGAATTACATCCTATTCAAATAGAGGATATTATAAGGGCAGCAGATTAAGGGAAATCAATGAAACTTACAGTAGTCAATTCTCACACATATATATAGACGGATAGACAACTGAAGAGGATCAAGTATATTCAGTAGACTAAAATGACCTCACAGCCACCCCAAACTATCATTTCTTCTTGAGAATCTCCATTCATTTTATACAAAATTGATAAATTAGCTGATTCATCAAAAAGCATTTAAAAGTGAATTGTATGGATTACGCTCGTTTCACGTGAGCATTTGAACTTATAATTATACATAAAAACGTTAAAACGATTATGTTATTCAAATGGCGATAAGGTTTCAAGAGTTGATAAACTGAGAGCGTTTAAAATAACTTCCTGAGAATAGATTTATTTTCTTATGGTTTTTAACTTCAAAAAGTTTATGAATTTTCGTAGAGAAAGATGTGTCATCATTTGATATAAGGTCAAAGGAATCTTCCTGATTACATGGCCGAAATTGAAGTGTCTAATTACAGCCCAGTCAGAACTCACATCCACTGTAGTTCGTATTGTTCAAAATTCTGTATGCGCCGGTGGCACAGCGGTTAACCTGCTCGTCTGCGAAGTCATAGGTCGTGTGTTTGATGCTCATCAGCGCATACTCAGTGAACGGAATGGCAAACCCCATTGGTTAGGTCTGGCCAACGAATGAATGGCATAATTCAAGTTTCTCATTCCATATTACTACTCCTCTATCCAATATGAATGTTTTAAATGCTTACTCTTTCCTACCAAAAGGACCTTCAAAACACACTAGATGATAGCTATGTCTCAATCGGCCAAAGTGAAATCGTATTTTCTTAGCCCATTAATTCATACACTGTTCGTGAATATTTTAGTGACACTAGGCAGGTGATTTAATGTAAATGTGCACACCCATGTTGATAAGTGTTAATTAAAGCAATTTGACATCCTCTTTGGAAGTCAAATAACTGCCTTGCCAGTTTCGCTTTACTGACTTGTTACTTATGTCAGGTCGCGATAGGGTCATACACTGGTTGGTCGTTCGAGAAATCATATTCTACCTCGTCATTCAGATCAATCAACCAATATTACGATTTGTTCGTCTGCCTTTGGCAAATCATAACAATGTACATGCTTTGTTTCATTCTTTCGGGACCTGATTCAAATGTGGTGAAGTGTTATTTCACAATCCAAACAACGAATACACGGGGATAAGATTCGATTCCAAGCATATAACTTCTAATGATCAGATGCTTAAGCACTTAAAAGTGATTAAAGATAAGTCACATTGTTTCTTTCTCATTTTAAGATCTAGACAAAGTTACCCGAAAATCCCTATACTGCTCTAACTGAAAATAACAGACGAAATTGAAATTTGAACACAAATTTCTTAAAAGTATAAATTATCATGCAATCTGTTTTAGTATAAGAAACAAAGACTCTGTAAGGGAGTTAAAAGAAAGTTATCACCTGCAAAAAGGTCGAACAATTTTGATAGTGATTACATAGGATCCCCGAATGACCTCACGGATCTCATCAACATTAAGAAGGTAAGCTGGAATTCCTTGCAAGGAAACAATCCGATCTTTCACTTGAAGATACTCCTGAATAGATTCTAGATGCCTCTTCTTAGACAGACGACTGATATATAATCCGACTTCATCTGTACTAAAAAAAATTCCAAGCTCTTGAGTTGGAAAATTTCTGTGGAATTGGATGATGAATGTGTCGGGGGAGCATTTCTCTAACAATCTTGAAGTGATAAACACTTCCTCTTCTGAAATTGGAGGCTCCTCTCCATCCATAGTTTCCAACAGACTTTCGCTATCCTCAGATCGATTGGAGGACAACCTATCCTCACTCGAAGATCGACCCAAATTATAGAACTTGTTCTTTATTCTCCTCATTAAATTTCTTTTTGATAATTTACGGTCGTAAAGATTCCCTCCATCAATTTTGTCAAGAGAAGCGGAAACATGAGGTGGTGATGATGGGGATGCCTGTGTCGCGATGATATTTTGTTGGCTGTCGAATGTTGGTAACATTGGTACTGAACACACAGGACCTGTACTTGGGAAAGCTGGGGAGGTCGAAGATGTGTTACTTCCCTCCTTGCCATGCAAAGTTTCCATATCTCTGAGTCCTCTGTTTGAAACTGCTGGACTTGATACGATTCTGGGAAACAACTTTGGAGCAGAAGCCAAAAACTCTCTCGACCGACGGTCAGATCCGGATGAGATGTTAATTCTACGAGATCGTATTGCGACTGTATTTAAAGTTCCAGAAGATGATGAACGAGGTCCTAGAGCAGTATCTAATCTCAAAAAACGATTTCCATTCCCTGGAGTTAAATTTTTGCTCATATTCGACGCGGGAGGGATGCGAATGCTGGGAAACGATCTTTACGCACGCACAAAATTTATTCGAATGAACTTTACGGAAGTGGATTGGCCTTAAACAGTACCGCACAGCGCACACAACTGCGGCTAAGCCAACCAAATATCAAGATCTGACCTCTAAAAGAGCAGATGATCAAATTAAGAACTTTTACATATGAGTAGCGTGATTGACTGTAAAATAGAACTTTCAAAGCATAATAAAGTGTTTCGCAAGATGGATCAAAGGAAACAAGTTAGCTTCGTTCACATCCGTATTCATTATTGTTTATCAACCTTTACAATTTTTATGAGCTTCAATCTGATCAATTATCGTTTATGTAAGACCTTTTCGCTTATATCTTGCAGTCAAGCGCTAAAATTGCATATGCTTGCATTGCTAATGGCGTCAAGAAGGAGCAGCTGATGGAGTTTGGATGTAAGGAGTCTTCAATTTATTTGTATCTTTTTATCCATTATAATTTTTATTCAATAGCCATCAAAATTAATCTCTTAATGAAATTTGGTTTCAGCTGAAAGTTAGCCGGAATTATAGCCAGGCTAAATGAAAACCTTACATTTCTGAACGAAAATCCAAATTTCTTTTGCCTTTCTCTCCAATAAAAGTATAAAAATGAAAACTGTTGAGCTCCAGATTATACTAAACTATCTAGGCCACCTGATCTTGGGTATAATGGACAAATTTATCCATATAACCAGGCATATCACCGAATCAATTCGCTGAAGGCCTCTGAATACTTAAGATTTTTGGAGTTGCAATTTGGTACATTAGGACGTAATCCCGTGAACTATAGCCATCAATAAAAGTTAATGATAAATTTAGAATTCCAATGAATGAGGACTTTTTGGACTTCTTAGCTTTGCTTTCTAATTCTATCCGAGTGCTCCTTCTCCCTTTATTGGTCTATTATATTTTTCCCCGATTTAGAAGCATTCCAGTTGTTGTGTCCCGAACTATCCTAACCTGATTTAGGTTTTCTCAGAATCAATATGAGTTTAGTATTGTCTCACTTCCGCAAGTATGTTCCCATTTTGGTTTCCCTTAACCAGCCGGATTGTCTAGTTTAGTTGTTACCTTCAGAGGCCTGCAACGCCAATAACTGTGATGGTGCGTCTCCAATTTAGTCAATCCTAAATGGTCAAATATTTGACGTTAACTCACACCTCATAATTAAAACTAGTTGATTCGTGTTCGCAGTTTTCCTTCCTACTCTCTAAGTCCTGTTAGAACTAGGGCTATATGCTACTATAACGCTCCTATGATTAAAAATTATAATTTTTTGCCTCGTTGTTGGCATTTATGATACTTCCCAACCAAATGCCTCATTGACAAAGTGGTACTTATGAAGGTTAAATGAATAGTTTTGGTTCTGTTGATTTTGCCAGTCAGCAGATTTACAATAACCATGAGGAACAACTATCTATGAACTCTTTGAAATCCCTTAGTGAATTAGGATTAAAATTTTTAACCTTATTATTTTTCTTTATGTAAAAGTACTAACCATTACCGGCGTAAGTAATAAAGAGCGCTATTATAAAAACGAGAAATTCGCATTCTACTGGTCTTTGTCTATAATTTTTTGTTCTTACTGCTGAGGCTACTACCTGAAAAACATCTAATAACGTCACCAGTATCGATTTTTTTGCTGAAAGGGCATCGTCCCTTCAAAATGAAAGCCACCTAAATCATTTCTAATTCAAATTACACCTTGTGCAATATTTAAAAACATCTATTTTCGACCTACATTCTCGAGTAAATCAACTAAAAGTACAAATTTTAGGCAAAAGTGCAACGTTAAAAGACATTAGGAGTAGTAATGACATTGAAGCAGCATGATTGAGCTGTTGGCTGTAATTCCATCGATGAGGCTACTTTAGAAGCCAGACCAAATTTGGCTAAATATCCCATCATATAACTAATAATAATCTTGAGGCCAATAGGATACAAATATCTTTTATGGTGAGATCAGGAGTTAAGTAGAGCCACAGCTTTGTTGGACAATCAGAAATAAATTAAAGGGGGCATGAAGGAAGGACCAGGAAGAGGAATTGGGAGAGAAGAGGAAGTTGTCAGTCATTTGCAAAGATAACTCAGAGTGTGGGCAAGAGGGCTTATTGAATTACAATAAGGGAGTAGACACATTGAGCGTCCTTTGTTCACTGGTTTTAAATAACATCCTATTCAAAACTGGAATTTTGGTTTCAATTATCCAAACACAAATCAGGTTTCACTTAATATCAGTGGGCAAAGAAGTTGCAAACATCGTGCTTCTCAGCCTCTGAAAGAAAAAGAATGAATTTTGAACATGAAATATATTGTAGAATCCAAACCCAAAAATCAGATGATGTATGAAAATTTTAATTCCCTAACTCTGATCTCCATATGTTTTCGATCTCCTTATTGGACTACTTACTATTTCTGATTTCAGTTGCTTTCCGTAAAATTAAATGGTGCTATTTTTGTATTATTGTGAGTTTTATTATATAAACATAAAATAGTAGGAGGGGTGCTGATATAATCTGCTATTTTTATATAGGTACTCGACATTCACATTCTATAAATGTTCTCAATAGTACCAAAAGCAATCGCGCTTTTAGAATAGGGTAATTCGTATTGTGCAGGCACTTAGAAAATGTAGAGAACTGAATTTAAGTGAATGACTATTGGGGAATAGGGAATTAAAGAGGCAGACAATAACGGAAAATTAAGTGAAGTCATTATCTTATTAAAAAATATCTTTTTTTCTTCAATATAACAGATACCGGAAGGGTATTGAATTGTCACTTAGTATTTGCGATTGTCTAAATAAGATGATCAAATATTTATAACAAGACGACTACTAACTAAATATAAGTAGTATCGATTGTCTAAGAAAAACCTAGAGATTCGGCGCATTTAGAATATCTAACAACAGCTACGGTAATTTGTGAAAAATAGCCGCAAGACTCAGAGAGATTTACTGAAATCAGTTAAATTCATTTCAGATCATTTTTAATTTACTCTCTTGTTAGCGGGTGAATATCCGGCGAAAAAATGTCATTGTTAAACATTCAGTATATAAAATTTGTGTAGAATTCTCATGTAGAACATAATGTTTATACGATCCTACTTGGGCACTCTATTGAAGCGCCTTTGATTGCATCTTTGGACATTTATAATTACAATGCTGTACGAACTAGGTATCTTTTAAAAAAGGATACTCATTGGAAATAATCTTACTTGCCGTTGACATAAATTACTATTAGAATTTCAGTAGCAACTGCATTTTAAAAATATCCGTGCTCATTATCGACTGAAACTATTCGAAAAAAAGAATACTGGATTGTTCGTATTAAAATGAGAATTGATAAAAAGATGTAGAAATTCAAAAGTTGCATTTATTAAGGAAGAGGAAATTGAAATAGAGCAAATTCTTCCTTGAGGTTATCATTTAGTTACTTTTTGATTTTCAAAAACGAAAACAACTATCTTGACGGTTATGATCAATAACTTAATTAAATTTATAAATGAACCAGCACTGATCTCTATGGTTATTGACCATCCTAATATTAAGAATTTACTGAAGTTCGATGGCTAATGTTTCAGTTAGCAATCTAGAGGTCGACTCACTGAGATTTTGCTGAAAATCTAGTCATATGTATTTCGAATTCCTTAACATGAAGCATGCATACCGACGAATTTTGTTCCCCATTCTGTATATTTCAGTCGCCTCCATGCCTTCAGTCCATGTTTAATCTGGGTGTTTTACATTTTAAATATTACTTACAGGCACAATTAGGTCATGCGTTTACGAAGCAAATGTTATGCACTCTGCAAATATGATTTCACTCAGGTAACAGGGAGACAAATCTAAAAATTTAGCCCTTGAAACATTGGACATGAAGAAACGGACTTAACCCCAGTAGAAAAAAATGCTTTATCTGAATTAAAATTAAGTCCTAAGACCATCTATTTACTTCTCCCACCTCCTAAAACAAACATCTGACTGCTTTATTGTGGACCTTTGATGTTACAAAAAAACTGCATTTGCACACACCAAGGAGAAAGAAATAATGGGTCTTACGCTTATATTCGCTTTGATTAAGTAAAAAATAATACAAGGATTTGCATAGAACTTGGAAGAAGGGGACTGAGGGAAGGGGGAGAGGGTTGACAAGCTATCCGGATAGACAATAATAAATAGTGATCAGATTACATGTTCATGCACGAGCACAGGAACCCGATAATCGATATTTTCGTTCATCGGCGTTGAAATCCATTATCCTCATCCGGGTGCGTCTAATAAATTCACAAAATAATAATACTTAAAAGGTATTATTACTTAGTAACTTCAAGAAATCCAAATCGGGTTCAAGGTCAAATCTATCTCCCTCAGCAATGGCCAAGTATTTAAATACATTTTTTCAGTTTTGATTTTGTATACATTCATGAGTATGATGCAACTCATTCTTAAATCACAAATTTTGTCGAAAACGGACCAAAGAAATTCACATTTATAATTGTACGACGTCTCAGATGAGGATACATAGGACGTTTCAGATGTTGAATGACAAGGAACAGGAAACTCTTCTGCTGCCACACTCAACTGTCGCCCTCATCCAATCTCCATTCCCCTCACCGTTTTAAATCAGGTAAGCAAACTTTGTCAGACAAGGTTTAATTTTTTAACAAATGTTATTAAAATTTAAAATGCTAGACTAAAAAGTTCCGTGAGTGGTGCTGAAAAATAACTTGTTTAATATTTTCTCATTTGGTAAATGCATAGTAGCTTTTTTATTTGCATTATTATCGAAGTAAAAATAAATTTTATCGACCAGAAAGAAACAAATTTTAAAACCAGATATGAAAACGTATTACAAATAGATAAGATAATCTGAAGCTTTCATTTCGAATATTTTATTTTAAATTCGATAGTTTATCATGCTCATTTTTTATGAGTTAGATTCTAGAAAGCTTATGAACCTAGCGGCGATTTTGTCCCACGAGTGTGAATGGCGTACATCGGGTTGTTCACAATCTTAGTAATGGACATAACCTAATACTCCAAAATACTAACTGGTAAAGTAAGATTAAATATCTTTGAGAGTTAAAGCAGCTCTACTTCTGACTGCAGCTACTTTAGGATGCAGACCAAATTGGCTACATATTCTCTCATTGACCCAAGTCTCTTCCTAAGATTAAAAGGTAACAGTAGCCTTTCCCAAATGAGAAGACTAAGAGTTAAGTAAAACCACATGTGTACTGAACAAATGGAAATAAGTAATAAGAGAAAGATGATGTAATAGAAAGAGGAATTGGGGGAAGCGTCGGTACTGAGCGGGGACAATCAGGATTATGAAAGAGAGGCGAAATGAAGTACAATAAGGTGGTTGACTGATTTCGCATTCTTTATCCATTGACGAACAAGTGACAGTAAGTCGGTGAGCGCGCAATTTAATAAAAGTAAAATTTTCTGTATTTTTTTCAAATAATTATATATTTTTATTTATTTCACCTGTGTTAGCTGGTTTGGTTGCTGGGTCTTACATTTATTTTGTTAGTGCATGTGGTAGAGCTTATGCTCCTACATGTGGTCATTTTTGCCGTTGTCTCATCGCTACGTTTAATCCAATTAATTCGTCTTAAGTGGCCTTAATGTAGCCCAATTCTAGTTTATTGATTTATCTTTTTCTCTTGTCTAGTTTGATTCGTTCATACGCTCTATCCCTTACCCGGATAAACTGAAACTTAGAAACTACTAATATCAATTTTACTTTTATTCCCACTATTCACCCAAATCCTACCCTAATATTCGAGTATGTTGGATAAAATGGATGAATTTCATTTATGAAACTATTGATCTTCTTAAAGGTTAACAGAGCAATAGTCTTTCTTGAGTGAAAGCCGGGTAGGATCACACGTGTAGTGAGGGGCTGGAAAGGAACGAGAGAAGAACGGAGAGAGGAGTAGGATGCGGAAGTGAGGGAGAAGAGGCGTTAGTACTGAGTTAGGTAAAATCGAGTTGCGAAAAAGGTGAAATGAGCTGCGATAAGGCGGTTAACAGATTTCGCGTTCGTCGTTCGTTGATGCACAATAAAGAGTTAGAGCTGAGTTATGAAGCAGTAGGTCCACAATACAAATAGAGACCATGCTTCAAACTTCCAGTTTATCACGATCTTTACCGCTCAACTAGAGGAAGGGAAGTTAGAATTTAGGCGAATAAAATCCACAATAAAGAACTGGAACCTGCAGAAGGATAGATTTTGCAAGTTTAAATGGAAAGATAGGATAACCACTCAGAAAAGTGTATAAAGACAGGGTTGATAAAGAAGAATTCCCAGATATAGCCAGAGTTTGTAGGATTTCAAATCACTTTAGATGCATGCTAGAGAATCATATTTGAAGAGGAAAGATTCGTTTTGTCCAAAACTGTCGGAGTGAATCCCTCACCTTATATCAGCTCACAACTGTACTTTGTTTATTTAGAGATAAATCATATCCTTTGGCAATGCGATCTTTTGGATAAAATGGAATACTTTATTGAAAAAAATGTAGTTATAATTTCAAGTGTTTATTAATTTTATCGTTAATTGCTAAAATGTGCTAAAATTGTGGGTCACTGATCGGTAGAATTAGGAGTAAAGTGCCCAAGTTTACTTAATCCCGCGTTATTATTTAACTCGGAGGATTAGTAGCTATTTGGGAGGCTAATAAGTTTATAGCAAGTGGCGAGCAGCAATACTTAAATTCTTTGACATTTTCTATAATGCCGAAACCAAAAGTTTTACAAATCTCTTAACGATCGGTGGATTTTTTTGATATGTTCTTCAGGTGTAGAAGCTCTTTCAGCTAAATTAAAAAGTTCTAAACATGTGGATTTTCCTTTACATCTATGTTCTCTGTTCCCTCATCTTATTCTATTTAACCCTTTGGATCTGTAGAATTTCAAGATGAAGATTTCACAAGATATGTTCCTGAGTTCAGTCATGATTCTAAATGGGGCAAATTCTTTGACCCATGACACAATAAATACAAATATGTGTTCATGGCGAATCTTGTCAAATGGAAGGAAAAAAGGAGAGGTCGTTGACGCGTCAGGGAGCTGGATCCCGTTGAATATGAACATTACTTCAAATTTGTCCTGCCCAAGGAATTCGATGAATTCAGTTACTCTGGCACTTAGCGGGTCATGGAAGAATTCTTTGACCAGAACTCCTCTCCATTCAACGCCTCGCTTTAACTTCCTCAAACTTGTGATCTAGCATGTTGAGGATTTATATGACTTTGGAGGCCACGTGAACTTTAATTGTGATAAATTCGGTTTCGAAACCTGAACAGAAGAACAACTGACTCAGTCTCATGTTATTATTAAATTTCGAGAATTTTTGGGTATTTGGGAGGCTAATAAGTTGAATAATGGAGACTTTTAATGGTTTTTCTTTATCAGTCCGATTTCCTTACTTAACACTTGTAATAATCGCACTTTCTTGTTCCAGGGCTGTGATGATTTGTTAAGAGTTTGGTTTTCAAATCCAGTCAGTTTACTCAATAGTGCTGCAGTGCAGCCCATTATATGAACCTTCCTTGGTGAGCTTGTCTTTTATTCTTCACCGCATGTTTAGGTATTTTTCTCTAAGGCAGATCAAAAAAAGCTCTACTGCTGTTCAGCATGTAGAAACATGCAAATTCATGTTAAGGGAAAGTTCACATTGAGAAGTATTCGGAACCTGAGAGTAAGAGTTAGGGAAGCAGAGGAACCCTACTTCATCTAAGTGAATTAGTATTATAAAAGTATAAATGTATTTTTCTCCAGTAGTAACTGCATCAACAGCTCTGTTACGCGGCAATGTAAAAGTAATGGACGCAAGCTAGCCAACCGATGATATTCTGAACTTCACTAATAAGATGAGATAAACCCCACGTTTGCAAGTTTTATCATGAAAAATCATTTGAATAAAAATAACAGCAAACAAGATCAGCTCTGTTAACTAAACATTCTTATCGGGTATGACCAACTTGCAAAGAAGAAATCCGTAATGCTAACATTCTTCTAATGTTTAGCCCAAACGAATACGTACTTTCATACAATTATTCCAAACTCAAAAGGGGTTTATAACATCCAAAATCAAATAAATCAAAGCTGAAAAAGGATATCAAATTGCAGCAAAGGTAATCGTAAAATCCCGAAGAGTTCTTTCTTCAATGTATATGAATTCTAAAGCTGTACATCCTATTGTCCAAATCGTATCCTCAATAAGAGCCTAAAGTGAACTCATTATTACTATGCAATAAATAAAGGTAAGGCCTAAACAGAAACCAGTTTTTATATCTCTAATAAGCACGTAGTGGGTAAGAGAGAAATACGAAGTGCTTAGTTAATATTCCATATTAATCAATTTGTCGATAAACTTAGCAACAACTCAAACATGCATTTTTCTAAAAAAACGGGAAAAAATCCCAAAATTTGAACATTAGAATACCTAGCGGGGGATAAAATTCTAGTAGTAAAAAGTGTATCAACTGAAGAAATAATAAAAGTTTAGGACTATACCGATGTCCTGACTTAATATTTAATTTCACCTGATCCGCTTCCCTTAACCCATATCTACGTTCAAGTATGTCTAAAATAATCAAATCTGGTTCCACGTACGATCTCCATGAGAATGAAAAAGGAAGACACCGCTCTGAGTATGGAAAATTAAGATACAATCATCTGCGTCGATAAGGTTGGACAATTTTAATAGTTTTCACACTGGACCTATGGAGGAGGTTACGAATTTCCTCAGTATTGAGATGATAGACAGGGACTTCTTGAATTAACGCAATTCGATTATTCACCTGGAGATATTCATGAATATTTACAAGACATTTATTCTTTTTTGAAAGCCGTCTCACATATAAACTGATTATATCCACGTCTAAATAGGTGCCGATTTCTTGGGCGGGATTGTTTAGTTAAAATTGGATGACGAGAGTGTTTGGAAGACGTCGATTCAATAATCGTCACCTCATTCTCATCTAATTTGGGCATCTATTCTACTCCTTTCTTCCCCTTGTCGTGAATGCTTTCGGGCAGATTTTTGCAATGATCAGGTGGACTGATACTGAACACCCGGTACGTGCGGGGAGATCGATTCGAAAGTTGAAGTTTTTTCTTAATCTCCATAATCAGGGGTTCTTTCAATTTTCGATGTTCCTATAAATGTTCTTCACCAAGAGAGTAGCGATAACCTGATAATAATGAAGAGGTGATGGAGATGTCTGTATTGTGGAGTGCAAAATGCACTGATTATCGACCACTGGCATAGTCGCTATCGCGCTGTCAAAAGAATCCAATTCCACAAATGCTGGCATCATTTTAGAAAAATAATTCTATTCAGAGTTCGTGGATTCGTTTGCCGTTAGTGCACACTCAGTGAACGGAATGGTCAGCCGCATTGATTAAGTATGGCTAATAAAAACAATAGTAGAATTCGAGCTTCTTTACGTGGAGGCTGCTTAATGCAACCCCTTACTCACCTAAATGGGATATTGGAAAATGCTTTCCTAAATGGATCGGGAGTTATAATCGTGCAACCACCCATGAAAATAGAAAATGTAGGAATTCTCGACTTGTATCAAGAGTCTTTTCTCAAAATATCTGTGCAGTGAAATGCATCCTATTAAAAAATAGGCGAAGAGCATAGATATATTATTTAGGCTAAAAGATTTATTGAGGAAGCTTAGAGGCAGAGATGAAAACAAGAAAACTTTCACAGTCTTAATAGTCTAAAAAATAGCCTTTTCTCCTTTTTCCTATCGTTTTCCCATCCTTCATATACGACTCTTCACAGTGCTAATATAAGCGTCCTCCGGGGCTTCAGGCACGGCGCGCTAATGTTCGTGATGATTCACAAACTGAAGTCTCGGCTGTTTCCTTTTTTCAACCGTCTGCAGAATTCCTGGTTCAGCGAACAGGTGAGTTTCACTATAAACCTGAAATAGATCGCACTTTTATTGTCTTGTTTGGAAAATGGGAGGTTGTTTTCCAAAATGATCTCACCGTATCACAAATAGTGAAAAATTAGTCTATTTATCAGAGGAACAGAAAATTTTGACATTTTATCAAAGACCTCATAGATTTTTTGCAGAATCCTAAGAAAATACAATGATACATCAACTATTTGTTGAGTTCAATTTATTTGTGTTCTGTATAGTTGCTGAATTTAAAATTGCAGTTGGAATGGAAGTTTTATATGGTTATATAATCAAACCTAATCCTTAACCCTATCCAGAACAACACATACCCCTTGAGGACTTCGGTAAAACCAGACACAATTCAATCAGTCGCTAATGCATATTATGGTTTATTTTATGCCTTTAAATATCACCATGGTAATAAAAATATAGTACTTGACAAATTTAAATAGAAAAATAAAGTCTCGTTTAAGCTGAAATCACAATCAGCTTCCTACGCAACTATTTATTTCAATCCAAATTCCAAACCCATTGTACAACTCAGACATAAAGAATGTATTCTGTAACTGTTCCAATAGATATATTTATCATTACAGTTGGTCCTTTAACTCAATGGATGTGCGCCGAATCCGAAATCAATAACTATTCAGACGTGTGCATCAGTAGATTTTCTGTTTGTAAAACATTCAATAAGTGTTTTTTCCCCCTTTCGTACAATTTTAACATCGACTTAAGGAATCAGCTTCTGATTTAAACTCTATCTCTGTTGACAAATGAGGTGGCAAAAAAATGACCAAAGACACCAATTTTGGATAAATGTTCTATTCTCTAATCTTAAATTCCTCATTTCTCTACCATTCCGTAGTGTATCTGTCATTTCTCTTATTTCCAGAATAACCCAAATCCATATGCGGAAAGTGAGAATTTGAAGAGTATTGTCAAGAATTCGGGTTCCTACTTTATTCAAACATGATCCATCCTTTCATGCGATGTTTTATTTTGGTACCGTCTAATGTTTCAAACTGGTGTTGATTTGTGGACTACTTTCCCATTCGTTTGTCTGCGCGTTCAATCCGCCTCTCTTTCTGTCTCTCGAATCATATTATTAAAGGTATTGTTTTTTGTTTATTCTGATTTCTCATATATTCGCTTTTAGTTAGTTTCCAAATTTGCAGATCTTATTTAGATAGACTTTTCTTTTTCCCTTAAATAAGTGCAAGAAATGCTTTAATGGAATGTGAAAGGGTAGGGGGATTAGTTCGTGAGATTCGGAAAATTTACGTCTTTACTATTCAACTCAGTAGAGTATGCACTCTTATCATTTTGGCTAATTTTTATCTCAATGTTTTTGCTTAAATTCCTTTGCGATAAAGATTTGTGCTTTTAGAGAGAGAAATAGACACTGTTGGTTGTTTTCTTCTTTGAGATAACGGTCAAAGGAAAGATTTCCTTCCCTCTGTTACAGCCGACAATCAGCGCCCTCTGACTGATTATAATATGACGTAATTGCAAGGTCATTCCTTTCTACTCTTGGATGAAGGAAGTAAACACCTATAAGATTGGACAAGTGTGTATAATTTCTACAATGAGAATGATTGTGAAGCTAGACCTGGTTCATATTTAACTCTAATCCGTAACTCGTGTTAGGTTTCTTTATAATTTCTGGTACCCGACGGCTTAGGCGTTTTAGCAACGGAGAATAATGAAGACATTTTACAGTGGCTCAAAGAGAAGCCTTCTATTTCTCGGAAGAATCAGCAGTCAACTTAATGATGCAAAATGGAACAACTTCTTATGTTTATGCCTCTTCATCTATGAAATTGTGGCTGAACTATAATTTGACCGTCAAAATCAGTTTCATACTTGAAAGTGTTTCTTCTATCGTGCCTAAGGAAATTTTGATATCTTCCCAACATTCAGGTACTAAACAAATGTCCTTTCCATTTTTTTCCAGCAACGTACTTTTGTTAAATCATGTTTTATGTAAAGAAGTTAAGAATTTTAATCCCGATTTCATGCCTGTTAATCCATAAAAAATGAAACTTTTTACGCCAAATGTTCCATATGTCGTTTCTTCTGTATTCGGATCCTTCGGTAAATTTGGGTTTCTTTCATCTATACATTAACTTTGATAGTGGTACTTGCACATAAGCTAACAATACACCACGTAAATCTGTTGTTTTATTTGTCTGCGTTGACTGTTTTTATGATATTTTCAAAGTGGGATTATAACTATGAATAATTATTAACTATTTCCCTTGATGCAAGTGATACTTCATTTTATGTTTCCCTCCTATATATTGTATGTTGCTTACACGGACTAATATGAATTACGAAATTTTGCACATGAGTTAGAATAATAAAGAGACTTTTTTCCCTTCTTCTTTGCTGGAATATCGGCGTATAGATCGTAAAAGATGTGGAACTAACTTGATTTAAATAGTTGTTTGCTTTATTTACCTTTAAAGATGAACTAATGTTTGAAGTCCGAACTATAATAATTTTGAAATAAATTCCACAGTATTGAAAATAGATTTTGTAAGTAAAGTGCCTTTTCAATGTATTTTTTCCCGTACTTTAACAGTAATCATCGAGATGCTTTGCTAACCACCAAAATAGATAAATAGTAAAATCTCGTACGCCATTTTAATCGCAAAACATTTTTGCAAATTGAATAAAAATAATTATTATCCTAGTTGCAAATTGAAAAAAAATTGTTCTCTAAAGAGATGGGTCAAACAAGTAACATATTTTATTTTGCCAAAATAAATATGACTTTCAAGGTTTTCCTATTATATATATATATATATGTTCGGTTCTTTTGTTCTTTTTTGCTGTAACTTTAATAATATTCCTTATGTTTCGAACAATACTGTCTATCTGGAGATATATTGGGAAAGTAAGGGTTTTTCGAATTATTATTTATGCGAATTTGTACAGTTTATGTTATATCAAATTAGATTTGTATTATAATTTCAGAATTAATTCTTTGCTACTTAGGGAATTTTACAATAGTTGAATTAGGGTCTTTCGTATATACAAAGGAAAAATTAGATAGTGAGTGATAAAATATAAAAGATTACAACTTGCCCTTTATTCTTTTATCATTCTTAAATTCACCACATTTTGGTATTTTAAGATTGTGTATTTTTTTGTCGATTTCGAATATGTTACTTTCGTTAACTATGCACAAGAGAAAAAAACTGGAGAATAAGCACCGACGTTAGTTTTTTCCTAAAATAGGTCCGATAAATATTTTACCACATCAACCTTACTCCTTCAAATCTATTTCCGCAATTTTCACAAGGTCGCCTGTTGAATTCTCAATTTTGGTCCGTAATTTGAGCTGTGTGCGGATAGGAAATAATTTAAATTTAGATGTCAATAAATCGAATTAAATAAAATCAGTCTACTAATAAAAATTGGTTGCTTTCAGATATAATGATTTCAAAATTTTACAATCTAATTAAATTGTAGCAAATGGGATTATATTATATATTTTGAATAATTCCTTACAAACTACACAATTAGTTGTGGTGCTTAATTCTGCGGAATATTAGTAATCTTTATACAAGCTTATTTTAGCTAAATTGATAATTATGTCGGGGAGTTCGCAATGTAATTTCTGCAAACTCCTCAACAACTGTTTGAATAGAGTCTGTTTTAATTGCCTGGTAATGTTTCTTTCATAATTTATGCGAAAATTCAAATGTGAATGCTTTCGTAATTATTTTTAATTGTTAAAAAGGTTTGAAAAACTACTCTCTGCTAGATGTTGTACCGTGGCGTTCTATTTTGGACTTAAAAAAATACGGTTTACCTATACTTATTCAGTCTTACAAAAGTGAATACCCATTTTAGTTGCCAAATGCGTTTAGTTAGGTGATACTGTACTGTACATTTTTGGAACAAACCAGCTGCATGTATCCATCTGAGCTGGGAAATAAAGAAATTCAACTCAGTTGATTAAACTTAATTCCCATTCTTCCGGACCATTTCCTCTCAGGCATATTTATGCATTTACTTATCCGAGAAGCATAATAAATGGACAAATACCACGATCACTTCTCAACTTACTTCGCGCTTACTATCATAATCCGATCGTAAAGTACGTCTTTCTCTCACTACCAAATAGCAATAACAGTGTTATCTTGGTCAAATTATTCGGGCCACTTCCTCACCACTGTGAAGATGAGAAATTTTTCAAAGCAAAGTGAATTTATTAGTGAGTTAGAAATGATAACTTTGTACAGGTCTCTAGAACACGAAGTCAATTCACAATATTATTTTCATACTTTGCGACCCTTCTGAAGTACTCGTGTGGTAATCCTTCGACCTTTATCGTTGAGCGAAGTAGAAGGTTCGGGAATTGAGTTTGATTCTTCGTCACCAACACCGGTGTCAACCTAAAAATTCAATACTACTATTGGTACTTCAGTAGAAATAGGAAAAAAGATAGGCTCCCAAACTGACCTCCATTATCTCGATGACCTGAGCGGCGTTATTATTGGTACTAGCAGATTCGGCCGATTTAGTAGCCAAATATTCAGCTTTACAAGTTGATGCGGTGTTTAAATTATCGGCTAACTCCTTCAAAGAATTGTTAACCCTGTTGCACCAGGAATCAAGGTCGGATTTCACCTTTGGAAGCTAGAAAAATGCGACTCACAAAATTTTTCGGACAAAACTCATGTTTACAGGCATCAACCCATTATCTTACATCATCCTGTTTGAAGTCCCGACCAATGGCTGATTCAATTAAGAGAACTCGCTTTTGCTGATTAAGTTTTCCAACAATTGCATCTGCATATATTAGTTCGATTATAAGGTCTTCTAATTCTCTAAGTGAGGTGAGCTCGAGACTCTTCAACAGATCATCATAGGAAATGTTGTGACGATACTCACATGCCGAAAGGATTGTCAAAAGACGAAGTTTGCGAATTTGAAGGTCGGAAAGGGGGGGAATTGGGGCACCTTTGTGGTCCCCGTAAGATCCATAGCAGAAGAGATCAAGTAAATTGATTAACTGGGAATTTGGAGCCAAAGCTTTAATGCAATCTACATCGCGCAGTTCAGCGAAGGTGAACACATCTTAAAATTAGGTAAGCAATAAAGAAAACCACAAAATATTAGGAAAAAAATACAAGATTCAAAGAAGTTGGTCACGTTGTAATTACCAAAAAATCAGAGATTCTAAAGACAGGAGAGAATATATAATTCAAATAAATACAAAATAAGTATCCCAGTTTCAAATATTTCTATTATATCGAGTGAGAAATTAAATATTTAGGAAGTGAAATCAATAGAATGAATTGAGCACCGGTAAATAACAAAAATCAGTAACACAATATATGGATACCTATATGTTATTAAATTTGAAAAACATATGAAAAGTCTTACTCGGTGCTTCTGTGGCTTTCTTTATTATCTCTTCGGGAATAGTAATTGATGCCATTTCGTAGAAGATAAAAACCGATTTATTGACATTGACCAACTGAATGCAAGGTCATTGTGAATGATTTTTAAGTAAATACCTGAGAGAAGTGGTTAATGTATATTGTTTTTCATTATTAAATAATTCTACTTTCTATTTCATTGACCACATTTTCTTTACACTGCACATGATGATCTTAATGAAAACATTTTGAAATAATTTAGTATTTGAATGCCTACACCCATGAGATTGCAATGTCTAAATCAAATTTTTTGATAGCTTTCTATGCCGCTTATTTTTTTAAACTAACTTTTAATTTATCGAGGGGCTTGTTACATATCTAAATCTGCAAAACTCTTCTTTAATCAGATTGCTAACCGAGAGGTTGTTCTAAAGGCCATAAAATGTGGTTTTCCCCATCCTCATATTTTTATAGCATTAGGTTTAATACTTTCATTCTTTAGTGTCTCGTAAATATTGTTCGGTAATTAATATTATTTGTCGTGCTTTTCACCCTCTATTTTACCTGTTATTATTTACAGAAAATTATGACCCGGTTAGAGTAAATCTAGCATTATGGTTCGTAATATCACATCTGTCTTTCATAAAAGTTGGCTGCTGTCTTTTATTTTGAAACGTTCTCTCTCTGAATCCCCCAAGGTATACAAGTTATTTTCATTCACTCGGAAGCCTCTAATTCTAGACCAGTTCACGCCAGATAAGATTCGAAATTTCGCGATTATAGCCCATGTTGATCATGGAAAGAGCACCTTAGCTGATCGATTACTCGAATACACTGGGGCTATTGCTAAATGTGGTCTCAATGCTCAAGTTCTGGACAAGCTCAGCGTAGAACGAGAGCGCGGAATAACAGTCAAAGCCCAATCTGCCGCCTTGATGTGCCCATTTGAAGGACAAACCTACCTCCTCAATCTGATCGATACTCCGGGTCATAGCGACTTTTCTTACGAGGTGAAACGTTCTCTAGTTGCTTGTGACAACGCAGTTCTCTTAGTTGATGCTTCTGAGGGTGTGATGGCTCAAACCCTAGCTACTTTCCACTTTGCCTCTTCTCGTGGCTTGAAAGTCGTTCCCGTGTTGAATAAAATTGACCTTCCCACAGCCAATCCTGAAAAAGTTAAGGAACAATTGAAGAGCCTTCTTAGTATTGAACCACGGGACGTTCTTACTGTGTCTGCAAAACTGGGCAAGAATGTCGAAGATATCATCACAACTCTTATCATGGAGGGGAAGAGGTTTGAAATTAGATGTTTATTTATTAATTTGTTTTTCCCCAGTCCTAAGGTTGCTGACGCCCTGGATAATGGGATCACAAATTGTGTAATTATTGATTCGGAACATCATGCTTTTCGAGGGACTGTTGTTACCATCCTTGTGCGTGGTGGAGTCCTATCTAAAGGTTCGTTCTCTCCCTTTTTCTTTTCTTTTTTAAATTTTATTTTACCTTTATAGGAATGGAATTTCGGCTTCTTCGAAACGATCGAGTTTATAAGGTGAAGGAAGTTGGGATCTTTGCTCCAGATGAGAGGCCTGTTGAGGCATTGTAAGTAATAACTTTGTGATTACTTTAAATAAAGTTATTCGTAAAATTTAATGAAATATCCCAGTCTAAAATCAATTTTTGTTAGTAACTAAAGTAATTCAGATGGCAAGAATAGTAGCAACATGTATATTGATTTCAGAATTTCCTTTAATCTCATCCGTATTTATTTTCATAAAAAGTAAAATAATTTGAGTTGTATGAGATCTTTCGGACATAAAGGTTATATTTTTCGAATTACTTTACAAGCCCATTGGTTTTGTTATTGTTCATGGCATAGTAATAAATCTTTACAAGTTTTAATCATGGAAGAGCTTCTAAATGAGCGGAACAGCAATCGGGTTCAATTAGCTTTGAAATGGAGGAGGGGGTCAAGAAGATGTCAGTAATGCAGTCAGGACATCACGGATCTTACTTTGAATTCTGGAAGCATTTTTTTGTCCAAAATCTCACAAGGCGTATGGTTCACTGTTCAAATTTGATGGTTTGACTCCCAGGTCTATGGGTCAGACTATATGTATGATATTCAGAGCTTGTTGACTGACAAGTTATGGCACTTCGATTTATTCGTATCGCTTTTAAAACTAATAACAGGTAGATGAGACTTTCACAGCTCATTCAGGGTGAACTGTAAGGAAAGTATTAATGACATTTGAATAGGGTAGAGTAAGGGTGTTCTTAAGGCGTTCTGATAAAGACCGTCTTTCATCACTCCTCTTGTTGGCCAGAATTGGTCATCTGAATCTCTCTATGTGCATAGAACATCTATCTTGTAGCCTCTGATTTGGCAGTCATGCGCGTTGATCGCATAGTTACCTGTATACTTTAGGGAAATGATTTATGTTTATCATGTTATTTCACATTTTTCTTAAAAATCTGGGTGATTTTCTAATATGAAATTTCAATTCTCAGGTACTATGTGGACCTGATAGCAGATTTTAGTGATTGTTAAAGACATTAAATCTGCACTGACGAGTTTCTAGCTCGTACCGTTCTGTAAGCAAAGCGTATAAGTCGCTGTTTCCTGGTATTTAAAGAACCACTGATGTTCTTCCAAAATAATTCCCCTTACTGCATCTCAAATGTGAATTCTAAAAATCATCTCATTTTTTTTTGCACAGAATCCCCTGTTTCACCCTTCATTTTGGTCTTTTTTGGGTTTGATTACAACTTTATTTTTATCTTTCTTCAGATATGCTGGACAAGTGGGTTTCGCCACAATGGGCATTAAATCCCCCTCCGAAGTTATAACTGGTGATGTCTTCTACTCTGGAGAAGTCAAACCCACTGCGGTTGATTATGTCGAGCCTACAAAACCAATGGTCTACGCGGGTGTTTTTCCTGTCCATCAAGGCAAAGATCATCAGGACTTGGGATTGGCTCTTGAAAAACTCTGCCTCAATGATCCAAGTGCTCAATGCAGCCCAGAGAATCAGTAGGTTTTTTGCTTTGAACGTTAAGTTCATGTTCTTGTTTGTTTACAGCCCAGCGTTGGGTGCTGGGTGGAGGTTGGGGTTCCTGGGTCTTCTACACATGGATGTTTTTCGACAAAGGCTGGAAGATGAATATGGAGCCACCGTCATTCTGACTGCACCCAGTGTCTCCTATCGATGTGAGTAATTTTTCATTCTTATTGTAAGACACTTTCTACTTAAATATTTCAGTAGAATCTGCTTGTCAAATTGCTTTCTTTTGACTAATTTAGTCCTGTCATTGCTGAATAGGCCTTTTCTGCTGTCTAAACTCTAACAGGTGATATCCATCAGTTGTTTAATGGTTTCGATTATGTATGCTTCTGGTGTTTGCTTTAAATACAAAACTGAAAAATATGTTTAATGCCGATAGATCTTAGCTCGTACTCTGCAATTACCACTCTGCCTTAAACTTTTGTGCAATCTCAGTCGTAGATTATTAAATGTCATTAAAGCTGACTTATAGACAAAAATATTTCGAATAATTGCATTCAGAAAAGAATTCATACATTTTTAAAAAGACATTTTTATTAACCTCTGAACTATGGGCTGATAGATCGACTCTAACGATCCCATAAATCTCGATCTAAAAGATCCTAAAATAAAATCGAATCTGGTATTTCAGCAATCAAGTCTAAAAATTCTGTTCTTCTTTCCCAAATTCATTCTTTCCGTATGATTGTAATCATTGATAGCAATTGGAACTTTTTTAAACAAGTTATCTTACCATTGGAACGTGAATCACTACGTGTTTACTAACTCTTGAAAGTTAACTTGTCTCGTTCTCGCGGTGGCATTTAATTCTCCGGTGACCTCAAGTTCTCGTATAGAACGATAGTGTGTCCTTAAGTTGCTTATTTTAATTAGCGAGGCAAGCGAATTAAGTTGACCGTTGCTTAACTCTTCGATGACCTCAATTTCCCACGCATATGTCCGAAACCATTTCTATCTGTTTATTTTCTACTTCTACTCTTTTTCTTTGAGGCTAATATAAAAACTCCTTTCATACAAAACATGATATAACCAAACAACTACTGGCTTCCACGCCTCTTCTCTCCCGTCACTCGTTATCCTACTCTCTCGAATCTTCATCGGGGTTTGCTCCCTAAAACTCTGATCTGTATAACTCTTATGTTCTACTTTTAGAACGCTCGATTGATGTTGTTAACTGTCAGCTTTAGTGGCTACCCCTACACTATTTTCAATCTAAATTCTTGAAGAGAGAAAGAATTATTAATAATTTGTTGTAAAATCACTAAAGAAGATTTAATCTCTGATGTGAATTATCTTCTTTTATATGTAGTAGACGAAAACAGATGAAATGTTTAAAATCCATCGAAGAGCCCTAGTTTCAATTTCAATGATAAAATTCCAAGGTTCAGCTAAGAGTTAAAGCGAAGTTAACGTGAGTTGCTTACTTATACCAGCGAACTAGAACATTATTTGTATGCGTTTTAACCTTGGCTTGTTTCGTTTTGTTAATATGTCATGGTAGCTAACCTGTTTCACATCTGTCTGAACCAATTCGGAGACATCGATCAATGGCCGCTATGACGATGTTTATTATTTGCACACTTAGAGTATTTCCTATTGTCTCTAATCTCCCCTAAAGTTCGCGTTCCAGTTTGAAAGACTAAAAAGATCAGTTGTTTCGAAGGCACCAAATTTGTCAAAAACTTTTAACACAGATGTTAAGCTTTTATTCAATGCTACCTTTTGCTTATTTAGGTAACTTGCTTTTAGCTTCTTCTCTTTACCGTGTTTATTTTGTCTTCCTTTGCATTTTAGTAAAAATAAGAGGAAAGAAGAATATCCAACGGTACGGTGGTGAGTGGATCGTTGTCCATAATGCAACAGTGGTAAGTTTTTCTTGTTGTCTCTCACTAAACTATTTAATCGTTGGTATAATATTATAACCCATAGCAAGGCAAACGAATTTTCCAATTTTCCATTGTGGAAAAACAATAAGTCCAACGAATGATAAGAGAGAGAGGATCGAAAAGATGTTGATAGTAAAGTCAAGGTATCGATGAGTCTTACTTCATTTAATTTTTTGTTAGTCGTAAAATATTTACTTAGTAGGTAGTTCACATTCCAAAATTCAAATTTCATTATTCGTCACTTGGATTACTTGGCAAACTTCTGTCCGTGATATTCAATGCTTTTCCACCGGTTACTTAATTTTGATCGGTCTTACCACTTCAATCCACTTTCTTTCTTCCAAGATGGAGGAAATATAATTATTTTATATGATATTAAGCAGATTACATGATCTTTGCATGGCTATTTTTCATTTAAATATTTGTTTTTATATTTTCTGCGCTTCTAATGTTTTCATAGAGACAAGTTTCATTAATTTCAGATTTTTGGAAATAAGTTGAAGAGTGTGAAACTTAAATAGTCATTTAATTGCCAAGACATGTTTTGACTTTCCTAATCACTTTGAAAAGTCATCAGTCCTACAAATATCAGTTATATCTAAATGGCTCTCTAATTTACCATTTCCTATGGACACTTTTCCTATACGAACGAGGAAGTTATCAGTGGGAATCTGAAACTTCTAAACCCATTTAAGAAATTCCTTTTCAGCACCCATCTTGGGTAGAAGGCCAGCACTATAGAGCCTCTGATAAGAAATTCGAACTCTGCATCCTATTTATCAGTCAGATTTAATCAGTGCAGTTGGAAATTCCGCTGACTGGGTGCGCCCTGGTACACATCGAACTCGTAACTTTCGACTGCGCAAATGGGCAGCTTAGCACATGTGAGGGTCGTCGTTTTAATTACTAGGGACGTTAACAGATACTTTCAAAGTCCTACTAGTGTTTGTTAGAAAGGTGGTTCAATCATGTTCAGAGGTTATGAACAGTCTAACAGGGGATCCCTAAAGAAGCTTCAGTTCTGCAATATGACTAATATCGAATGTCTTCTTTATGAACATACAGCCGACGACTCATTTAGCTTATATTCATTTGAATATTAGGTAAATAGATCGTACATTTACATTTCAGCCGACAAACAATCAATATATTAACACCTGTGTTTCAGGAAATCAGTAGAAACAATCTTAAATAATCATCAATCTAAAGTAGTATGTCTGAATGTTCTGGGAACTTCATTGTTGAAATATTCCTTCTTGCCGTAAGCTTTTAGTGTCTTTATTCTTAACTTATCTTAGTTCGCTTATCTTTTTAACCTCATTTTCTACTTCACTCCCTCCTGTGCATAACGTATTCCTCATATATTTTCCTACCTACTTTTTGAACTTCGTCCTGTTACTTAGTTATTGTTTCTCCCTATTAGTTATGGAACTTACTCCAGCTCTGTTCTCTTATCCACCGTTTCTGTCTCTTTCCTACTTTGTGGTAATGGATTCCGGACAGCTGAAAAGGCGGGCGCTTAGCTTTTTTGTTTGAAATTTCTAAGTCAGAATGCCTTTTGCTATTACTCTTCGTGTATATTGTCAGATTTCTTATTTATAGGATCTAGATTATTTTCGCACCTTTTATTAATTCGCAAGTTTAACAAAGAAAAGCCTTTTTAAATTTGGAGGATGGAAACCTCATACTTCTTTTTACTTCTCTCTCAGTTGACTGCTCAACGGTAATGGCTATTTTAACCACTTGGTATAAAGCTACTGCTTCACTCGACTAACCGTTTCATTATTTGATTGAGTAGTTATCAACTGCATGATCACGAATCGGTTTTGATGGTTACGTTAACCGTATCCGTACGGCTACTAATTGTTTTGTTTAAGCGGCTAGTTCATTAAGAGTTACAAGGATAAAAGCATCTTTTTATTACGTTTTCATTCTTTCCTTCAGCCGGACAGCATTGTTGAAGCCTATGAAGAGATGCACGTCAGGGGCACAGTTGTTGTTCCTGAGCAGTACCTCAGTGCTGTTCTCAAACTTTGTGTGAATCGTCGTGGTAAACTCTTGAGTCAGGACTGTTTAGATGGGACTCGACTCTACTTGGCTTTTGACTTTCCCCTCAGTGAAATCATCTTTGATTTCAGTGACAAATTAAAAGCCGCTTCTTCGGGTTTCGCTAGGTAAGAATCTTACTCTTTAATATATTGAGTTGGCTGCACCTATTCAGTTTTTTTTTAATTGCCGACATTCCCACTTTTCCACTGTTTTAGTTTTGAATTCGTTGAGACTGCGTGGCAACCTGCAGAGATCACAAAAGTAAGCATTTTACTTTCATCGTTCCGAGTCTAGTTAGTGTATTTTCATCCACACTAATATAAAAATTACAGTTTTTCATTGTGGGAAGTAACTGAAATCGGTTGACAGAAATTTCAATTAATGACAAGGTGAGGGGATCAAAATGATACACTGAGCAGGGTCAAGGTTTCAAAGTGTCTTACTTTACTTGATTGTTGAATTCGAGTTATACAGTAAATGGATAACTCGTGATCCAAAACTTAAATTTCATTATTCGTCTTCTGACTTACAGCAAATTCCTGTCTACGAGGTTCCATACATATTGATTGTTTTTTAATCAAGAAGGGTTGATCTTGCCATATCAATTCATTGTTTTCTTCCAATTATTGTGGAGGCAGAATGATTTTACATGATATTCGGTGGCTTACAGTCTTAACGTTAGCAGAGATGAAATGAAAATATTAGGTTATTATCATTTATTACCTACTAATAATAATAGAGCGGGGGTCAGATAGGGAAAATGTGCTTCTAAAATTTTGATGGATCTGTTTGAGCTATTAACGCACGTCTGCACACGTTAGGTCAGGTCTATTTTGAGAACACAGATAAATGTGCTATAAGTTTTTAGTTAAACTGAGATTTCTTATTGATTAGGTGATTAAGAAATGTAGCAATTTACTTGATAATCACGGTGTAACCTCTGTAATCTGTTTCAGTTGCAAATTTCACTTTCGATCTGTTCAGTCTTTTCAGTTCAACTTCATAGTACATGGTGATATGTCTATATAGGTGTGTTACTATTATTATCTACGAGAATTGATTTTTTGTGGATTTGAGAGTATGAGAACATAGGGACCGGTTATATTTTCTATTTGGAGGCTAGGAAAAGGGTGGGGGTAAGTGGAAGTGGAGTTTAAGCCAGGCCATCAGAAGAGTCTTCAGTCATGTTGCAAGTTTCAAATTTTTGGATATCCTCCCTATGTTCCCGGGTGGATTCATGATCCCGATGTTCAGGTCTTATTGACCAGTTGGTTAAGTTGAGTTTTTTTTCAAAAAATCATGATAAAATTATACCTTACAGCCAATTGCAGTTGAAAACTTCCTAGAGCAAAGCAGAGCTCAATGGAGTTCACTCATGGTGAATCATAATAGTAGTCGCTCCGGTCCTTTTTCAGCTGGTTCGTAATGTTTATTAAAAGTTGATTAATAGGGTATGCTTTCTGTTCCTTTATTTCATCAAATAAGGTACTGATTAATTTTCATTTGTTCCTTTCGAAAAGGAATTCTATGAAGGAATTAGTTCAGACACTTGGTTTCTTTTACAATTCATTGAAAATACTCTAAATGTCAATGCTGGTCGATTTCTTTCTCCTTCAATCTGGACTTCTTGATCGGTTTTCAGCTTATTCTTTCGTTTAATAAATTAACAATTTTTATAAAGAATAAATATCTGAATACAGAATTAGGATTTGTACTTCACAATTTAAGAAAGACGAATGAGGGTAATATGAATGAGTACCTGGGAGTCAGAAGAACGTTTCTTCAGGTTCCGCAATTCCATACATCGATTTCATGTATCCATTTGTGTTTTTCGTTCATACCCATTGTGATTTTTGATTGATTAATCTTTGAAGCATCGGTCATACATGGGACGCACATTTATTTGCTGTGAGGGAACGGCTCAAGAAGTGATTTTGGTTTAAAATTAATTGATGTGTATCTTAGGTTTAGATTTTTCATTTACAATTTCTGCTAATATTGGTTCCTGATAAATTTAAACTGGTTATATTATTTTCATATTGAATTCAAACAGCTGTGAATTCAAGTTATTACTCCCTAAATGCTTCTCACAAATCGAAAAAGTGTTGATTTTAGCTACTTAATGCAAAATTATTTTCATATTCGAATGCTTGTGTAAACTGATTGCAACCACTAGATTTCTTCCCAAAGCGCAGCTGTAGTTTATCGATTTTCACTCGTCTCTGGCTTGTGGCGTTATAATACACACGGTTTCTAACGCTCTCTCCCTTCTATTTCTATTTTCTCTCGATCTACGTTCCTGCTGCTCTTTCGAACTGAAAAGGCCGTTGTATAGTAATCTTCGGTCGTTTCAATTCTTGGCATTCCGATTTGAGAACTTTGGTTGTCTATTGTTAGCTTTATCATTAGTGTCTGCAAATTCAATGTAAATCCAGGAATTTAACTTCGAATGGGATTGAACTTCTTTTCAATCGTGATATCCAAGAAAATATATACCAGTAGTGCATTTCAACTCATTCGGAAAAGTTAAGGCTTGAGGGCTATTCAAAACATAAACCCGTATTATTCGATTTATCAGATATGCATTTGATATCTCTGTAGTTAAACAGTTTTTCTTTTAGATGCATTTAAAGTACCACTAATCTAAACAGTAAAGATGCTTTAGGAGCCAGACTAAATTAGACTTAGAAATCTCCTTTAAGGTTATCAGCAAGTAAGGGTAACAGATGAGAAGATCAAGCGATATGTAGGACCACGTATAAATTGGACAACGGGAAGTAGAAAGAGTAATTGGTATTGGGAAGGGAAGGGAGGGGACAAAACGTCAATGTTGAGCGATGCACTTAGAAGAGCCGTCTAATTTTATCCTCTACGGATCATCGTTTGATTTTTAGAAAGAGTAGATCAGTTATATCTAGTTTATATCTACCTCTCATATTACTTAAAGGGGCTCAAACTGATTATTTATTTCTACCTCTCTCTAGCTCTCAGTTCACTTGAACGGAAAGCCCGTAGAAGAGTTAACTCAACTTGTCCCCAAAGCTAACTTTCTTGCCCGCGCTCGAGCCCTGGCTGATGGTCTAGCAAAAGAAATTCCCCGCCAACAGTTTCTCATTCGCGTCCAAGTTCTGGCTGGTGCCCGTCCAGTTGCCAAAGCAGACATCAAACCCTATCGAAAGGATGTTACTGCAAAACTGGTACGTTGGAAAACTGTTATGACTGGTATTACTCTGTGACTGTCTTTGTTGCTTCTTCCAGATTGGAAAAAGGGCGGTAGGTATGCATTATGAGTGAGGAAAGAGAGAAAACTATTTGTTATATGCATACAATGGATGATATTTATGTAAGGATTAGCAATTTCGGTCAGACTGTTTTCGTTGTCATTATATTTAATTGACTCATTATTTGAGATTGATTTATTACAAGTTATGGAATCAAAGCGTTTTCTCAGAATTGTTAAATTAGGTTCTTTTATCGGAGATCAAACCCTCAGCCCTTAAATCAAAGACCACAAATAAACAATTTTTGTGGGATTCCTTTTATTTACTATGCTACTGACAGTTGGATTTTGTTTCTTTCGATAGCGTAACGTGCATGTTTGCTAAATCAGAGCTCATTGATTCGAGTCAGGTGGTAGGTTTATTTTATATTGGATTAACCAGCCATATTGATTAGTACTCGTTTACGCAGGATTGGCTTAATGTATTCCAAACAGTGATCCGAAAAGAATACTCAATCCTATTAAGGAAAATGTTAACATTTAGAGAAAGAAGGAAGGCATTCAGGAACCACTCTTACGGAAAACTCACGTTTCATCACCTTTTTAACCAGAAGTAACCGATCAACATCGATCTCGCTACTTCTAACTTACCATGCGACCCCCTTAATCGTCAGTAGAACACCCGTTCGCTACCACACGCCATACTTTTGTAACAAGCAAATGGCCGCTGATGATACGCTATTTCTAGATTCACTGCTATTGTAGTATTATGGCATTAAGCCTAGTGTCCGTATTATTTAGCCCCGCAATCAAGTACACGTACACTCTTGAGCACAGAAATTCTTCATAAATAGAAAACTCTACTTCAGTAAAGTCGGGTGTTATGAGCGGTAACGTGTTGGGCTGTTAAATACCGGTATATCATTGCATATATCTTCTGCAATATTTAAATATGACAAGTAGCGAGAAAGCAGGATAAAAATTTCTCAAGTGGGTATTCTCCAGGATGCTTTACTGCTACCCAGAATTAATGCTAAAAAGAACCTCCCCTTCAACGGACTTGGACATTACGAGTAGACTTAGATCAATGTTCATACTTAAACAAATGACAGTCAGATTGATTTCGTTTTTCTTTCATTTCAGCATGCAGCAGACCCTTCTCGCTACAATAAGCTTCTGTCGAGACAAGCAGAGGGAAAGAAACGACTTCGAATGATTGGAGAAATCTTCGTTCCTCGTGATGCCTTTATTAATGTCTTGAAACGACCCTTATAGAATTTTCTTGTACAGCGTCATTAGGTGTATCATATTTCGCGACTGATCGTTGCATTTGATTTTTTGAAAGAAGGTCTCTTTGTAACCCAAGTTAGCGAATGGCTACTTTTGTTTATATGAAGTTGACTTGTTAAATGTTCTCTTTAAGTATAGTACAATTGGCCTATTTAATTTTTTATTACCCTCGACAAGGCAAAGAATCCACTATTTTTCATCGTGGAAAGGCATCTGTACTCAGAGAGAGCAGTAAAGTAATTCAATATGGGTTAAAGGAGGGAGATCAAGTAAGAAGTAAAGAATAAAGTCAACACATCAAGAGAGTTCCAAAATTTGATCTTCTGGATTCTGGCTGTGCACTTTCCACTTCTTATGTGTAGGCCGCCGTTTCATTTTTGATTCCAGTATTTTCCCCATTTACTGAGCCAAGATAGTGGAGGTTTTATTGGTATATGCGGGAGATATTGAAGAGTTCAATGAGGTAATTTGTTGCAATTTGTATTTGTGTAGTTTGTAAAACATCTCTAATTTTTAACGTGCCGATGCTTAAAAGCAAACAAATGGGGACTGTTTCTAATGCTTTGAGATGTCGGTATATCGGGATGCTCCCTTAAACATGTTAATTCTTGGAATATTGATGGGAAAGCCGAATCGAATATCTTCGGTACATTTGTGCAAAATTAACGTGTCTTATCCCTCGTGCTTCGAGTTATCAATTATTGCTTTTCCCTCCACGCCCGCACCTGGGAATGCAACTTCGCTACTGCAATTATTGGATAATTAGGCAGCCAGTCATTTCTCCGAGCCCAAAGTGGCATATAAACAGCTGTACTTTGCTGCCTTCTCTCGGGACGCTAAGGTTAGGGGGGGAGGGGAGGGAGAAGGTCACTGGGAAAGGAGGTGCTAAGTGATTAGGTTAGATCATCACTAAAATATACATTTACTAGGTGCAGTCCTAGTTACGTTTCTACTGTAACTTAAATTCTAGGGAATAGCCACTGTGTAAGTACGACGTCCAGTTTGAAAATCAATAGAATCACAATTTACTCTCCTTAAATTCAAGAGAAAATTCGGGATTTGAGATGAAATGGATTCAGGCGTTCATCGCATTTGATAAAACGGAGATAATCGAAAATCCGTTGAATCCGTGCTGATAATTATAAATGATAGAAATTATAGCCTCATTTTGATTTTAAAAATGGGGAACCCATACGTAGTAAAATAGTTAAAGACATTTCAAATTCAAAATGACTAATGGGTTTAGGGGTATTGTAGGAAGCGTAATCTGAATAAGTATTTATTTAAGGAATATCTTTTAGGCAAGACAAGTTATTTTGAGAGATCGTAAAGTCGATAAGATATATGAAAGAATTTCCAAGAAGCACTGGGTACAAAGAATGAGGAGACATGACTTTCTTACCCTAATGACCACAATCCTCAAGATGAGTACACCTTGGCGCGCTAGCTTCCACATTGGTCAATACCTTAAGTCCAAGTTGATCTGCTTGCCTCCATCTGGATTACCAAGTTTGCGAGTCAGCTTTTATTTTTCCAGTAGCACTTGCTTGGCAGTTTACAGTATATTAAACCGACCCAAAACAATATTGTCTATTGTCAAAACAATAGATGGTCGCTCATACACCATCTGCAACCAAGTGAGGAGACGTTAATGACTGAACTAGGTAAAATAACTCTCAGATTAGGATCTCGAACAATAAGATGATTTTTAATTTACACCTTAGCATTATTGATATCAGGGGAATAAATTCAAAATTTCGACTTCTGGAAATGCCGATTCGTATTAGTAAAACTAGATAACTAAAAAATTGAATTGGGGTATCTATATTGAAAGTTGAGCGTGGTCTTTTTAAAATTCTCGATAGAAAAAAATAAATAAGCATTTATTTCCGATAACTTTCTGTCATTTACTCGTGCCCCTAAATACTTCAATGCTTTTATTGATTAACTATTAATAAATATTATTTGATCATTCCCAACCGACCGGATTTAATTATTCGATTCTTCTTGGTAAAATTAACTTTTCCTTCGTGCTATTATACTATCATAAACCACAGTAAGTGAAAAATATCTTATAATTATTTTGTGGGAAAGCAACTGAAATCAGTTAACAGTAACTCAAATAATTAATAAAAGGGAGGAGATCGAGAAGAATAAGCATCAAGTCAGAGCATTAAAGAGTATTATCATAATTGATTTTTGGATTCGGATTGTACAAATAATTCAAATTTCATTATTCATCCACTGGATTATCGAGCGATGCTTGTCCACGATATCCAGCTCTTATTAATCGGCTGTCTAATCTTGCCACTTCCCGTGGTTGAACAAACGGACTGATCGTACGTTTTATTTAACAGCTTACCTAATCTGAATATGGCAGAGGTAAGAGACATAAAATATTTAACTTAGTACGGCTCAATAATGTCTTGCCGTCATGTTATCCATTTATACAGTATCATTTTTATCGATCTTGACAAATAATTCCTTAGGTCACTTATTGATTTGCCCCAATTTTTTACCAACCACATTTTACCCGTCTCCTTGTTTTATCTACGGGTCATCCTTACACCTACACTTACAACTATATCAGTCACAGGATTAATATTTCTTTTGCATACTTCTAGTGTATATACTCATACTACAGCCTCTACCTTCTGACTACTGAATCTACTCCCCTTTTCGTCACAGGATGTTTCACATAAAGCACGAAAACCAACAATTCTTCTCCGTGTGCCTCAAACACCTGTTTCTTACGGCTCCGCTTAGACATGCGCTGATTGGACGTTCAAAACCGACTCCCTATTTCCTACTCTCTCTTCCACCTATTTTATCTTCTCTCACCTTCGTTTACGATGGTCAAATGCCAGTGTTGATAAATACTGAACCCTCAGTCGGTAATTTAGAGAAATACTATCATATCCTATTCATTAATTTGTAAAGGGATACCCCATCAATTTGTAATATGATCAGTGAATTAGCCTAAACCTAAAGACAAATTTATCATTTTTGCAGAAATAACAACTATGTGATTACGATTCCTCACAAGGGCAGCAATACCTTTATACTTAGACAACTTCAAATCCCTAAACAACCACCATATTCCCCAACATTTTTTGACACTATGAACTTGCAAACGAAAAACTTCGAAATTTATTTTTGCTATCTGTGTCAAATAAATATTTCCTTTAAAGCAAGCAAATTGGTATTGCAAAGGGAGAGAGTCGCAGGAATTAAGATTAGGAAGAGGTCTTGGAGGATTCAAAAGATCAACCGTCACACACCAGAAGCAAGAAACGGAAAAAATGCAATTATTATTGCCATCATCATCACAAAGATTTGCAACATCACCAAAAGGCAGAAAAATTTCAATGAATGCGATAGATACTGGAACGTATCATAAATAGGGATAAAGAAACCTAATAAACGGAAGAGGGGGATAGAGGTTCCACAACGACTCGAAAATGGGAGCGCGGTAGAGAAACACAAGGAAAGAAGATGTTGATCAATATCTTTTACTTTGAGGTATCACCTTGGCTCGGTGTTTCTTTCGAACTAGGGGCACCTCCCTTCTTTTTATCCTTGGCCTTTCGAGCGAATGATGGCATCTTGAAACGACGCTTCTTGCGGCTCACTTTGGACTCATCAAGGCTTCGCTAAATAGGGGAAAACATGTAATGAATTTAAGATTCTCAAAGGGAAAAATTGATGGAGGTTCCAGAAGCGTTAACTTACTTGTCCAGCATCTACACTAGTATCGGAGCGTATTCCTTCATGTTCGATATCACCGGCTTGTCTCTGAGCTAAAGTGGAAATAATATTGAAGTAAACTAAAAAGGACTAAATTTACTAGTACTAGACAAACGCAAAAATACAAAATCCAATAAAAAAAACCAGGGTGGCAGAGAACACAAAAGGAAATAAGTTTGTACCAAGACCACTTTGGAGCTGAGTAGAGAATTTAACGAAACGGCTCTGCGCTGAAGGAACGTTTAGAGCAATAAAACTAAATAAATAAAACTAAAGAATACACCAAAGTAATGTAAAAAAACAGGAAAAATTCTCGTCTCAATTAACAGCATAATCTTTACGTTTTAAATAGGTGGAGAAAACTCACTACAACCAGCAAATTTTGAACCACAACGACGCAGCTGTTATCATCCAAGACAAAATATGGATGTTTTTAAACTTTATATAGCCCGTCTGATCAACAGAAATGATCGGTTATTGTTCACTTCGCAAACACGATTTGGACATAAAGATGTATAGCTTCAAACATTACAGTTGCCAAATGGAGAGAAGGGTAATAACTTAATGAATATTTCTTTCTTGAATAGCAAAGATACCGCTTGAGCTCGGGTTGCAATTTGTACCACTTTATTCTTAACACCTTGAGGATTTCAGTTCTGTTGAAGAACAGTTTTCAATGTAATTATCCTCTAATTGCCTTGACTTTCATAAATAGAGATTTGAATTGCTATGCAGTTTTATCGTCAAATATTTTACGATCCAGTCCTAAGTTGTTTGATGATAAAACAAGCTACTATTTGAAATAAAGCAAGTTTAAAGGTGGGATTGTTGCACCACTCCCATCTTCATTACAGTATGACATTTAGCTGGTATAAGCTAAGATTTACTGCTTGAAACCCGCGAAATTTTGAACTTGGCAGAGCTCATTGAAAGATGGTTTGAACTGCTATCTAAACTGGACTTGTGCCAAACAACAATATACATGGCTATGAAGGCGCAGTGTAATCTCATGTGAATTTTTCGATTAAACTTCAATGGAATTTGTCAAACACGAATTGAGGAAAAAAAATCAAATCAATGCTATTTATGGTTATTATGAATAAACAAAGTCTCCTAGAGTGAAATTCTCGAAAGCCGAGACTCTAAACTTTGTCAATGTTATATCTCATTGGCCGGGTAGTTTATTTGAATGCTATATTTAGATTGATATAATACTGATTTTAATTTGTAATTTAAGATCTAATACGCAGACGTACACAGGAAATATCGAGTAGCTATCCATTCCATTAGAAGAGATTACTCATGCAAACTTTAGGGACTAACCTCCCTTCTAACTTCCCACTTTGAAATTCCAAATATGACCTAATATTTTCGTGATAACGAGAACGCTTACAGACATAATAACCTGCGATTAGAATAAACGAATCAAATATTATTTTATTAATGAGTATGTGATCAAGATGACCAGCCATAATTGAGAACAAACTTTAGGAAAGGATTTACCTCAAGACGAATTTTTTGGGACTTGAAATATATATATTCATTTTTTCAAAAAAAAACAAAATCAATTAAAAGATCAATTGCTGGAGTAGACTTTAAAAGAAAATTATAATAATAGTTTTACCAACATTAAACTGTTATAAAGAGCCATAAAGACGACGGTCAAATAAATGAGAAAATCTCGAAAATAGCATTCTACCCAAGGACGGAATAGTAATGCGACTCCAAATTTACAGCAGCCAATCACTACACGGAAACATTAGGAAAGTTTCTTAACCACTTTCCTAAGCTGTCTTGATGTGAGAGTAAATTGGTATATTTTAATGTAGGGATTTGGACAAAGTTATGTCATTATCAAACTCCAAATACCTACCAAAATTCCTTCAAATCTGAAGAAAAATAAATCGGCTAGAGTTTTCACACTTACGAGATGCCTTTGGAGCAGCTTCCAGAGTGGTAGCACGTTTTCTGCGTTCCATTTCCTCTTCCTCCTCTTCGGTGGGCAATCCCTTGGCCTTGCGTTCCACGTTACGTTTGTAACGCTCCAACTCGTCGTCAGTGACTTGATCGAAGGGATTGGGAGAGAAGACTGATTGAAAGAGACCAACGTTGTGTCTCTGGTCGCGATTGATGATACCTGTAAAACGTAAAAAATAGTATTTAACACACTTGTTGCGTTAATTGGATGACTAAATGTGAATAACGATACCTCAAAATTAGCACGAAAAAATTCATTTTATTGATGTGAAAGCATGGAGTCGTCTGATTCTTTGAAATACGGTGGTAATGATAGGGAGACTGGTATCAGAACGAAATTAAGATTATCCCTCATTATCGAACACCTGTTTATTGAGCCAGTTTACTGGTTACAAGGTCAACATTTTATTCTGCCCTCTCATTCTCCTATTGTCTTTGTTTAATTTTCATCGTGCAGCTTGGCAAGTTTGCTGTTTTACATTGGTGTCTGCTTAGCCAGTCTCTCTCAAAGTGGTGAGATGAAAAGAAAATTGAATCCATTAAATCCTGATTTGATGCTACTGGCTTAGTTTCACATACTTACAAGTGTAGGCATAATCAAGTGAAAACTAGCATTATAAGAAAAATGAACGTATCGACGATCAAGAACATAGGAAATCCCTAACTTCGTTCAAAGGTTAAGATAGTTAGGTTCAATTAATGCAATGTTTGCATTTAAAGCGAACCTGGTTATCACACAAAAAAAATAGTTCTAACAATGAATTTTATCAGATAAACAAACCGAAATGGACATAAATATTGTATTTTCAGTATCCTTCATTCCGCCAATAACAGAGTATCAAAAGCAAAGACCACATTGGTAGACCCATTTCACATTGAAATGATGGAAAATAAGGGGAAGGTAAATCCGTCAAGAATTCCTTCTCCGATATCTAGAAACAATCTAACACATTTAAAGACCTATATGTCATCAAGTGCACTAAACTAAAAAATTTCTTAAAAGAGAATTAAAAAGTTTTCGAAATTCGACAAAGAATATGAACTTATTTGTTAAACGAAGACGCATTCTGAATGATGGTATTAGTTTCTGCTAAATGACATTAGGGCGAATTTAAAATGGTAAATTAGATATGGAATATCAAATATTATAAAGTCCGATCAAGTGAGAGGCACCAAGCTTATCATTTATTTACACTATTCACACAAACATCACGCCACGGGACCATAAATATTGTTTCAGAAGCGAGTTCTACCTTTCAAAACCAATGAGGACAACTTAGCAGGCATGCTGTCAACTGATTACAAACACGAAGAACAGACTTACCCTAGGCTCAATTACTTATGCTAACCATAAGCAGTTATCCCTCTCCAGAATTAACTTGATCCTGATTATGATTTAGGAGCACCAAATCCACTGGATTAAAAGAATTCAATTACTGGGAATGCCAAACGGTCAATTTTTGACAGTGCTCATTATGAAACAAGGCATTGATAATTCTGTAAAAGTTAACTGAGTATTTTCATAATAGCTAGTGAAACAAATTATTAATGATTCAATTCTTTACCACATTTCGCGTTTCACATTATTTGTTTATCGCATTTTGTCCACTTAATTGTCCTCTTCACACAGTTATGTGTATGACACATTCCATTGGCCTTTACGCAGTTCATCCAACATCCGAGTTGTGAGTTCCTTCCCCAAACGGAATCCCGATTTTGGCTTATCAGTTTCAGGATTGCTGTCTCCTCTCTGTTCTTCCCTAATACAACATTCTGTCACTATCCCTACCTTGTTTGTGCTTCAGCTGAGTTTGTGCTATTGAAAAGGACACTAGTTGAGTTAACTGTCATACAATGGCATATTAGCCAAAGCCTACCTAGTGTACATGCACTACACAATAATGTACAATAGCAGAAATGAACATTCACAATGATCAATGCTGATCAACGTCTGATTCGAAGAAGCTTGAAAAATATAATTACCCTTATAAACACCTTTTCTACGGTAAACTTTAGAGCCCGTTTTTAAACGTCAACCACAGATCATTCTCTCAATCAAAGGATGCACCCCACCAAGTCTCGAACTCCTCGTATCCATTCAGTTATATGTATATATATATCTTATATGATAGTTTTATTTCCTTATAAAATGACACCAGGAATGCTTCAGCAAACCCAAAACTCACTCAAAGACTGCCTTAAACATTGACCCTGATTACTGTTTACAAACGTCTAATGTGAATGCAATTTCAACGACAAACAACGAACTTCAAATATTAACTATATTACCTTGACCTTGAAGTGACCCCATAAAACACTATACGAAAATCTCAAAAGTACACTAACCGGAAAATACAAATGTGAACTCATATTTAAAAATATAAAATTTGTTCTGCTAATGGAAGAAACTTGCAATTAATGCGATACATACGGATTTATATTTGGAATACCACAAATACTACTCATTTGCACGTCCTTTATTCCAACCCACTCTTACTAAATCCATTTATTTAACTAACTTATTCTCCAGAGCGAAAAGGAGAGAAGTGATTTTAGAAGGTTAAGAGGAGGAAAAACATATTTCAATATTCCCAGCTAATAGCCAATCTTTAATACTATTAGTAAAATATATTAAATTAGAATAATTTTGAGGATCACATTCAGTGAATTCTGCTATGGCTTGCCAGCCTCGTCCATCTGCCCAATACTGAGAGTAGTAAAAATCAAGCCATTTTATGAAAACAATTGTCAACAAGATCAAAATATCATGAATACGAACTCAACCAGAAACCCGGCAATCAAATAATAAAAATTCAGTTTTGGATCATTAGGGTATTACAAAATGAATCATAGCCCTTATGAGAAAGCGTTCCCAGAATTTAAATGTTGTAAAGCACCCTTACTTCATTTCTATTTGACCCTCGTTTCAATCCTCACCTGACTATCTTGCTCTTTCATGTCTTCAGACGCTACTCCAGAATTAAAACTTGCCGCGAAAAAAAAACAAATGATTTAGAAATACCCAACATACAAGTATATAAATGAATTCGGTTGGGACATAAAAGAAATCAAGAGATACAGGAGAGATTGTGGTATAGCACACAAATCCCAGGACTTCTGCTGGAATTGCTGCAGTTTCACGACAACGCAATTTAGTTACTTCAAAGAATATGTAATATCTAATCATAAATAACAATGACAAAAGCATGTAAAATTGTTTATTTTATTATGAAATTTAACGAATAATTTCTCACATTCAATGCCAATTTTAACAAGTCTAAGTAGTTATAATAGAACTCTACCGGAAAAAGAGTTCCTAATTGAAAGTCCTGGAGAAAAATACCATTTCTTAAGGATCATTCATCATTTCAACCTAAAATCTGAAAATTCCACTGAACTATCCACATTAAGGAAAATTTAACAGGCACGTGAGAAAGTTTTAAAAGAACGCCAATTATCCGATTCTTGTTTCTCTTACTTTGTCAAGACCCATCAGATAAATTACTAAGCATGCAAAGGGTAGGGAACCGAGCAACTGACTATCAAAAAGCAGATTAAATGAGAGATTCCGGCGGAAACAAACCTTTGCTGACGGCACCCACAACGACAACATGTCCAGGTTCTAGGGTAGGCGGGTTGGCAGGATCGAGTCGTAAGAGAGTTCCACGAGGACTGACAACACGAGCAGGAGAAATTGTGCCATCACGAGCGTCAGAAATAATTTCATTGTCATCGTCCAAGCCAAGACCTTCGAGAATCTTCGATTTGGGACCGGCGGTACGGATATCTTTGTAGTACTTGTCTCGAACCTATTTTGGCAGGAGAAGAAGGAAAAATTAAAATAAGTGTATATATAATGGAATGATTACGTTATAGACGACGGTTTGAATTTCAAATTCAGATCTCCATCAAAGCAATGTACCACTTAGAATAGGAATGAAACATTGTATTCCGATGGTATAACTGTACGGGACTGTTGCATTACAGTGCCACTTAACCGAATGATAAAGGTACAACAATATTAGTCAGTTAAACAACAAGATACGCAGAATGCTTTAATCCATTCTGCTTTCTTGGCCCTTGAAAGAAAAAAAAAGAATTGAAGTGGTAGAACCGATCATCCTAGTTAATCAACCGGTCAATAAACACTGGACATTGCGAACAAGAATGAGCTCGAAAACCCAGAGGACAAACCATAAAATCTGAATTTGGGAACATTAAGCGGTGAATTAGCTATCATGTAAATAATGTAGGACACTAATCAGAAAATTAAAATAATGTAAAAGGCTTTGATACCTTGGGTTTACTGTCAACATCTTTTCAATCTCCTTCATTTAAGCATTTTTTGAACTGTTACACAATTTCAATTACGTTCTGAGAATTAAAAATAGTAACTTTATAATATAATACAAGATGGTGTGATATTTATTAGTTGAGGATAGATAGCATAGGCTTCCCATGAAATCTCAGGCATCATGAAGTCATCCTAGTGAGACTCGAATCCTGCTACCTATATTAACAGAACTTAACCAGTGCGGTTGGTCATTGCAACGAGAATCGAACCTCTGACATGACAGACGAGCAGGGTGAAGAATGCGCCACAGCAGAAAATAATTTAAACCAATTTTACACTTTTTGTCTATGGAAACCAACATATCGCGTTAGTCATATAGCTTCCTTAAAAAATGAAAGGAATTTTGGAACTAAAGATGATTAGAAAAAGTAACCTCATTCCCTTTCTTTATCGATGAACTATTACAAACAAAAGCTACCTTCTTGGATAAGAACAGTGAGGCTTTCAGTTATACGTGGCTCATACAACAAACTTTCGAAGTTATAATTAATATTCTATGTCCTCATCCCTCCATACATACGCAAAAAACAACTAAAATAATATCAACGTGTTAAATTCAAATTCAAATACAAAACAGAGCTGGACTCAGGCTAACAGATAAAACCACGTCGACAGAACAAGGGTCACACACAACACAAAACTCTGGCATATTGCAATCACACAAAGAAGCATCACTAATAAATCTACACATACAAATAATGGTGACACCGTATCTATCAGCACGATTTTTCTCACCTAAGCTTTCCAGAGTGCATCTATTCTGTTAATAGACTGATCAAATGACATGTCGAAAATCGAACCCAAGATAGAAATTCGAGGCAGGAATAGATAGAAATAAAAATCCGATGCATTAGAGGACGAGGACGAATTTGTTGACATGACATCTTATGAGGCATGAGATAGCATTTCCATTACCTACTGCCACTATTCATAGTGACTGCTATGGTTCTAGGAATTCATCCACACCCAATGTTTTACAAAGAATGGCAAGAGTCGATGGTGGATTATGGAGGTGATCAGAGACGAAGAGTTCTACCAAGTCCTGATTAAAGATAAATAGTAAATGCAATAAAACTATATAAAGGGCTGAGAACACAGGGACCGATCTTACTAAGGCCATATCTCTAATCTCATTGGTGAAGATTGCTAGTAGCTTGAGAACTATCTGTGCCGGTTTTGCTTTCAACTTTCATGGGTTAGCTGCGGAATTGAAAAACTGTATACTTGAGTGCTATTTAGGCTATGATTTTTTTCGTTTTATCAATTAGCTAATTGAAATAAACTGTTCACCTAGAATTATTGGTGATGTCTAACAGATTTCCAAAATCTAGTAATTTTATTTCAAGAGGTCAGCTTTGTAAAAACTAACATATCATAGGCCCCGGAGAGTTATCACTTATAAGACATCATCTATCACAATACCATCCAAATCACCTTTCAAGCTTTGACTAATATACTAACTATAAAGAGTTGGTGACCAACCTTAACAGAACCCTGAAAATGTCAAAAAAATACCGCCAAATCCAAACGGAGTGATGAACATCCCACCCCACACCATAGTACAAATTCACCTTTCAAGAGTAATGCCCAAGATCTATGCCTCACCCGCTCGACCAATGTAACGTGCACTTCCTTTAACATTAAAATTCTTAAATAAAAAGTTCTCTTAAATGCCAAACTAACCTTCTTCAAATTATCTTTCAATTCCCTTGGATCAGTTCCTTGAGGTGCAAACTGATTCGGGTCTTCACTAGCCAACAGGGTACCACCAGTTGTCTTTGTCGCCCCCTCAATCCAATGAGTGATCTTCTTGGGATTCGAAGTTCCCACCTCTTCAATCTCTTCCTTCTTATAGGCATTCGGTGTGTTGGAAAAGTGGCTGCGTTGCAGTGAGAGGGTCTTGGCTCTATAGGAGGCCGCCTCTTTGATTCTCGTAGCATCATCTTTGTAGTAGTTGGCGGCGAATGAGCTTGCAGCCGGTGGGACTTCAACATCTGCCCTAAAACTACGACCTAGACTAGCGGCACGCCTAGCGTGAGCCACTCGTGAACCATCCAGACTGTCTTCGGGAATGCAGTGAGTACGAGAAGAAATGTTGGGTTGAACCTGACCTACACGGTAGAAATGACCTGTGTGATAGCCGGCGGCATCCAAGCGACGCATCATCGCCTCGAATTCGAGTTCTCCGGGGCGCCAGTTGCGATCAGTGGTGGAGCCTTGACCCCCCGTAGTTGCATTCATCATGGCTTGATGATTGTTACCGATTTCGCCTGCTGTAGGCATCACCAGCTCGTCACTGCCAACACAGGCCAGTCGGAGCTGAGGAGAAAACAGTACAAGTAAAACTGATAGGAATAGGTTTGAAACTGCTTTAAAAGCTCGTGGACGGCTAATCTTATAGGTAATAAGATTCAAGTTTAATACTAGAGCCAACAAAATCAGTTCAAGGTATTGGGTGCTATGCATACAAGACCTGGAAGATGCAAATGAGAAGACATCTTTACTCATCAACATGGTATTACACTATGCGAATTATAGCTGTAAAATCAAACAAACTTAGCTCTGATCATTGCTAGAGCTCAGAACCGGAAAATGGAGTATACATCTATACAAGTCCACTATGATCAATTGCTCTACTGTTGCGGACTTATACATGTCCTAAAGGTGCCTGAATTGATGCGGAGAAACCGAAACATAAAGTTAGTTACTAAGAAAACAGGAGTATCCAAATGTAGACCACTTCATTTACCTACTTTCAAATTAATCTTTATGAGACAAAATACAATTATGTGTTCATAATGTCTATGAGTTCAAACAGTTGTTAGTGAGACCATGACCCGCTTAAAGAGCCCAGAAATTCTTTGTTATAGCCTTTAGTGGAGGTATCAAAGTATGTCTGATAATGGCAGACCGAAAGCAATCTTGATTACAAGTGGGCTTTTGCAGAGCAGAGCTTTTGAAAATTCTGTGAACAAGTAACAGAAGTAAGCTTCAATTTTGAATAGTTCTCTAGCACTAAAAAATACCTTTTACCATTAAAAAATTTAATGAGAAAGGGAGTAAAAAGCAACTGATAATATGTAAAAGTTTTTGTGCAACGAATAAAACCAAGCAAATACACTTCACCTTCACAAGCAACTAATTTCAGAGCAAAGACAAATCTGATGGTTGATCTTATTCAACTTTTAAAATTAGTAGGAAAATATATAAAATGCTCCAAATTTGGCTGGGTTAAGGGATGAGCCTCGAAATTTCACAGGCCCAAATTCCAGACTGAAGAACCATATATCAACAAATTCAAATGGTACAATGTGCACTAGCTTTGTAAACAGTGAACCTGCCTGAACTCTGACCGCTCTTAAAGAGCCCATGACTATCATTTAAGGTGAAAACCTGGTTAATTGGCATTATTGAGAAACCAATCTCTTATCATGATGTCTGATGGTATTTGACACCTACCTGTTCAAAGCTCTCTTGAATAGTGGTAAAGGTTGATCTTAGAAATATGTCCTAAAAAAACATGGAATACAAAAGCTAAGAGATCCCTTTTGGGAATTTCTGTCAGGATGCATAAACAAAAGACCATATCCTCAGGCAGCTAGTTATCCAATACTAAAACACCCACAATGTACCAATACACGAAATCATGAAAGATATAAAGATGATAAAAGTATTAAAAGAAACGTTTAGTGTGACCGGCCTTTGATAGATGGAAAAAATCAAACAGATTCCACTCTCTCAAGCATTATAAATATGCCAAGTTCAGCTGAGTTCTGGAATAAATCCGAAATTTCAGACACAAATTCTAGATCAAAGAGCTTGACACTATGCATTTCCAAAATCACTCTTTAATCGCATTATTTATGAAAAAACGTTGATTTTTCGCCTTTAAGTCTCTATCACTCAAACTTGCATCTGCCATGTCTAGATGAGTTTATCAATACTACTTTTTTCTCAAACTATCCCGTTTCGTTTAAAAGCACATCTACACTCTCATGCGCGTTTGTGCAAGTGACTCATAAAATGTCTTTGTATTTCCGCTTACATACGCACGCTTGTCGGCCATCTCATACGCTGCCCTCTCATCTCCTCTCTACCTCTTCTCTCACTCCCTCGAATCCTCATCGTGATTTACTCAATACATTTTGGTCTACACAACTCTTTCTGCATCACTTTTGGAATTACTATTTGTTAATTCCTACATTTTGTCACATCAACAAGCAAAATATAAAATATTCCAAATAGATTAATGGCTGCCAGCTCTGTCAATAAAGTTTTACATAAAATGAAAAATTGAACCTGCAAACACACCTGAGCTTCACAGGCTGAGACCGCGAGATAAGCGGCCATCCAGGCTTCCTCAACAGACTTTCCCATAGCCAATATTCCATACTTTCGAATGATCAGAATGCGTGGGTCTCCCCCGGCTGTGCTTCTTAGGCATTCAGCAATAGCAGCAGTTTCCGCGGCGTTGCGTTCCTCCCCCTGCAAGTGTTGATCGATACTGGAAGGATCATATGTGGCAGCGCCACCCAGCATCATTGCTTCCTGGCTGATTGGTGGAAGGCCGGATTTCATGCACGAGATCTATGAGGGAGGAAGTGTTTACTAGTTAGCGTTTTGAAGAAATACTCTAATAATTAATAAAGCTCAAAAAGGAGGTAGAAGAATGTGAATGCTAGATGAAATATTCCTCGCGAAATATTAGATTAATGTAAGCCATCAAATATGCTGCTATTGAGGAATTTGAAGTAGGCTAAAATAGCGACCTCGACACTCCAGTACGGGAACACACAAGCTAAAATCCCATGCTGCGAGGGTGGGTAGTGGACATTATGACAAGACGGTTGTCTCCTCACACCCTTGTTCTCTTTAAAGCTTCTTGGTCCACCATTCACACTTACAGACATTTATACCCTATCATTCTATGATACTTTACCTATGAAGTTTTCTTTAAAGTTTCTTTATCTAGACTACGTCTCTAACATCAAAATTATTACTAGTCAATATTATTTCAATGTAAAGAGCTTTCCTAACGCCTTAGGATTCAACACATCAATATGCATCAAGTGGCTGAAATGATTAGTTGGTTAATGTTGATAAACGGATTTCTTCGATTTGCTTATAAAACTAGAAAAGTCATAGCCAAGAGGAAGAGAATAATTACATTCTCTCCTATTCAAGGAAACGTTGTTAGACAAATTTCTCCTAAATAGGTGTGTCAATAATAGTCATCGTAATTTTTCAAGTCTTAACTAGTGTCATTTTTGTTTGGAAAAGATAACTAGACACAATTAATACCGACCAACAAAATAATGGCAGAATGTGAGTTAATAGAACGAAACGGACTCAGCAGGTCCCTATTTTGCTAAAAATGAAAATTGGTTAATGCTCTTCCAATACGAGTTTAGGATTTAAATAATAGTGATTGAAGTAACCATCAAGACTAATCAACTGACAATTTACCCCACAAAAAAACATAAATTGTGGGCCTAAGAATTTATAAAATCTTGAGATGAAATTGCAGCTATTTGATATATTAGGTAGGTCAAACAGAACAAGTTAAATACAGAACTTTAGACCAAAGATTATGGACAGGGAAAACAGTTTAATCCTCATTGAAATGACCTACTGTCCTACTTGGAAAACAAACTCATACTTGAATTGATTTTTATTGATTGATTTCTAAACTAGAAACTATAAAAACTGCTCTCTACCTTGGGGTAATGTTGGACTTCACCCTCCAAAAGAGAAAGCGAGAACTATTTGATATTTCTCGTGAAAAAAAATAGCAGTTGTAAATGACTTGTAAACAAATGAATTGGCTGCCAAGTGAACAAACAGCCGCGTGGAGGCAATGCAACGAACGCACAGTCACAATAAGCGAGCAGTGTACGGGCTTGTGAAATGCATTCTTAATATACACAACTGCACGCCCTCACCCAATCATTTTAGACCAACTACCGTTAATGATGAACAATTATGTCAGGCAGAGTTCTGCGGATTAAATAGATCGCTATTAACTACAGTGCATAGAATTTCATACATTCCTGATAAGGTAAATATGCACTATTTATAAAGTTAGTAGTTGTAATGTATGAAATAAATACAACACATTTTCATCCATATATACGGAAACCCAACCTATATCAACCATACACTGCAGCTTATTAGAGTGCCAAGAATTCACAAATTGATTGAATAGAAGTGCTTACCAACACTCATCCTAGGTAGAGAAGCAACACTTGGAACCTCCGATCAAGAATTTTGCATTCTGCCACCCATCTTATTGAGAAGAATCAATCAGTGCTCATTCAACTTAACATGTTAATCTCGAAAATATAAGAACTTTGTATCTTGCCTTAAATCTAGAACACCGAATATGTCCTAGAATCTCCTATATATTTTAATAAATTGTTTGTTAAAGCTATGTAGAACAGATCCACAAGACTCGAATAAACATATTTAGGCGTTCCTCGGTTGTTTGACTTTGGAGTACAATGAGGCTGGTAATTTAAAGGTATGGGTGGTTGGATGAGTAAACACCACAGGTTTCACGGATAGTAGTTAAGTACTGGGACATCTTAGAAGCAGTAGAATGTTCTAATCTTGTACCGTGACTACGCACGCAAGCACCTTCCCATTTTCCTACCTTTGTCACGAACATTGATAACCCTGCAAACACCCAACATTCGTTCCATCTCTTTTTGCTCAACTATTTATTCTCTATTGATGTCACTCAACACACTCACTAGGTGTGCATCGAACTGGACTTTTTACTTAACAGATGAATGTGCTAACTATCACAAACCTTTATAACATGATATACAACAGTGCTACCGGGAGCTTGTTTAACAGTTCAAATACCGAAGGGTTCGAAACCGATTCAGTGATTAGACTAATCATTTATAGCCTTTGCTAAGGAATGGATACATATTTATTGCTAAAACTGAACAGTATCAGAGCTGTAAAAATCCCTGATATAAATTTCAATATGAATAAAATAATTAAAAAATATTTAACTAATCAGTCAACAGATAACAAAGTAACAACTACTGAGCAATGGTGCAGCTGCCGTGAGTGCCTGTGGTTTATTCAACAATAAATTAAGTCAACAGAGCACTACAGTGGATATTGGCAGTGAGCAATTGAACTATAAGTACAACGAAATCAAATAGAAAACTGTTACAAATAAACCTAACAATATCGGCGTAAAAACAAGAGGAAAATGCAACTAATCCACAGCATCTCAAATACTGAAAGAAAATAAATGTTAAAATCTCAACTGAATAAACAATGATCGAGATTATCAAACTTAAAACCTCCATGCTTAGTTCAACTTCCAAATACGTAAGCTGTTTGAACAGTGAATTTCAGATGAATGATACAAGACGCACAAGACATAAAACAAAACGCTAAAACGAAAATTCAACTTACTGCAATTGTAGGTGGAGTATTCAACTGAATGACACATCTGATTACTGGCAGAGCTTCGTGAACAGCAGCATGTAACATCCATCCCTGCTTATCAATTCCCAAACCGTTTGATCCACCATCAATAATAGTTCCCTTTATGTCCACTTTGAGAAGAGATGAAGCAGTGATTTCGTTGAATAGAAGTCCTTGAGGATTGAAGAGATACGAATCACCGTCTTTGAAAACCTTGGCCTAGATTCAGTAGCAAAGTCGATTAACCAACAAAGCAAGAAATGTTACAAAAATGATGCACAATCTTACAGAAATGTGACTTTTGGATCCCGATGACCAACCGAAAATATCAACTAATCGATACGTGGATGCAACTTTGCAACGGATTACTTTCTCTGGCCTCGAATAAATGGTGTTTTCAGGGCGAAGATCATTGATTGGAATTACTGGCACGGTTGCACCTATAAAAGACAAAAAGTCAAAATCTTATATCAAAAATATTAATTAAAATTTAAAATGTGAAATGGAAAATCAAACCTTTTGCAAATGCAGAGGAACCAAGTTTGGCATGAGGAGTAAGAACATCCACAAGGTATTTAAGGGCCATGACATTAGGGCTTAAAACACCATCGCGCATTTGAGATGCAACAATTTTTTCCAACTCTTTTCGAAAAGCTGCAGAATGGAGGATGAGTGAAACTCGACGCCTTTGCTCCATTAACTTTACATCTTCCTTGATGGCTGCCGGCCTTAGAAGATCTCTTATATAATTGGGGTCATTTAAATCTAAGGAAATATTTTATATGATAAGGGACAAACCTAAGCCATCAAGAAATTCACCACCGTGTGGATTTAAGATATCCGTCATCCTAAGTACAAATTACACCCGTATTTGCGGTAATGAAAAGCGTCATTTAATGCACTAAAACAATCTGATTATTATGATAATTGAAGTTATTTGCACCTAAACAATCATTACACAATTTGATACTTTTTCTATCATCAGAACTTTTATGCTATACTGCCCTTTGTACAATACACGTGATTTATCAAAAGGGAATGGTAGATTCTAAGTGATATTCAATTTAAGGTAAGTGCAGGTCTGGTTAAGATTGAATAAGATTAAATTACATATTTACAAAACAGTTTCTTTGGCAAAATACCCCCTTTCATTATGAAATAAAATTTTTCTAGTATAAGATTAGCCAGAAAATATTATATTTATTTTAATTTAGTATTCATTAATAGCGAAATTAAAAAGATTATTTATTGGCAGTTTTGAATAAGAAGAGCATAAGGTAATATTTCGGAAAATTTTTCCGCTTTTTCATCGGCTTAACTATACTATAATGAGATGCCGTAATGAGTGGCCAATTTGGCATCCTCAAGTAATATAATGTAATGTGGACCGAAACCACATGGAGAAAATAATTAAAGTTGGAATATCTGAAAGGTGATCTGAACGTAATCAAAATTTCTTGATTAAAATATTAAGTTTATATGCAACCGTTTCTTCGTACGACGTTAATCACGTCCAACGTCGATTTCCGAGCGATAATTGATTGTTGTGTAGATTTCTATTTGCATGCCTATGTGAAATGATGTGATTGAGGCTAGTAGACATCTCATAGTTTAGAATCACTAGATTTCAATTGGCATCTGCTATCAGTAGCAAAATCAATAATTTCTGACCATTGCCTACTTTCGCATTCCCAGAAAAGTGAGAGTTGTTTAGAATCTAGTGTTTTGGGTGACATGGTTTAGCTTGTTGCTATGATCTGCTCTTCCATAGGAAATTCCATTAGTTATAAGTGCAACTCGACAAGACCACCCTACCAAAACGACTCAAACCACTATACCAAATTAGGACGCACGTCTTCGATTCGATCGGTCGATTTTTATTATGCTCCATTTACAATCCTATTGTAAATAAATTCATTCGAATATTAGGGATTAATTGGAGCGGATTTTGGAGGGTGGTTGTAAAAAAATTGAAAAATCTACCGAGCCACATCGTCTCCGATGGATGGAATAAGTCAAGTAACTCATGTTGCCAGATAAGTTTGGAGGTGGCAAGCAAGCAACCCAAATTTACTAATTGGTAAATTAGATTTATATACAAAATATTCCCTTGTTAGACGTCAGTTATATCTCGTTGTCGGTGTATCTGTTCACCTGTGGACACTATAGTGGAGATCTTATCGTTAGTGAATCATTTCTTATCGCCAGGTGTTGTTAGACATCTTTTGGCAATAGCAGTGGTAAATAAAGAATCTTGCACATAAGACTTATTTTTGAGGAAAATACTACTTCCTTATATGTAGCACGTATTGTGATCATTACTTCACATCAATGTGGAGACATTGTATTTATTGAATGTATATATCCGAGCATTCCTTGCAGTTAACTTACGCAGAGGCAGAGTGCTATAATTTGCTCTTCTCTGTAGGATGCCATAATCGACTCTTAAATTCTCCAAAACATTGCACTGGTTACAAACACGACCCGACAACATCACAATACAAAGCGATCCAAATCACTATATCAACACAAGACGCACGTTTCCGTATAGACAGATCGATTTATCTTATGCGCCATTTACAAACGTAATGTAAATAAATTCGTTCGAATAAAAGAGAATTAAATGAAGCAGGAATTAAAAGGTGAAAAATAGAGAATCTTACATATAAGAATTATTTTGGGAAAAATATAATATATATATATATAACACAGACTGCATATTTCGGTTTTTTCTCACCAATCCGCGTTATAACAAAGCACTTGACAGCTACCTCACAAGTTTGTGAGTGAGCTTGATGAAAGGGAGGAGAGGCATAATGGAGGAATAGAATATAATAAACTTATTAAACATTAGTACATTGAAAGATGACAGAGTGAATGAAGGAAAGTACAATTTTAAACGAAGTTTACACTCTGGCTAATAATAAACCGTAATAGGAACAAGGAAAGGTGCTTGTTACTGAACAAATGGAATTAAGAGATTATTGATTGTTAAGACTTTTCAAGTTTCATATAAACTATCAAAGAAGATAAAAGAAAAAAAGTGATGTGGCGACACTCTCGTGGGTTTTACAAATGCAGGTTAAAGTGAAATTGGCCTTTTGATTACTTTAATTAGAGATAAGTGATTAATATTGCTTGCAACATCTTTCAAAATTAAAATAATCATTAACAGATCACATTGGTTGAATTTTTACACAATTCTGATTAATATTAACCCTTTTCTGAATAATTTTTGTTCCTCATTCTATTTACTATTGGTACTTAACTTTTGTTGCAATAAATGTATACTTAATCCATCTGTAATTTTTTATTGTGATCCTGCCCCCGTACGTTTAAATAAACATTCTATAATAATACATTAAAGAATTAAGGTAATTAAATCAAGTCATTCATGTTGCTAGATAATTTGAAAGTGACCAAGAAGTCACCCCAATTTATTGATAAACATATAAGGTTCATGTGCAAAACGCTCCTTCCTGAGACTTCAGTCATTTCTAGTCGTTGATGTCTCCGCATGATAATTGGCATGTGTGTAGAAATCTATGTGCAAACACACAGTTAGATCGCCTATGGAAACTGTAGGCGAAGATCTTTTATAACAGCTAGGTGTTGATTGATATCGGCTGTCTGTAGCACTTTCTCTTACTGATTGATATAATCCTAATCAAAACACCCCTATCTGATTCCGGATATTCATATTTCTTATATGTTGTCCACGCAAATGCCATGGTTGGATCCGCCGTCAATTGAGGAAAGTCCTCTCAAATTCGTGACGAGAGATTCTTTCTCTTTACCTTTCTATAGAGGAGATGTGATTGCAGTACTTAAAAGACGTAAACACCTTAAAATGCATATTAGATTCTGCTTTTTACTTGCTTAAATCTACTTATGTATATGGTACCGTCCAAACTGTTTTAGCTATGAGGAACTTGAGTTTATACCCCTATGTAGATTCTTACACTGCATCAAAGGTAAGAGCATTAGTTTTAAAAAATGTATTTTATTTCTGCTAAGATCCCATTTCTATAATCAAGTTAACCGTGTTATTAACATTGTTAAATTTAAATTACTAGACTTAGCTCTAAGTGGTAATATAATTTGCAGCCCATTTGAAAGAGTTTGTGAAACTTATATCTTCTAGCTAATTTTGCATGCATCAGTAAACTTTCAGATGATTTTCCGAAATATCTGTTTTGAAATGGGAACACATTTTTTTATTTATAGAAAATCTTGTAATATCTTAACGATTAGCATAAGCATCTACGAATAGTTACTAGTATGCAGCATGCTTTTGTGTTGCTTTTTACAATAATAAACTAAACCCGAAGAATCCATTTATTACATATTAAACAAACATTTCTCTCCATAGTTACGACCAATGTTGATTTTTTAACATTGCTTTTATATGCACCGACATCTTCACGTTCATTTGCGAGCGAGTTGCGAATTTAACATGTCCTTCGCAGGCTTTAAGGAGATATTTGTAAAACAAAAGGTAATTTGACCTAAAATTGCCATTCTGTTTACATATTATGTTCTTTTCCATTTATTGTTCTTTTTAAGCTATATTAAATATAGCTTGCTGGCATTATTTTAATTTACACTCTTAAGACGCTATAATTTTCGGTGCTATTAAATGGCAACCTTGGTATTACTCTGCTTTGGAAGTTCATTTCTTAGTAAATTATAATTTTTAATCTTATTCGTGCTATTTTTTAGACTTTTAGACCAAAGAAAAAGTTCCCTCCGGAAACTATCCATTACCATCTTCACAAACAGGCAGAAGCTTCCCTCAACGCCGGAATAGATCTTCGCGAAGCCGTCAAAAAGCCTCCCGATGAAGAGCTTAACGACTGGATCGCTGTTCATGTAGTTGACTTTTATAATCGAATCAATCTAATCTATGGCACAATTTGTGATCGCTGTACTGAGGAAACATGTCCTCGAATGACGGGTGGCAAGAAATTTGAATATCACTGGCGTGACGATCATCAATACAAGAAACCCACCCCTATGCCCGCTCCTCTCTACATCAGTCTCCTAATGGATTGGATTGAAGAACAGATTAATAATTCCGATATTTTCCCCACCTCTGTGGATGTCCCTTTTCCCAAGAATTACATTAGCGTTGTGAAGAAAATCATGAGTCGATTGTATCGGGTTTTCGTCCACGTCTATATTCATCATTTTGATCGGCTTGTGGAGATTTCTGCTGAGGCGCATGTGAACATCTGTTACAAGCATTTCTACTACTTTGTAACCTATTTTGATCTCATCGATAAGAAGGAATTGGCACCTCTTGTAAGTTTTTGCTTTCTTTTTTATTGCACATTCTATTGTTTCATGCTAAACTGACAATGGTACGCCTGAAGCCTAAGTATTCTATGGTATATAGAGGCTTCCGTGTATCAGTGATAATTTGATTATTCACTTAGTGCCCGTGTCACTTCAGCGTTTGGAGCCTAAGAGTGCTTTACTCTTGGTTTATAAATATTGAAACATTTTCGGCGACTAGAAAGTCCTGCAGGAGATTTTTTTGGGATTGGATTTGGCGAAAAGTATTCTTTGAGAGGTCCGTGTTTATCTTATATCTTCCACTGGTGCTCATTGCTAACCACTACCTTAGGTTTCTCTTCACTTCCCCAGCTTTCTAACTCTTTTTAAAGCTTTTCTTTCTGTTCTTACCTTTCTTTTTATGCCCATAACATTTTCAGGTCATTGGAGAAGATATAGAAGTCTCTCATTCTGTCATAGTATAAGAATATATACAAAATTTTGTCTTTTCCACTTTGGTTGTGATGCTTACGGGAGATAGTTCGATAGTTTGCATTGTTCTCTAATGATATCGTGATGTGTTGATGTTTTCAAATTTCATGTTGACGCTATATTTCCTCATTCTAATTAGCTCATAAGGGATTGGTTTTAACAGAGTAGGAAGTCTTTTGTGATGAGAGTACTTAATTTTCTCTGTTAAGTGTCTGTTAGTGTCTTGATTGTTGAAGGGTAAAAAACGTATTGACTGGATCCAAAAATATATAATGAAGTTTTTTTGATACCCTGACTTTATTTTAAACTTCAACTCGACCTTCTTTTTCTTCGCTCCTTATGAACTGTGTTAATGTTTTCCGTGTTCATATACTTTCTTCCAGTTGAAGATTTTAGCCTACTGGGCTGGCTATTAGAAATCGTTTGTTTAAAGTGAAATATTGCTTGAGATATTCGCAATGAATATCTGAGAACCTGAGTTAGATATTGGTGCTAAACTATAAACCTTAAATTCTCTTGGGTAAGGCATGGTAGAGTCAGGATATATCCTTTTAGTGGATAAAATAGTGTGAGATATGATAAAGCACATTGAAATATAGTACATTTGCCCGTTAAGTAGGTCAGTGCTAACAATATGGGGATAAGAAGTCTTCAAAAAGTCTGCGATTGTGGATTCTACCGTTAGCAAATCTAATTCTATCCTATTAGTCCCTATTTTAAAGCCTTTCTACAATGAATGTTGATGTCTCTCTTCTTAGCATAATACCTTACTTTCAAACTCTTAATCTTGCACGTCTCTTCTGGAGCCTTATTTTTTGCCTCATTTTCTACCGTGACATTTTCATTTGCCAAATGGTTTTGTCTCGGCTCTCCTCTTTTTGTCGCACGAATATTTTCCCATTTTGCCGACTAATGAAATACCGCCTTAATAGTCGGCATGGCCATCGACATTTGTTTATTTTCGCGCGCACACTGAAAAAAAATGGAAATTGTGTCTTGGAGTTTAACGTAAAACAGAATCACGGCCACGTATGATGATCTCTTAACAGCGTGTTTACTTTGCGAAATCTTGATGGCTGATCCTCTCATTAATACTTCTGTTCAAATTTGGGGAAATATCGTGAAGTGGGTACAATTTATATTAACTAAGCTATAACCCCTCTAAGCCTCTACTAACCTTAACTAAATGAAGGGACAAACCGCTGGACAAACGAAGGATCCTGATAAATGCTATATTTCTCTTAGTTTGTACGAGTTTTTGTATTGACTAGCGGTAGTATTTATAACATTTAAATCTAGAGTCAAAGCTCTGGTAGGCGATTAGTCATGATTTATTTCTTTCTTTTATCATTGAAATATCTTCATATGTTCTTCTCAAGCAAGCTCTTTTTATCCTGAAATTTCCTGCCCCTTAACAATTTACCTTTCCTTATTAAACTGTTGGGTGTTCAGTTTTCATGAGCTATTTTGGACATTCTTAGCCCTCTTGCTGATTTATTCCTGATTGCATTATTAAATCAATACTTGTAATCAGTTAATTGACTAGCAGTAGACAATCCGGAAGGAATCTATCTCACCACTTGCGAGGTCTTTCATCGACCTAACTTCACATTAAAATAGTTTATGGTATGGATTTGAGTGAAATAAGTAGGAAGAATATGAGATGGTACCTTAACTGTATTTCACGAAGTTATGGTTATTTCCCAAATAATGATTTTTCGTAAATTGTGTGATTAAAGTCTGCATAGAGAGCTATTACACAGTCTAATTAATCATTTGAATTTTTTCTTCAGTCAGTCGTTTGCTCATGCCCTACTTATTATATCATTTCTTTTTTGACCTGTAGGTGAGTGTAGCTTCAAATCTTTTATTTGGATGAAATTTAATAGCTTGTTAGTTATTTCTTTTTTCGTGTTTTAACTCAACTTTCTGCCTGAAATTATAGTCATATTCTTCACGAGACTCTGGTAAAGAGATGTCATGCAAATAATTATTCTCACTCCAACTATTCTCCACAATTGTTTTCTATTTAAATACTCCTAGCCGCATTTTCTGCAGACTGCTTATTTATAAGAACGTTCTTGGGCTTTTTTGCTACTGTTTGGAATCGAAATCATAGTAGCATTATTAGAAACCTTTTTTTATCTCTTTTATCTGAGCCCAGTCAATTAAACGACTAATATTCACTAAAATTCACAGACCAATTTACTCCAATAAATCGCTTACACTCTGTTCGTTTATTTTCATCCGCGCAAATTCACCTGCATTAATCAGTATTAATCTGATAAGGGAAAAGGTTTAATCCCAGGAGCAGGGTATTTTCTTGTCTACTTTGTCTGACACATCAAATGATAAGAATATGAACCTATCATTGCAGGTTTTGTGACTGAAATGACGTTTAGGTTATGGAAATTAACTGAGGTGGATCAATAAATCGCTTAATTGGGGTCTTTTTCTCAACATGTTGCTTGAAAAGATCATCAATTATTCTCAGTAAGTTTTAATCATTTGTCTGATTTCTAATAGAGATATTGTTGTTAAATTCTCAAAACCCTCATTGAAATTGTTTGTAGTTCTTCATTTCGTTCAATTTTTACTAACTTCTGCTATTTCGTCTAAGCATGTACTATTTTAATTCCCAAGATCTTTGTTTTGTCATGACGTTTTAACCTCACTACTAAAGGGGACATTAAATGAGTGTGTTTATTGACATCATAATCTCTGACTTTTGTGCACTTGGATTGAACGCTGAGTCCAACAGTGTCCAGTAAGTATTAAAGTGTTTTAGTATACTGCCCCTAAATCCTCTTTCCTCTTACTTCAAATTAGGACCTAGTTTGCCATCGATAATTTTAATGGGTATATTTTGCCCGTATTTATTTCGTTGTATAAAGATGGTGTTTAGATAGGATTATCCGATTTTCGAGATGAATCATTTTGTTTTTTTAAGCATCAGCATTTGGTAAGTTTCCAAAACGTTGTTTTCCTTCTCAGAAGAATTTTTTAACCGTTTTTGAGGAAGGCTATCTCATCCTCAATTCGTATTCCAACTTCAAAATAATTCATCCCTCTTCGCGGACGATGTTTAGTCATTCACGGTTGAGTCACACTCTACGGCCGGCTTTAAGTCTGACTATCAATTTTCGGGTGTTGAGACGGACGCTAATTGCACTCATTAAGAGAAAATTTATAGACGACAAACAACTACGATTTTGTGGCCATGGTTTATGGTTTTATCATTGTCTTTATTTGCTTAAGCTAGAAATTCCCTTTTAAAAATAATCAAGTAGAGATGTCGACTTTTAGAGAATTGTATATGACTCGTGCTCAAGTTGTGTCAGATTCTTCCCCGTTTCTGTTAGAGTCGATCATCCTTTGTCCTTTTCCACTTAACTTCCTGAACATACTAGCTATCGATTTTCACATTTTTACCTAGAGATTTCTTGCATAAGTTTTCTTCCATTACTAGAAATCAGGTGCATACTTAAGTCTTTTAAGGTATCCGAGTGATCGATTTTGTAATCGTTAATTATTCTAAGCTCTTTTAACCTGAAAATAAATATGATGAATCTAGTGTTGAAATCTGATTAATTTCCGCTAAACTATTGTCAAATACTATTACATCTTATGTTCTAACATTGTTTGTTGGAAGTTATCAATCTCTAGGTTAATGCCAAAACTAATTGCTCGATTTTAGCCATCCATTTAGTACCAGTAATATTGCTAGTTGCTCTTTACACGTCTGCGAATTCATCCCATTTTTATTTTTCGGGGAGTATCTATTTTGTGTTAACCTTCCCGGTATCGTCGAGGCAATTGATTTTTGTTATTGAAACACAAGTAGCCTCAGCACGTTATTTTAAAATTGCTTATCCTGTTTTGTTTCCATTTGTCCTTCGAAATTAGTCATGTCCTTTTTATATGTTGGTCATTCTTGACCGCTTACTCAACTCAGTGATTTATTGCAATAGTCATAAAATTACTCATTCCCAAATGGGGTCTTTGCCTTTTGTTTTCTTGTGGCAATTTTTCATACCGTAGGCTTTTATGAAATCAAAAGTAGGCAAAACTGTGTTATGCTATTGCTTCTAATACAAGCATTATTGCGATTTTTTATGGTCTATCAACTTTGAAAAACAAGGGTTGTACTTGCACACTGACTCAGGCCTGTTCAGTCTCTACATATTGCGCACCTACTAACTCGTACTTCTGTCCTACCTGTTAATTACACATCAACAAACAAGGGACTCGAAATTTGCCAATCGCTTTATCGTTCTTCATTTTGCCCGTTCCTGACGATCCGGTTTGTCCTTGTTCAATACGGGCACTTTCCTCTTCTCTCAAATCCTTCTACTTCCACCTTTTCCCTCTTATTTTCAGTTGTCCAGTTTAAACGTGCTCTAACTTAACTCTTGGTCTTCTTACTCATGAAAGGATCCTGTTTCTCTTTAGCTTTTGGAAGATCAATAGCTCTCTGAGGGGTTATCTGGCCTAATTTCATCTGGCTCCTAGAGTGGCTTTATTGACGGGGTTTGAGCTATTTTATATTCTTTGAGATTTCCACGCATGGCTGACGTCGCATTTTTTCTTTTAGTAGAGTTAATTCTGCATGAACATGATTTAAACTATTGTCATGAAATTGCATGCACACTGTTCACCCCATTTATCATCTTTGATTCACAACTGCCGAATTTTATTGGTAAACTTGTAATAGAGATCTTAAAAGTGTCATCTATTTGCATACATGGGCTATTGGCCATGTACTTACACATTGTTCGCTTATGATCATAATGTCTTACTTTCTTACACGGTAGTCATAATGTGTGCTTACGGGCTTCGTATAAAAATCTTTTGTGCTAGGATGAAGATGTCTGGGGAAGTCATCAGTCTGAAGACAGAATAACAACTTCTCTTTAAAGTGGAATTTCTTAAACCCTCATTAATTGGACGCGACTGCACGTCAGGGAAGATGTGATTTGAGGTTGACAGGATGCCGACAGACGGAAGCCGAAGTTACTAATTCGTCTCGGGATGAGCAGTTCCCATAGATTGTCTAAATCGCCCATCTGTCTTATCAATGTGCGGTGTACATCGCTTCTGGCAATTATTCAGGATTTAAACTATCAGTCCGTTGGTCTTGTGATCTCCAATATGAATAATATGACTTTTTTCATATACAGTATCTTGTTAAATTAATGGTGTCTTGGGGTGACTGACTTTGACAGCGAGATGCAAAGTTCACTAATAGCCTTGCGATATCTAGTGAGTAATGGATAATAGCGGAGAAAATAGACTTATTATTTCCAGAGGTACACTTTAATCGGATAATGTTTGTGACCTATTTAAAGTGTCCCTTTATATTTTTCTTTAATTTTCAAGTTTCTCTATGCTTTCTACTTTCCTTTTCAGCGAGAACTAACGGATCGGATATGCAAATGAGAGACAATGTTTGTGCATCGTTTTCAATCTTCGCATTCCAATCCTCTGCCATACTCTTCCAATGACGAAAAATATCGTGTCAATACAATCATTACTTCTAACTCTATCCTTCTCTCTGGTCTTCGGAGCTCCTATTTTTTATATTTAACATTTACCGGTCGTCTTGTTTCCAGCAGCCCATTCTTTGCATGGCTTGACGCTTCGCTTTTTAGTATTAAAATACATTTGTGCTATTTAACAAATTACCTCATACATTTTTTTCTTGTTAATCTTTTAAAGATGTTGCTTTATTCTAAAATGAAATAGGATCGCGATCAACATAATCATGCAAATTGTGAAAGTGAGTTATCTGATCAAATGCAGAAATGAAATAATTTTTAGAGTTTGTCAGTTTGACAATGTTATGCGTGCAGTAAAATGGGTTGCTTAATGTTAAAGGTACACTTAAAGAGATAAGGGATAGGGGATCGTTTCTCCATTTGGGTACTTGCAAATTTAGCTTAAGCTAACTCCAGCGAACTGTGCTGTTTAAAAATTTGTTACTAGTTACTTGGTTGTAATAAGATACAATGGTAAGACAACGGTCTTGACATTTTTGTTTCATCGTTTGTAAGCATCTGAATAAGGGGAACGATAAAGTTGTGAAGGAAATAGGAATGAGTGAAAGTAGAAACTAAAGTCCTGGTACCACGTTGTCTTTGAATTGGAGTTGTACGCCGTTTATTTCTAGGTTATATTTCACTACTTTTGTACTAGGACGTGCCAAGTTCGTATTTCAAGATTTGTATCATTTCCATATCGATGTTTTGCTCAGCTGATAAATTGTAGGTCTTTGGTAAATGGCTAAAAAAATATTTTTCTTTTAATAGCTAAGATACTAACAGGATAACTGGGGCTAAAAAGACGACATTATGTTGAGAAATCTAACTTAAACCCTTGTCTCTTTTGGAAAGCTGGGCTCTTTTATGGTGTAGAGAATGCTAAGATGTCTAAGTTCTGCTGCCATGATTTAACTGTTCACTAGATATCGCCAGACTACAATAGACTCAAGCTCGGATAGGTAAGATAAAATTCAGCTAACCCAAGACACTTTATTAACTAAATAAAACTTCTTCATAGGAATACAATTTTTCTTCATACTATTGAGGTTTAACGACCAAAGCAGTGTCAATCTGATGAAATTTTTGGCCCTGAATAAGTGTCAAGTCGTGAAGGGCGATATGCGTCCGAGTGTTGATAAGAATGATGGCGACCTATAGACAACCTGTGGGAACCGATCGTCCCGAAACAAAACGGTATGAGTCCCAAACCAGTGGTCTCGCAACCTTGCTGGACCAAACCGAAGTAAATGCCTTCACGCAGATTGGAACAATGGGGAAGCCAAGGTGGGAGCTCAGTTTGGCCAGATCATTCTTTATAGCCGTCGGTCGCTATCGCTCTTGGTGGAGTTGAAAAAGCTTCTGGCTTGCTCTCACCATTTGGAACTTTTATGATTACTTATTTTCCATTTTTCATGCATCCTATAGACTTTATGCTTTTTCACATTTACTTGACTTATCTACATGGAGTGCTTTAATAAAGGGCTACTTAGACCCTGCAACCTACAACGTCAACAGTGCAGCTTTGAGCTTTGTTTTGTAGGCTTCCTATCAATTTTAATACTATAATAATCAAATTAAATTTGGCTACTGGTGCAAAGAAAACAGACATTTTCTAATAATGAGCTCATTTGTATTTATAAGTTCAAAATTGTTCCACCAAGACAGTTGAAGAAAGGCCCTTGAAGAGTATACGTTGAATTAGCTTATTGAGTGTTCCTTAGTTTATCGGACAATAGTCATATGGAAATGTTATCATAATAATGAGGTCATTATTATGCAAAGAAGAGTCAACCTGATTACGATCCACAATTATAAAAAGTCAAATATATTTTTCTATCTGGATTACGAGTCAGTGATAAGATGGGAAACTTAAGGATAACAGATTATCTCCTTTTCACTTGAAAATAATTAAATCCGACAAAGTTAGCAGTTTGCGCAATTAATCGAAAATGGAAGTATATATTAGATCATGTAAAAGTGATGATTTTTTTTATCAAATTTCATTTGAACATGGGACTAACCGCATTCAGTCTTCCAAATAAATTACAGCTGTTAATATTATTCTTCCCATAGGCATTCTGGGAATGTTATTTCACTCTGTTGAAGGGATGATTATGGATACATATATTTCCTACTTAAATATCTATTTGGAATTCTTCAAACCCTCTTTAAATTCTTCATTCTTAAAAACCAATTTCAAAATTGTTGCTGACTCACGTCAGTTTGACTGATGAAATATGCAAATGAGTAGTGAGAAATTTGTTTGGAAATTGTTACCTTTATCTTCTATCATTTAGGAGCGAATACTTCATCACTGAATTCCTCCTAATTTAATTACAGTCAAACAATTCAATTACTTCGATTTATACGTTATAGTTATTTATGTCAAATGTGCCGATCTGTGTTCAAAGAACCGGAGAGATTGTGCCCACATATTCACACATGAACTTTGATCTCATTAGAGACATTGGAGTTTTTTTTGCTGAGGGAATAGCTATCTAACTTAATACTGACAAATCGGCTTAGAAAACTCAAGTATATCGGAAATGATCATGCAGGTATTATTCTTAGACATACGTCACTGAGCTTTGGCGCTGACACTCTCATATTTGTCCTGTTGTATCTTTCTGATTAATGGCCTTTATCCAAATTTTTCGATGAATAATTATAAAATAATCGGTTTTCATTCTCTTTACGGAACTTCGATATCTACAGTTTCATCGATGAGCGATAACTGACCAATAAAATTTATTCAATACTTAAGTCTCGTCAAAAAAGCCAGGGAAAGGGTAAACAACGCAGAATGAAAGAGTAACAAACCTTATTCGCAATCTCCACGGTCACGTCTTTCGAGGCCGAGATATCAAAGATTTAACACCTATCGGTTCAATCTAGTGAATTGGAACACGAGTATAGAAGAACATTATTTTGCCATTCACTATCGTCAGACTTTAGGCTCTCTTAAGCACTGAAAGAAGGTTAACCTTAGGAATACATTCTCACAGATCCGGATCACTCTGGGAGGTTCCGCGGCTGAGCTTCAACAAAGAAGATTTCGTCATTGGGTGGCTATGAATGTTTCTTTACTCAGAAATGTCAGGTATTAAATAGGACAGGAAAGAATGCTTATATAAAGTCATGGGTACGGCAAATCATTCTAGATGATAAAGAATTCTTTGAGTTGACTGAGCTGTCATCGCTAAAACGATCAATAATATCGATTTCTGTCTCAAAACCGCAAGTCCCGCTCCAAGAGAATTTGATTAAAAGCAGTGTGAGATTGCCAAATGTATGTGAATGTTCGCAGAAAAAGGAAACATATTTCCCTGGACGCAATGATCACCAAGGACTTCCAATGGCCAATTTCCGGTTGCTTTAAGTCTTATTAAAGACAAGGGGCGATTTAAAAGTCACATATAAGAATGTCATTCCTAACACTCAAGCACATATTTTTCTGAGCCGAGTAGTAAAGAAGTAAAATCCTGCGCCCCATGACCCAAGTCTCCCTACCCTTTTATCTCAGCAATAACTATACCTGCATTTATCCGAATGGTATAACGCATTATCGTAATAAATAAACGTACTATAATAATTTCGAACGATAAACTTTGATTCTTTTCATATGCAAAAATAGAGTAGCGATTAATTGCTTTTGTAAATAAGATTCTCTTCTTTAGTTTACTAGCTTTATATATTGATCATTAAGTTGATCAGTCACGCAGAGTGAATACTATATACAAACGTTTTCCTCCTAGCAAAGCTAACTTATTAAATGAAAAGCTACATTTTGCTTGTTTATCTTAATATAAATATATCCACTGCATGTCTATGACAAAAAATTAAAGCTCTTTTGCTGTAAGTTAAAATTACATCTTTTTCCTTTTCCTACGCAAATTCGTATTTTTGCCAACTAATTTGACTCCTGTATCTTGAGTTGATCATACGTTGAGTCAGACACATTGCCATGCTCTCGTGTTAAGGAGAAAATACTGCAGAAATATAGTAGTAAGAAGAAATGGCATGAAAATGATTTCATTATTAAATATCACCATGACGTTTAGGTCCTCGATGTTTGCAAAATAGTGAATTCCGATTGAGATACCGTGACTTAACTGTGACCAACTTTTTACAGTCGTCAAGTATCAGCTATATATAATTAAACATACATACAGAAGAATTAAAAAACCCTGACTTTTTTAATCAAATAAAACGATTAGCACGGAATTATCGAATGTAATCTTAGAGCCCGTAGATCTATTTATACGCATTCAAATGGAAAATTGAAGCGTAATTGTTACATCTCGAATCAGCACTTTAAACCTTTTACAAAGTAACCAAATCCAAAATTAATAAAAGACACGCATATTCAGTGAATATTAAGATATAATATATTACACAAAACTAAGAAAGAATATGATAGAGAAATGAAATATACCATTTGATGATTAATTCACACAATTTCCGATAGTTTAGATGATATCAATAGACTATTGAATAAAAATTTTCCGGATTCTCTTCGATTTTTCTCTTTCCTTTGAGCCTAAGGCATAATAAGCTTACTACATTTTTGGCTGAGAATAGACGCAAATAAATTTTAATGATCCTTGCTATCTTACTATTTATTATAATTATCTTCAGACTCAAGAGGCCAGAAACTTTGTCTGGTTACCTAAAACATCAGCTCACCATACGATGGCAAGTAAATATACACTTAAAGAATACACTGTCGTAATAACATGGGCGTCTCTTGCAATACAAACTTGAATTTAGGGTATTTCTCTTGAATAACCATAACTCCTCTTATGAATAACAATGACTCGTGTAAAATGGTTTAAAATAAACTGTGTTCAAAATAATTACTACTGAAAATAGAATATATAAATTTATCAACTTTTAATTCGTACATCTGATTGAAAGCTGATAAAGGTGGAGAAGCATTTAGCTGCATGCAAAATTAATCAATAGATAAATAATTTTTAGAGACAAACTCAAGATAAATCGGATGAAATCAGTTACCATAGAGAAGTAGAAATTGGAATGGGTACCAAAATTATTCCAACAGCGGTTATTAGTATTATTATTATTACCCACAGAAATAGAAAGAATTTCGCAATGTTTAAGTGTGAGAGGCCATTGAGATCGAATAACAAAGAGTCCAACAATGATAGAGGGTTAATATAAAAGGATAAGCATACTAAACTACTCGCTTAAAAGTTGTCAGTAGCAATATATTTATCTTGCAGACCGGTTGCAGAGTTAAACAGTTATTTAAAGGTCTGGATTTGTATAAGGTACATACCTTTACTTTTTAGAAAATTTGCCTCTGATTTACTGTTCAGAACATTTCTTCAAATAACTAAAGGATGTTTTAGGATTAGTGGGTATCAAAAAGGGATGACCAATCCAATATTAAAATTGATCCGCTTGTAAGAAGTTTTCGTTTTCTCAACCATTCGAAGAAAAACGAAATGAGGCTGCGACTGACTATTCTTGATTAACTTATCCGGCCAATAAGCACTGAATATCGCTGACAAGCATTTTGGTGTGATCCAGGGGAGAAATCCTAAAATTTAAGTTTTAGAACGTGAACTGCCTGTTTAGTAAATGCTGTACAAGCCGAGTCAAAGATCAAATGAAGCAAGACTTTACTTTCTGTATCTTTTTGATCCTCTCAATTTATTATTTAATCTAGTAAGTCCAATTATTGAGCTATAGAGCACATTTCTATGGACGAATTGGAAGCAGGCTAAGCTAGCAAACAAACTAGCCAATACGGACACACTTTTTAGCATACAGGGTGGATTAATAAGAGACTTGAACTCTAAATATGCTCAACCATACAGGCCTATGCTGCTTGAAAGTTTAGTTGGCATTATGGTAAGGTGGTCTCTTCCTCTCAAATTTGTATGCTTTAATGCTTCTTAGAACCCATTTCTATCTTTCATATTCTTCATCCTATTTCATTATCTATTGCCTTATCGATTAAATGTCCTTCAATAAATATTAATTTAGGCCATATTTCCTACATTTTAATATTCATGTCCTTGAAGTCTACTTGGTTAAAATGAGCAAAATAACATATATAATAAAATACAGGGGGTAATGTTAACAAAAATTTTTAATAATGATTCATTGCGTAACTAAGCGATTAGGTGAAACGACTGAAGAGGGTTTATTAATGCTACTTCAATTCCTGATCTTTATCGAGGGCAGGCGGAAATGCAAAGTAGTTTTGACACAAATCGAAACACTTCCAGATAATAGCTAGTTTCCCAGTCAAAAGTTTCCTTGATGGTTGCTCGGAAAATGTTATTATCCACTTAATATCACCCATGAATTTCAGACTCTTGGACAGTGAGTTGTAACACTCGTACATGTAGTCGAGTTTCGATTTCTCCATTCCATCTCCTGGTTGTCGAAATCTTATAATAAGAAGTTTTTGCTGCGGTTTCAATAAGTCACACAGTTCTTGAAATTTCGCCGTCTTGGCTATTGGTGTGTCCACAGCGTATATCACAAGTTCCGCCTTTTCTATTTCTTCTTTAGCAAGAGGATATTGATCCAGCAATATACACTTTGCGAAAGAGATTTGTTTCCAGAATTCTATATCGTCCACGAGATCATTGTTCTTCTCGAAAATATCAAAGATAATGGCAAGAGAACAAGTACTCAATGCAGGAGGTCCCTTCTCCTCTGTAGATATATAATATGACAGAGCTTTTGAGGGATTAATGAAAGTTAGCTTATTAGAATCTAAAAGCTCGCACAACTCCTCATCAAGAAAATTCGCGTTTTGCTTCAAATGCTCCTCAAGCCTACTCATAATTTGTGGGCGCTTGAGAATGAAATTCCAACTTTCGAAAGCTTGACAAACATTCAAGAGGTCCCTCGCACCCAAACATGAAGTAATTCGACTAATTGAAATATCAGAGACATGACTGACCCTATCGCAGTACTTACTCATGTTTTATTTGCCTAAAACTGGATAAAATCAATAGGAAGTGAAACCCACCAGAATATATAATTGTCAGTCTAGAAGTAATCGTAATTAACGACTTCTGAGTGAGTGACAGTCGATTTGAAATAATGATTAGTATTTTGAAATTTTCATCAAATGCACCTTTATTCCGTGAACTTTTATTAGAGTTAAGGAAGGTCAGGAAACAAAGATTTTACTCGCACTGAGGACAAATTTGGTAAACTTCTTCAGTACAAAGTAGTCACTGCAAATTTGTTACAAGCGATTCTTTAAAGTTTGTGCGATTTTGGTAGTGCTAATAATGAAATATTACTATTATTATAGCCCACACCAAGGCAAAAACTGGAGCAATTTTTCCTTTGAAAAGCAACGGAAATCGGCTAATATTAAGTACAATATATGATAAAGTGGAGGAGATCGAAAAGATTCTGTGAGCAAAGTCAAGTTATCAAGGGGTCTTTGTTTGGTATTTTGATTCGGATTGTAAAATATTTATTATATGAGCAGTTCAAGTTATTGTCATTTACTCGGTTTAGAAGATATGTCTAATCACTTCAAACTATCTTTACTTACGTTAATAACATAATGGGTTAGAGGTCAAAGGTTCGATGCGCACCCAGTCATCATAATGGTCGACCGCACTGGTTAAGTTTGGCTAATACAATTAAGCTCCATGATGTCACTCCACCCAATGATAAACGTTAAGGAACGCTTTCCTAAATGGGTTTGGGAAATATTATTATAAAAACATTATTATATGAGAATATTAATCAAAAAATATTTTTTGTAAATCATTGTCAATTAAAAACCATACACAATTTTAAACCAACAAAAAATATTTGAAGATGCAAACGGTGAAGCAGCCCAATAAGGGACGAAATAAACTGAGAGGGAGGTCGAATGGAAAAGGGTAATGAAGTCAGAGCATCAAGAGTGTTATTTACTTTTGAAATCTTGTAATGTCCCTTGCAATATCCTGGTGTTCCAAAGTTCTATTTTTGTAATTTAACCCCTTAGTTTCTGGGTGAGTACTTGGAGGATATTGATTTATCAATTTAGTGAAGTATCCGTTGACGGCAACTTCGAATAATTGGAATCTCTATTTAGCCAAGAGCAGGTAGATGAGATTAGCGAAGATTTTTAACACGGAAGTGCTCATCATTTGTCATGGTTACGTCAGATTCGACCAAATTCTATGAGAAGCTGGTTTTTTATTCTCAGTATATTCCTCTCTACAGAAATGTCCTGTTCCTTCTCACTAGGTTTGATTATATTCGTGACATTTACTCTCATTTCTAACTCTCATGCCTCACACATTCAAATATTCAATAGCCCAGCAATAAGAAGCATATCTAAAACACTCCAGTTTTAAAGGTGGTCTTCGAAAAATGGAGGAAAAAATGCATAAACACATGTAGATAGGTGAAATATAAAATTGTCAAAGTTATGTTCAGTTAATGAGGTAGAATTTATCATTGAGCTGTGATAGCGTTGGATTCTTATAATTATTGAGATCTCAGTTTAGATAAAATATTTGTGGCAGTTAAGTCCACCTATTAACTGACAGTGAAGGCCATTAAGTGAAGAATTTTTGTTAATTTTTATAATAACTTGTTTCAGTGCAATTTTTTATTTTTTGTTACCATAAGGAAACAAATTTCTGGAACTGGACAACATTTAACGGAGACGCATACCATAATCATACTAATATCGCGGCATATTCATCGTTTATTTTACGAAAAAAAGCTATTCAACTATTAATTTTTTCCCGATATTTAATAAATCCTCAAATGATCGACAGAATCAAATTAGATGATTTTAATTGGGCCTTTATAGACATTAAGAGAGCCCATTTTAAATACTATATGCACACTTTTAGAAAAACAGGAAATGTAACTATTTCTGATTGAAACCTACAATTTCCTTTAACAAAACAAGAAAGCATATTATTAACTCAGTTTTTATTCTATATATCCTTCTTCGGTTTCTATCACACACTCAATTCGAGTCCGAAAACGACTGACTGTAAGCTTTGATCAGGTGGCTTTTATTGATGCTATGCATTCCTCGAATTATTGCTTCAATGAGAGATGAGGATTTGGCGTTATGAAGATCCTTATTAACTTCCTTTTCAACCGCACTCCTCCCCGTCCTGCCCCACACGTAATAATCCAAAGGATTAAGGTTTGGTGAGTAGTTAGAAGGCCATAAACTTGGTGTGACGTAATAATAAAAGCTCTCGGCCATCCAATCCTTCCTTTTTAGAGCATTATGGGATGAAGACGAATTTTTTTTAGGAAGACGTAGGGGAGTCTTCCGCCATTGGTCACCCTGTCTATCCAAGGCGGCTAAACAATGGTTTGAAGAGTCTTGACATAGGCGTCTGCATCGGCATTGACTCTAAGATCCTGTGGAAAAAAAGAAGGAGACATGATGTGCCCTTCATTGCTAACAACACCGAAAATCATCACTGCTGGTGGAAATTCAATGAGATTTCTAGATTTCTGTGTTTCGTTTCCATTAGCACTATCAAACCCTGTTCCTTCATTTCATTAGTTGTAGTAGTACCTATCATGAGATCTTCTGGTATAAAAAATACATTAATCACTATCGGGTTAGTTTAAATTCCAAAGACAGGTGGCCTCAGATATCTTACTCAGACAGTACATAAGTCTAAATTCCCGTTTAATTTCATAAAGCTCAGCGCGTGTGAATTTCTTTTTAATTTAATTATGATATACTTATTTTGTTAACATGTAATAACCGAGAATTAAAATTTGATTCAAGTAATTTTAATTACATTAGATAAAAAACAACCTTAAAATCCCATAGAAAATGAAAATGAATGCATCGCGGTAATTTTAAATAATTTTTTTCTCACCGCATATTGATATCAAACAACCTCTTCCGAAAAATGAAATTTACGATCATAGCTAAGTAAGCATGAGGGAATGGAGTTAAATATTAATGTATTTGTTACATATAAGAAAATAGTTTTTTTCCCAAAACAATTCTTATATGTAGGAGTCTCTATTTTCCACCTTTAATTCCTGCTTCTTTTAATTCCCTTTTATTGGAACGGTTTTATTTACATTACGTTTGTAAATGGCGCATAATATAAATCGACCTATCGAAGCGAAAACGTGCGTCTTGTGTTGATATAGTGGTTTGGGTCGTTTTGTATTGTGGTGTTGTCGAGTCGTGTTTGTAGCTAGTGCAATGTCTTAGGGAATCTAGGAATCGGTTACGGCATCCTAGGGAGGAGCGCAGATTATGACAGTATTCGATATACGGAATAGAGAAATAATTGTGTATTCAATGAATCTTCGTAATTAAGTCATTTTAGTTTGACACTGTGTTTTAAGGAAAGTAGTGCATTAGCGAAATAAATTGGCTACTCTCAAATCACTTCAAAAAAATTAGAGAGTGATTTTGAAAGAAACAGATGATAGGGGAAGTTAGGAGTCAAAAGGAGCTATATTATGAGCATTATTCGTAGAATATGGGCATTAGCTAATATTATTAGTAATAAGAATAGGCATATTATTTTGGAGAGACCAGCCTATCTTACTTAAAAAATCAAACAAAATAAAACTACTCTATCCGGATGAGAAATTCAATTTTAATAGAATTTGTGATAAGAAATTGTGTGCGAATTTTACAGCTTAATGAGCTATAAAAGAACCTAGGTCCAATAAACTAAAGTACTTCATTGTGCATATGTTTGAAGCCTTATAAAACAAGGCATTAAATCTAATGCTAATGGAACTTTCGAGTAAACTCAGACGTAAGCACAAAATATCCAAAATGGCAAAATTACCGACCTATTTACTTTAATTTGACTCAATAAATAAAGGAGAGAAATTCTTTCCTTCACAGGTCAAATTCTTCCGCCATCTCTCACAACTAATGCCTTAATAATAAAACATTGGCTTATTTAACTAGTACAATGCACATTGTAGAGATCAGCGTTCGAAAACGATAAAAGACAGATTTTTACATTCTATTACGTAAATTTTACTCTAGCTCTTGATCTAATTCGCAGTTATTACATAAACACACAATCCGCTATCGAAACTGAATGTTTTACAATTTGATGCTTAATGAAATTTATTTACTTTAGTTATCGCCGAAATGCTCCTTATTCCTATTGACTTCTGTGTCAAAATGTTCTCTAAATCAAGTGCAGCAGTTCTATTCGTAGCCAAGACGGTTTTTTGCTATTTACCGGGGTGAAGTGAGCCGTCCGATTGTTAATCACTTTTCAAGGGTTGAGGAGAATGATAGGAGAAAGTGCATTTTGTTGCTGAATTCTGTCTACTGATAGGAAGAAGTATTATTGCTTTTTTAATTATAATCGGCTCATTTTAATGATGAGACAGTGAATTTTGCAGATATTAGTCAAGCCAACTCAATTAGACCGTAAATTCGTACCAGTTGTTGTGATGATATTCCCCCTGTGGTATCCGGGTTATCTGTGTTGGGATCACATAATAAACTCCCTTTGAGACACGGCGACTTGAATATGACTGACCTTTCTCTACCTTTAGAAATGTGTCAAATTTGTATATAAAGATATGTGAACTGGTACTGACTCGTTCTCGCTAGGGTCTTCTGGGGTTTTGCACCTTGTTCCCAATACATTAATATGTGTGCAAATATAAACCATTTATTCGAAATGACGGCAGTATGATCGGAATTTAACACACCCGGTCTCTTCACACTTCAATACTTCAAAACTAAGCAATTTTACAATGTATAATTAAATTCTAATAATATATTTATTTTCCTTATCAATTAAACGCGATTTCACAAGTAAACGGAATAAAAAGAGAATGAGCATATAAAAAATAAAAAAACAAAATAAAAATAAAAAATAAAGTGAAAAAATATAAAGCAGAATAAAATTTTAAATTTCTTTTCTTCTCTGTACTTACCATTTTTACTTTAAATAATAATAATAATAGTAATTGTTACATGTTTTAGTCAAGTCGATTACAGAGTAACAATTTTCTTTAAGATAATATAATTTTCTTCTTACTGGGACAAAAGGAGTAAGGAGATACGGACGAATTATCATAATAGTTGCAATACATGAAGAAGCATCTTATGCGAACTCCTCATTCCTTCTTCCTCCCTTAAATCTTTAAGTCATTTAGAAAAAAGATATCTCCCGTCAACATTTGCAGGAGTATTCTCAGCCCTGTTATAGTCCACGAATATATAGAGTTACAGGGGTTGAAATAAAACTAATGGAATATTATTAAGAGAGATTCTCTAGAAGAGGAATGAAGTAATTGTTATTCTATCGCCTATTCAAAAGTCTGTGAAAATTAGATGACAATATTTTGAATTTGTCAAAACCCGAACTAACTTGACAAAACAAAAACATGTAGTTTGATCGCTTACCCATGAACTCTTAAATCACTTCAAAAAATTAGAGAGTGGTTTTGAAAGAAACAGATGATAGAGGAAGTGGTTACTTCGCAGCTGATAGAAAAGATGCTGATTTACCCGTGAGGTTGAGTGAAAAAAGAAAAGATAGAGAGTGTCCACAAGACTTGGCTATGTATTGCCAAAAGATCGAGAAAGATATCACGAAAGAAAACCATGAATTTTGGTACCATATGATGCAGAGATCAGTATGCACGTCTTACAAGTCAGTGGTAACGAGATCAATGTTTATGGGTGCAACTCAGTAATGTAAATGACCGACCACATTAACTTTTTTTGAGCAGTAAGAGTGGTATTGAATTTTTATTAAAAGAAATTGAACTAAATTAAAGTGTTCATCTTTGAGGGGTCTCATGAAAGTACACCGAATTTCGCCCGACGAGACTCAAAATGTGTCCCAGTTAAACCCTTGTGTACTTCTTGGTGTCTAATAGTTTGTACTTAAGGTTATAGCGGTCCTTTACAGTTTTGTCACCAGTTTGTGGCGGTAGATACCTAACAGTAAATGAGAGAAAAAGAACACCTAGGATTCCGTAGACCAGGCTGTATTGAACAAAGCTCAGTACAGAGTCTCAAGGGAAAATAGAGAATTGGAGGAGAAGGATTGAGCAACGGGAGATGTTTGACGAGCTAGGGTCTCCCGTGTGGCCTATATATGTGTGTGTAATGGAAGGCTATTTATAAACGACACTTTTGGTGAGGACACGCATAAGGATATAATTGTATGCGTGCTTTAATTGGTCTGGACGATTGTAGGAAAAGGAAGGGCCAATGCAGACAGGACTGGTTAATAGCAGGGCCGACTAAGCGATGTCTGCTACTATCGTTCGAGGTATCCTTACCTCTTCCGATCGATGAGAAATAGGCCAATTGAGGACACACGATGTTTGTCTGTGGAGTGCTTGGGTCACAGTAAAGGTTAGAAGTTAACAGACATTACTATAAGGACGAGATAATCAAATTTGGTGGTGAGCGATGACGTAAGATAAATATTTCGGAGAAGAAGGGATTCATCCTTCAAGGTACTCAATGGTGACTACGCTACGAAGCTACTCATAGACTCTTCTAATACTCTGATATTATCATTAACTTATATTTGATCTCCTCCCTTTACTCCCTACTAGACGATTTACTAGTTCTTGATTTTAGATGCTTTTCAACTATGGAAAATTGTCAATATTTTTGACAATATGCCAATACAATATGCTTTAATTAAATATTATAGCATAACATATATTATTTCATTATAATATATTATTATTTGATTAGCATGAATAATAATTTGAATCTTTCCACCCTAAGCACTAAAAGTTGTATAGAAAAGGTAGATAAAATAAAAGAAATGAATAAAGACTAAATAATAAATTACTTACATTATTGAATATTGAATAATACAATATATGCAATAAGTACTGTAGATTCGCCAGCGAATTTGACAGATACGATAATACTAATAAGAATGGAAATCAATGAAATGGAAATGCCATATAATTTACGTCAATAATTACCAATAAGAGATCGACCTATGCACGTGGCGCAGTGGTGACTGAATGACATGAGAACAAAGTCACGTGAATAAGTGAAGTATTTTCCTTGCGGTAGTGGTAATATGTGCATGCATAGATTAGCGTAATAAAGCATTTTCAAGAGGTTGTCAAGCAAACAAATTAATCATGATAAGACGCAATGTATTTGTACTATTAAACTATCTTCATGCAATGACGTTAGTTTTTTAGATTAACCAGAATTACTTGTATTATTATCAAATTTTGAAATTGATTTTGCGCTTGTGATTCTTCTTTAATTCACTTTCGAAATTTCACTTACTCGGTTTTAAAATTTTTCAATTATAGTAAATGAAATAATATGTTGAAATACTGGTGCACTCCTTCCAATAATGGATTTATCATACGAGATTATTGACCAAAGTTCTACAGAATGAAACTAACCGCCCTCTTTTAATGGTGAAATCTCCACTTGTAGGTTGCAATAAACAAAAAAGTGGAAAATAGATAATTCCTTATAAGTCACTTTAAATGAAAATCGGATCTAACATCTAGGCTACTAAAAAATAGCCCTCTATGGAGAGACAAATGCGTCAAGATATCGTTAGCAAGACCTTAATTCAATTGACTAGCCAATAAGCTGGAATCGTCGCGAATATGAACTTGATTTGTAACTAAGTGGCAGATACTGGAATCTGAGTTTAGAAGCATTAGACCATGAAGGTGTGAACTGCATCTGGTAGTTAAAACGTGAACTACCTTATGAATGTAGACTTCGAGTAGTTTAAAATTCTTTTGAAATTCCAACGTTATATTCTATTTATGCCTGACCCTCCTTTGCACTTCAGATTATTTAATAATTATCTGCATTTAGATGCTTTCCAGTAATTTAAAGTTTTCTGGAAAGAAATAAAACAATGGTCAGTTTGATGAAGTCGTTTTATAGCTTTAGTGAAATGGTATTTGAATTTTGTATTTCAAAACCCTTTAAAGTTTTGTGAGATCACACATTTTCTTCACTTAAGTATCCAAACTTTGGAAACTCTCAAATTTTAGCTTTTGTTTTTCATTCATCATTTCTAGTCAATTATATACATCTCTACAAGACGTTATTACCTTTGTTATCAAATATATTAGACTTTTATGTGGCTAATCGAATGACGTTAGTATTAAAGCACTATTCTGAAGACTCAAATAGGTTAACTAATTTGCAGTAGTGCACAAAAATGTCATTTTAAAAAATTTTCGAATTTTTCTTTGATTTTAAAAATGCCAAACTCTCAGGTGACAGCTAATTAAGCATTTTTGAAAGTACGCTATTCGCATTATCATCATTATTCAATCTTTTTTGTGTTAGGCAGATCAAGGTAAATCTGAAGTAAATAATAAGGCCCTTCCTGGGAAATTTCAAGCAGTAAGTATTAAACTTATTAGAAGAAAGAGAGAAAAAATTGAAAAATTCTGCTTTGTTAGAAAAAATTTTCTCTGTATTGGATTCAGCCCTACTAAAAATGCTGAAAATGTACCACTGTAAAAGCATCAGGCGTCGCAGAATCGAAACATTCTCATACCTCCTGGATTCCACCCGAAGGAGATTCTATATTAGACTATTCTTCGCCCCAGCTGCCAATAAATGCCTTTAATGCTATCATTTTTGGCCTTTATTTTATTTGAAGAATATCTAGAGTAGCATCTTATTTTCTAACGGTGACTATTAATCTCGCTTTAGTCAAAAAGACCCTCCTATATGGCTTTATAATTCAAATTTGTGCCGCTTATTTCCTATCTCGTATGCTTAAAGAGTCTTTGTTAGCCTCGCATCTGCTAGTGGTTGTAAAAGACACGAATGAATCAAGTTGAAATGACCAACCGCTTAATCAGGCACTAGCCAACTATCTTTCAATATCGACGAGATGAACTCATTCAAAAAACCAAGGCATCAAACCATAGAAAGTATAGTTTTGGAACATTAGGACATCACGAAGTTAATTATACCCCTTTTGAGGCAGTGTATAACATTACATCCAGATTTCATATAGGAATAAAATCTTGTCATCCTGCCCTCGGAATGTGGTCCTGTCCAAACCTTTCTTCATCCAATAATGAATTATTTCACTATTTTGCGACTTCAGAACTACAATTTTTGCAATACTATTTGCAGTAATAATAGTTCATGGTATTTAGCTTCTCTATACGCAGACCAGTGAGGTTAGTATGAAATACATGTGATATCATACGAGAAACTACAATGAGTTAAAGAAATGAGTGCCACATTAGTTCCGGTGCTTTTGCTAGTGATATTTATCAGATATAAAGAGGTGTTAGCAATGTCTGTATCTTCTAAATAACTAAAGAGTGAAAAAGTGTATTTAATGTATGCAGTTCTGCTATTAATGCCTCTAATAACAGTCCTTATTTCGATTCGAAGAAGAAATGGAACCACGGGAAGTCCCTTTTCTCATGAAGATAGCCGTTTGGAATAGAATACAATGGTATGTATTCGTTTATTAATACTATTTTCGCGCTTTTACTTATGAACTTAGTCGGTATAAAATTTTGAGAGCCATGTATTTCGAATTTTAAAAGACGTCCGATATGGATAAGCCTTACTTACCTGAAAGAAAAATGTTTTCTTAATCGCGTTATATTTCTTCTCCCCTATCACAGTTGATTTGGTAAAATTTCAATAAAATCATAACTTTTTTTAACTTTCACATGTCATTCTTGATCATTTTCCGCCACCATGAACAGGTGAAAATGATTTTTCGTTTAATTAAATGACTTCATTAAATGATATAAATTTTGACGAATTTCCCCCAACAATAAAATATGGGTGAGTATCAGACCTATGGGTAAATCAGAGGGATGCATTGCTCTCATTATTACATATACTTTACAGATACACTAATGAAATTAGAAGTTATCAATGTTTATAATTGAGGATTTATTGAAGGAATTATTATTATTTATTGCAATTAATATCTCTCTATCATTGTAGCTTTAAGTGCTCAGGGCATATGCGGATATTGGAGCCTATCAATGCTTAGTTTTGAAAATCGTAGGTAAAGCGGGATATCAACTTTTAACAGACAAAGACTTATCATTTAATGCACGGTTGAATTTGCGCAATTCACGAACCATATATAATTACTGTAATGAAAAGAGTACATCGAAAATTGCATAAGTTTAGACACTGTGGGGTTTTAAATGCTCTCTCAGCTAGTATCACCCAATCGCCTTTGGCCATAAGATCGATATAAATATGTCAAGATGCTACGGCGATATTCTCACTTTAGTCAACCTATCAATAATCTCTTAAAGAATTTGCTCAGAAATTTAAAAACCAAGCCTCAAAATTTTGCAACTTTCAAACCTATAACAATGAATGGTACACATTAAACAAATGTTGGTCAACCTATAGAGTTTAAAAATCAAATTGAGTAAAGTTACTATAATTCTATTTCATTCCCTATTTATATAAATACTCTGCGATTAGATAATAATAAGGCCGTTTATTAAAAGATCGTATTAAGGATGCAAATTAGACGATAGAGTGTACAGCCTACAAACTTTAGTACATTGAAGAAGGAGCTATCCAAGACCCTGAGATTACTTACTCTGCATTTTGAAATTTTCTAATACGCAATTTAAAATATTTGGTTCTAAGATTTTATTCATGAAAACAATTTCATTACGTTAAGCAGCTTTGGTTTCGGAAGAGTAATATGAAAGTATACAACAAATATGGACCTCCTCAGACAATTTCTTGGGATCGTAATTTAACAGAAACTCTAAAGGATAATTTTGGTAAGCTACGGTTTATTTCCTTTTGTCTCATATAAAACTTATATCAAACAGAAATCGGAGCATCGGAAATCACTGAATTTCATCACATTAGTATTAAAATTACCATTTGCTAAATGCATACACTTCTTGAATAAATTTCCAACATCCATGGAAAAATATGAGACCCATACATTATAGCCTGAACAATTAATTCCGTTCTATAAATGATTACTCTTACCTGCATTTTGATGTATTTAGTCTATAACTTTGCCTGTATTTTCTGTTTTTCATTGTGACTCAAATCTAACTTCCTAAAAATGATATTTGAATTAGTATTTCATTATATCTCGAAGACGAATTCTTCTTTGTTTAAATTTTTCAGTTAGAAGTTTCTGATGATTCCTTTTAGCAAATGCTTCATAAGCCATGGTTTTGAGAGAATGTAGTCATAAGATCTACCTCCTTACAATACTCAATCGCCATTTCAGATTGTTTTAATTAGACATGCTTATGACTACTGTTATAGAATTAATAGAGGATCTGTCTGACAAAGCTCTAAGGTACTATATAGCAATCAATGTTTAGTTTGCATTGAAATATTATACTTCTTTTCGAAAATATGGCCTTACCAATACTGATATATAGATTTCCCCACTATCTTAACAATCTCTGAAGTTTCCTGATTCCTATACATTATGCATAACTTCTATAGCTCGAATTTGTAAGAGACTCTTGAATCATGTTCCTTCCTCAATACAAGTTGGAACGTTTGTCAGTTTCTAGGATGCTTTAGCGTTAATCATGAACTGTGTTTAGAATTGATAGGATATAATTCTTCACAAAATCTTGTCAAAATATTTGTTTCTCTAGTAACTAATATCTCTACCTTTATCTGTCAAGGATTGTTAATGACATTTTGATGTGTTTGCTTTTCACAGAAGTAGAAATATTACTTTCATTGCTTTATTTATTGCATTCAAATTGCACGATTAAACTAGGCCATTCTAATCAGTTATGTTTATTTTTGGTTTTTGTGTGTAATAAAACATTTTTAACTTAACTACACACAAATATCATACTCCTAAATCTTAAACTATTCCAGAACTAACTGATTAATTAATTAATTAATATTTTCTTTGAACTCAAGTACTAATATACAGGATTATTAATTGCACATCATTAATCGGTACATTTTAGATGCCAACATTCCAAGTGATTCGTCACGCCCATTACTCCAATAGTGTTATTTATATTGCTTACCATTTCTATGGAATTTACAAAATTATTCATTATATGCAATTATCAGAGGCATTTCTATATTGCCTGATCAGTTCGCAATTCCCATTAGAGAGAAGAATCACGCAGTCAGGCGGCGGATTTGCTTAAATAATTTCACGAGCCCATCGCAAATGCTGCAACGTTACAATGTTATTATCTCTCCGATTATATATGATACACCTCGCCATTAGTCATAAAAACGATAAATTTTGCAAATTTTTTCAATGTTTCATAAGTATTAGTGAAGATTCTAAATCACAATGTCAGTAATAGTGATAAAATTGATTGTTTTTACAAAGGACAGATTCGTGTAAAGATCCGATACGATACTTTATTTTTCCTGAGTACAGAGCATATGATCGATAATGTGGTCCTCAAAATCACTCTGTGAATGAAGTGTTTCATTACATCGAAAACAGGCAAATGTGGACTGAGGTATTTCTAAAATGCTGTCAATGCTGAAAGATGGGGTTCCCTGAGCGAGAGTACGCTCACAGGGGGATCGAATAATCTTTGTTGGGGTCTTGATTGATTGATCATCGCTTGATGATATTGTGCCATTACTGCTGGTACCGAGATCGGTGACAGTGGAACATTCCAGTTTTTCTAGTTGGATTTGACTTGGAGCTTTGCGAGATAATGAAGAGGAGGACTTTGGGCGGTGCCACCTTTGGTGACTTGCTAAGTTGGCAGAACAATTAAATGCCTAAAAAAATGAAAAAAATGGATAAAATTTTCTACTAATCGAAACATCTGGTTAATTATAATCATTTTTCACATTTTACGTTTAAAACCACCCATTTTAATAAAAAAAACATTATATTAGGATAAATCTATAAGTAAACTTAATTTAAATAGCCTATTTTTGAAAATAAGATTAAAATATGAATATTTTAGCCGCCCTATTTATAACTAGTGTTCATAATTTTTAACTATTATAATTAACGGACTTTGGTTACTAAACCCTACAAACTTCCTCAAGATCACACTTATTTGGAGACATAATTTATAATTAAAAGGATTTAATGAAGTACTTTTTTTATTTCAAATTTGAGTAACAGGAAAAAATTCCTTATGATTAATATTTTTATTTTGAAATTACCATCAAAACAGAATTAATTGCACTGTCCTACAATAATTTCTGCCTTATCACTAACAATATATTTTTTATAGAGTGTTTGGCAATAATATTTTTGCCAAATGAAGTTAAATTGGCAGATTTTTTTGTCAAAGCTGTGGTAAAATTTATAATATTAAAATATTTGATAATTTGAGCTCTCCTTGCTAGTGATACTTTAGGTTTAAAGAAAAAGGTACTTTTTTTCATACACTTTTAATGAAAGTTGGTATTAGGAAGGAAAGAAGATACTATTACAGATCGACAGAAATGATTAGAATTTCACTGGCAATCGTATCAATTATTACAAGCCCAGATTGGAGTAGCGAAACAGGAGTTTACTATTCAGGTTTCCACAAGATGCCACTTTTCTGCACTAGTTAGGCTTCAAAAAAGTTTTCTTTTAACAGATTCGGGAGTTGATGCACAGAAAGCATTAGAAAATCTTAAAACTTTAAATGAAATAATTGGGACTGGAAGTAGAATATGTCCAAAATTTTTCTGGAAAATGTTCAGGAAAATTATAAACAACTTACCTTTTGACAGTTTTGGCACTGGAAGGCTGTCCGGGTAAGCTGTGGACAATTATGTTGAGCTAACTCCATGGGAGTGTCGTAAACACTATTACAGAGCCTACATTTGAAAGCATCTTTGAGTAGTGAGTCCCCATTGGGCTTTGGGAAAAGCGGAGAATCTTTGGGACTGCTAGCAGGTGTCGCTCCCAGGGGATTTTTCATAAAAGTTTCAAAGAGGCTGTAGAAATGTGCCATATAAGCCTGTTGGACTTCAAGAAGGTCCGCTCCTGCAGGGGAGGACATGTTATTTTTCCTGGTGTTTGATGAGCAACCTCACCTGCTTTGAGCACCCTTAAGTACTCATTGTACACGCATACGAATTTGATGCTCAAACCGACTTAGCCAATTGGAATGCAAGGATTGTTTGAGAATTCCTGCACCCTGGTTGGCTCTTCGTGGGATAATGATAGGCGTAGTCGCTGTGTGAGTGATGGAGGCGACTTAAGTAGTGCTAAATGCCTAAACATCCCATATTGTTTTCATTAAGTAGTCAGATTGACTTGTATTGCTTTTATTTAAAAATTTTATGAATATTTATAGAAATATAACAACCATAGCAATGTTAAATTTATATATCTCAGTAATTGGTGACGTTATCATGCGGTTTCTCCCTACTAACTTTTTTCAATAAGATTTGATGAGCAAAGAAGTCCTCAATGAAATATAAACTCATCCACCGAATTTTAAGAGAATCATTCTCCGGTTCATCTATAACACTTCTGGTTTGAAATATCACAAATTCCACTCGGAATTTAGTCTAAGGGTTGTCACGTAAATTATTGTGTCGGATATAGGCCGTATTATGAAACAGTACTTGCAATAAAAGAATGCTTATCCATAAATATCTATTTTGCCAATGAAATCTGATTAGGTAACAACGGAAGAAAATTTGTATTTGTTACTGTAAAATGCATGAGACTCTGTGATGTGCCTATTTGTTGAATTCGTTATAAAAAATCCTAAGTCATATTTTAAGTGGTCAATAAATATTTCTTGTAAGTACTTCCGTTTAGTGGTTTTCAACGACGTTTTACCAAAAGTAAAATTAAAATTTATTGTTTAAATCCAACAAAATAACATAACTTTAGGAGGAGGAGGCGTTTTAAAAACTTTAATTTCCAGTTTATTTTCCGAAAAATGCATGTCTTCAATAAAACTGTTGTTCCGCCCATGGTTTAAAATGTAAAAAAATACAACCTGCCAATCAATAAATTATAGTAAATGCTTTAATTTGTTTAGTCAAATAATAAACACGAATTTAATGATAAATATCAGTGTAGTAAAGAGGCAGTTAGTGCAAAATTTCTTTCTGGTTGAAATAATGGGCTGTCTATAAAATGCAAAATTTCCTTGGGTGTCGCTCATTGTCTCAACCTATAAAAAGGTAAAACGTGATCGTATGTGTTGCTATTATTAGCTTAGCAATCACTCCTAACACGTGTTGCGAATTTGTAAAAATGAGATTGACAAGCTTCTCTACCAAGTCGAGGAATTTTGTGATAACGCTTAAATACATCGTGATCCAAGGTCATCTAGTAATTGGTACAATAGTATTCAATTATAAGCTTTTCCCTTGTCAAAGAAAAAGATTGTTTTTTTAGTCATAGAAAAGCATATATACAATTCAGAAAGAGGTGAAGGTAGGGGAAGAGTGCTTTGACATATTTTGAACCCTACAAGACGCTTGAAGGAATGTCTCATCTAAGTCACATTTTCGTATATTCTGTGAACGTTGCAGTTGGAAAGAGAAGATATCACCGTCAGAGAACTAGGCGAGGTTAAGAGATTAATGTCCAAAATCCATACGTCTGGACATCACAAGGGTAAGTAGAAGTAAATGATGAATCAGAAGTATTCATAGACTTTTAATGGATGAATTGAACTGCTCATAGTCCGTAGTCCGTAGCTAGTCTATGATCACATTTTTAGAGCTTATGAATGAAATTGATTGCATTTAATAGAGTTATGCCATCTCGATGAATGTGTCTTTTCTACCTAGTCGAGAGTACGTTGTTGATACTGACAGATATCAATAGCGTTTACTCACACTTTTCAGAATTTTGCAAGTTTTGACGAAAGATGTTTTCCTTTCTTCGTATTTAGAGATAAGATAATGTAACGGAGATTACAATACGCGATTTATTTTAAATATTAATTTCTTACTGACACTTTTCAAGAGACGTTTGCGATTTAGTTAGAATCAAGGTTAGTTTGAAAGAAGGTAGGAATATTTAATTTTGAGATGTAATATCCTGAGTCACAGGCCAAAACCATTTCATAGAGAAATTTTACAAATCAGTCAGTTTCTACTTTAATAAATTATGACGTGTTAAAATATCATCTCTTGCATCTGCTCTTGGCTCTCTGAAGAAGCAAGTATACCGGGATGGTATGACCAACCTCCCATTTATAACGCTCTTTACAAAATTCCCCACTCGCATATTATTTGAACTACTTCATTACTTTTCATGCCTAGACGCTTCTTCAAGGTAAAAGTTTTATCATTTTGCTTACTAGGACTGACAATATGTAACATTAACTAATTTCATTTAAAACTTGCTTGTTTGCCGGTGATGTAAAGAATTTCTTCCTTGATATAGAAACTATTAATTCGTAAATGAGTATACAAAACTGATTGAAGAGGAAGACACAAGTTTGAATTTTTGACTAGTTGAAATGTTAAACTATATCGGCGCACATGACTAATGAAAAGATAAACAAAAATATTTATTAAATCGTCGGAGGAGCCGCAGTAAACGTTGCACAAGGGAAAATTTAATGAAGCACCCGCACAGTCTCCGATAGTTTCATCTATTTCGATTTTGGTATCTAATATTATGCAATACAAAGAATACAAAAATAAGATTATTTGAATATACTGCGGAAAGGTTTAACTGCAACTGGTACAAATGCGAATACAATCACTAACCAGTCGCCATAAAAGCTAAACCATCAAATGGAAACGGAAAAATACATTCACTACGTGTAGGTCTAAAGTTATCTCACTTTCCATACCCTTAATCAGTGTTATATAGGAACCGATGCATCACCAATTGCACCTACCAGAATAAGAAATTAAATTTTTACAATATTTTAGGGTTAAAAGTGAAAAAACAACTTCTCCTTCTGTGGCATTTAAATCTTCCCTTTTACTATTTTGGCGAGTAAATCATCCTAATAAGGAAGTTTTTATTCATTTAATAAAAATGTTGTAATCGAAATTTTACAAATTATTGCTGAGTTCTAAAAATAGTAAAGATTTTTAATATAATTACTCACAAGCAAACAGTAAAACGGAAGTTGTTTGATCATGTGAAATCATCTCAATAATAGATAAGAAAGAATCGAAATGAAGTTAAGAATAAAATTAAGGCTTCAAAAGTTTTGAACTCTGGGTTAACTAGGCCGTATATTTAATAGACGGAAATAATCGTATCTTGGTCCCAGAATTTAGACATGATAATTTTTCCAGATGCTGTGACCTAAGTGTGACTGATTCTCTCCTGTCAGCCTAACGTCAGACCATTTACCTATCCTAACAATCGTAATAAAATATTATCTGTTTGGACATTATTCTTGATATGCTTCAGGTGTATTTCACTGCTTGCTACCACGTTATTCCAAGATTTGAATTTCATGAATTATCCTCTAGTTTCCCCTATATTTAGGGAGTGGATCAAGAAAAAATGAATTATGAAAATCATAAAACGTCTTACTTTGTTAAAATTCCGGGTTCATGGGGTCATTCGTATTTTTATTTGAAGTATAGCTATTGTGTAAAATCTAAATTTTCGAATTTCAAGATTTAATCCCACTTTCATGGTCGAGGTTATATTCACGATATTCAAAGTCTGTCGGCTGGTTTATTTAGTTATGAGGTCGGTCATACCACTCGGTTTATTAAGACTTTACTTATTTGGTTGTCAAAAGCATATAGTTACGAGCAGTACTGCATTTTTAATAATGCCTTTAACCATCAAGGTATCATGATAAATATTTCTTCATTAGTAACCAAAAGTGTCTAATTAATGGTACTGATGATTCAAATTCGGACATAATAGTGAGAAATATTGACATAAAAAAGGAAGATTAAAATTAAAAGCAGCCTTAAAATCTTTCAGCCTTTCCTTTGCAACTCACCGATATTTTCCATCAAAGTTAACCCTTTATCTGGACATACTTGTTGAAGTGAATGAATGAATTGGATATAAGGATTTCATCCTTTGAACCAATTTTACTACCAAGATAATAAAAAATCCTAACTGCACCCATTTCTCCCCGCATTCTTGTTTCAAGGTAAGAAAAACGCTTTAAATTAGTCTGATTACTGTCCCGAGGGTCAATTCTATACATAGCAACCAAATTTCCTAATCTAAAATGCGTAAAATGAAAAAAACAATTAAATTTTTATGACTTCAGACGATGAAAACAATAACGAAGGAGTATTTAAATGTTAAACATCAGAGACACAGGAAGTATTTCCCGAGAGTTTCATTCATTCGTTGATTTTATTAATATGGACATGAGACTTTTGCAGACTTCCGATTTCTCAAAGGTGTTCTTTTCACTAAATACGGTTGCTGTGAGTTAATTATTTGAAAGGGAAGTTGAATGAATTATCTCGGAATGGCTTTTGTTTAAGATGACGGATGGATTCATTAATTTTCCGGAGGTGTGAATAAATGAAATGAATGTTTAAACTCGCCTAATTAATTAATTTAAAACATAAAAGATAAAGACTATAAAAAATCAAGTGAAAAATCAATCATAATTACATTAGAATTGATTTTAAACGAACATTTAATATATTTTTAAATCTCTGTGCCATAATAATTTATAATAGGAAATTTCTTTATGCTTTCTTATCATTCACAAAATTTTTGAAAGAAATTCTATGCAATTTTGAAAATAAAAAAGTATACATATATATATATTATTACGTTGATATAATATAGGATTTACCTAAGTAATTTTCCATCACGGAATGTTCGCTGTAAAGGTAAAAATCGATCTCCCATTTTCAAAGGGATCCTATTTCGGATTTAGAGATAGCCGAGCGTATTGTTGAAAATATACAGTTTCAAAATTTCAAATTCAAAACTTTATAACTTTAAATCTTTGTTCGTATTTGGTATTTCATGCCTTTGTTTATATTCAGAACATATTAGCCGCTAAAATAGATTCAAATTATTGAAACGCCCTCGTAGTTGCCTGTTATTTATTAATCATTGAAAAAAATTTTAAATTCTTTTACAATCAACAAATATTCTGAATGTAAGATAGTATTCGCATGATTCAAGGTCCGTGAGCATCAAAATTACTTGGGTTGAAACATATTTCTCTATAATTTATTAATCTTTCATATTCCACGCAAAAGTTTCCGTTAAAATATTTATAGATTAATAAAAAACAGACGTTTGATTTCAAAATTTTAGGTCAATTAAAATCTATCGTGTAAGCCTGCTGTTTAAATAAGAAATGTTGGGAGCATCCAGGGCTCAAACTTCATGCTTTAGACTTTTATTTTCAGTATCAAACTACATTGGGAAAGTAGCATCGCAGAATAAAGATTGTCTTTCTACGAGTCCTTTATTAATCCATCAAGTCTTAATTTACCAATGGTTGGACTATGGATCAGAAAAACACCGGGTATCTTATCAGTTGAAAAAACATACTTTGAGATAGTGATACACGTCATTTATAGACGTTAATAATTGCGTATTTTAGCCAAAGGATTAAAAATTGTCAGCCTTAGCTAACTAAATCCCATCTCAAATGTACGAATTTGTAAACTCTGACCTAATAAATTAAATTAATCAATAAATTAATTGCTTTATTATAAACTTTGCCAGTCGGACAAGTAGGTGGGTAATAGAATATTTCGAAATTTGGGAGAGACTGAAGTGAGATTAATCGAGCTAAATATTATTCATAAATATATAAGCTTGTTCTGATCTGCTCGGTTTTAGCTGCCCATACTTTCATTAATACATATAGTTCACCCACTCACTAGGAGGTTTGCTCATTCTAAAAATGATACAACGACTGACAGGAAAAAAACGGACAGCTCATCTAAGCGAATTTTATTTCATCCGCTTTGCATAATCCGGGTTATTCTTTCGTAGCGATGACGTCTCCCTTTTCCGCCATTTACTCCTTTTTTACCTTCCTTTTTCCATTCAAATTAATTCCGCTTGTTCAATGTACGTAAGATGATATCAAACTTATGCATTTCTTATTTTGGAAAGACTGTTGCAAGTGTTGGTCATAAAAGGATCCTTATTACTAGGAAGTGGCATCAAGTTTAATTTGGTCTGGCTCCCTAAGTAGCTTTATCACCTAGAATAGGGCTACTTTAATTTAAAGAAGACATTAAGAGAATGTTGCTTATCACAAACAGGTGTTAATTTTAAATTTTTCACTAATTATAATCGTAATTATTATATTAAAATTTTTTATAAATTATACAGAAAAATTATCCAGTCATTTTCTGGGAATAGAATTGTATGCCATTACGAGATAAATATGATTGCGTTTATGAATTAAATATGTGAAAACAGTTCGAGTTTCAACAAATGAAATCATCTCACATTTGTACCATGCAGTTGTCAACTACCAATTAACTAAAAGCATTATTACAGGTCAGGCATAACTTAAAAGCTCTGAAGTTATTGAATTTATTTCTAAACATATATCAATATTTTTGAATTTATCAATATTATTAAACTCATGGCAATGTAAAAATTTACTCAAATATTCATGAAATAGTATTTGAACATGCGAATCAGCAAAATATTTTTAGTATGGGTGGGAGAGGCTAAAGAGAAGTACACAATGAAATCAGAATATTAGGAACTTTATTTCATTCAAATTCTGATAGCATTAAATATTCCACCTTTTATATGGGGTGCAATTCATTTTACAATTAGTAAATGTTTCATGGGTGAGGTTTCATGATTTGACTCCCAAGTTACTGGGTGAGTTCTGTTCGGTGATACTCAGCTTACTGACTATTTAATTTAACCGAAAGCTTGGTCCTGTCGCTTTAATTCATTTGTATCATCTTATGGCCCTTACCAAATAATATTTTCGATGTTCAATTTATGTTAGAAGAAATGATAATTATTATCCCCCGCTCCCAATATTTCTTCTATAAATAAAAATGTAATTTCTTTCTTTATTTCCCCACTGATAAAAGACACTTGATAATTATACTTATTTGTTTAAGCCGATACTGGCTGGGATTGAGTTCCATTAATACAAGCGCGTTTACTATAAGGTGTCTTATGCTCTGGCGTGGGCTGTTGGCCTCTGTGTTAAGTTGCTATATTACCGAGTTTCTAGATTGTTGGCTCTGGGAGATTACTACCGGGACTTCTAGTTGGTTACGCAATAACATTTTACTTATTCTTGTATAGCCAAAGCATTTTTGTTTCGCTTATTTATTAATTGAACGAATTTGGGATTTTAATATTTGATACTCATAAGCTCATGTAATCTGCCTAATATCGATATATCGAATGCAGTTGCACATTAAGACAGTTGGGCGCCACAATTAGATTTCAACATCAATTTTTTCCATACCTTCACATGTGGAATAGATGCAATCACATTTTATAATCATCGATATTTTACTGAGTCAGTTGAAACTGTTTTGAAAGTTGACAGTATTGTGTGATGACATGCAAGTAAAGTTCATTCTTCAACCTCCTATTCATACGGTTTAGCGAATTTTATAAACAATTACACAAATTAGCTCAACCTTTCTTAATGGCTCTCTGTCACTCTGCATATCATGATGACGTTAAACCGATTTTTGATAAAATGTTTGCGTACTGAATAATAAATTTTCCCAAAATATACGTCGGAGTGTACATCTTTAATGCCTTATAGCTTTTCAAAATCGAAATTTTACTCTGACGCCAGTAAAAATATTCCAAAAAGCTAACTTCCAAACTATCCATATAAACACGTCAACTTAATAATATCCTCTTCTATGTGTTTGAGTCACTGATTGCAATCTAATTTATTGCTTACAATTTGTCATTGATTAAATACTTAAATCTTAAGATTAATCTTAAATCACGACTTGAATTACTGTCACAAAGTGTTTTAAATTTGTTGGTGATAGAGCTTGGAATTACCGTTAATATCTTCAGTTCTCTTAACTTCGAGACTTAAAGCATATTTTACTAGCAGACAGCGAGACATTTTAAGTTTCGAATAAAGAGACGGATATCAAAATCACTCATCTGTCTTCCGATAATCTCTACCACCAACCAAAATGAAAGAAGACAGATACTTTATCATTCATTTTGTGTTGGCAGGTCCCAAGTAAAATCCTTGCGTAGAGTTGGAATGTATATGTTTTATGATTGACAAAATTAATATACTTTGATGTATGAGAAATACCTATTATCGCAATATGCCACAATGAGTGACAAGCAATAAATTGATTTGAGATTCGATTTTCAGGGTTTTGGGCTGGCGCAAGTGTCAAAATTAACCTACAATGATGTCATTGAAAGTTCACTATTCGATCCTTAAATAAATGATTTATTCACACCCATTTTTCAAAATTGCTAAGGCCCAAAGTAGTAACAACTTGCCTAAGGTTATGATCTTTTATTTGGCTCAATTACGACAACAATTTTCTACATGCAATATTGCCTAATTAATGGAAAATATATTTATGTCGTTTATCAATAAAGACAGTGTTCGATATACTAATCAGGTTGGAGGGTGTAAAGAGAAATAAATTTTAGGAAAGGTTTGGAAGATTTGGTGTCTGGGAATACGAATTATTAATTCTTCTCTTAACCTCGATGAACATGTGCTGCTCCTCCTTTTCATACGACCTTTTAAACGACTCGCTTTGAATATGATGCTATTATTAAAGATGACACTTAGAGATGTATCTTTTTTACATTCTTGCCGTTTATAAGACTTAAAACAACCGGAAATAGATATCCAGAAGCTCTTGTTGATCATTTCGTTCGCGCATCAGGGCGCCTGCTGATAGCGCAAGAATCTTGTTTCTTTTCGGTAAACATAGGTATTTAATTGCTAGTTTCCCACTTTACCATTCTCAGTGAAATTCTCTTAAAATGGGGACTTGCGATATTAGAGGCGGAAATTGACATTTTTGGCTGTTTCAGCTGTAAAAGCCTTGCCGAATCAAAATTTCTTTAGCTCTTTGATAGATTTGCCACAACTATGACCTTGTCTAGGCCTTATTTTTGATTCCTCTTGTAATATGATTACTCGATAGGAGAAAAAAGAGGTCTTTTGCATTTGATACATTTGAAAAGTTACAATTAATTGATGCTTAAATAAATGATGTATCGAACTGAGTTTTAGGCATTAGAAATCGCACTTGCATAACTCCGTATATCTATGCAAAATTTGCACTTAGAGACGTTCAGAAAATCTGCTACACATGTTTGACAAGAGTTGGAAACACAAATTTATTAAGACAAAAGAAAATTTTGGCAGGGTTAATTTTGATTCCCGCAATTTCGACATTATAGGTAAGCATTTTTGAACAAGTTAAGATGGTTTAAAGGCAATTTTGAAATAAATATATGGGACATCTACACATTCAAATATCTCATATTTGCATTGCGTAATGGAAAGGTAGGAAGGGATAAACGTAGGTGAATTTATTTATTCGTCTTGAATTAACACAGCTTACAGGGCTCTGCTAGCTCGAAATTTCTGGTCTTCTCATCTCTTCTATATAAGATCGTAAAAACTGTTTAATGCCGTAAATGATCATTTAATTTCGCAAAAATTGGAGGAAAATGTGAATTGAAGTGGCAAGACCGACCATTCCTGAAGAGAAAACTATCGGTCAATAAGCACTGAACACTGTGGATAAGCATTTGCCTCAATCCAGGAGATAAATCATGAAATTTGAATTTTGGAATATGGACTCCCCATTTAGTAAATATTGTAACACTCAAATCCAAAAATCGAATGTCGTAAAACTCTTTGACACCTTGACGTTGCTCTAGGTATCCTTTTAATTCCCTCCCCTTTACCATTCTTTAACCTTTCTGTCAACCGATTTCAGTCACTTCTCACAGCTAAAAATAGTAGATTTCCTTTATTTCTGTTGTTAATAATAATAGGTTTATCAAACCTCAATGAAACTATTTAAAATTTCGTTGAGAACTTTTCGTCCTCTTAAATGAAGGCCGTTCAAGATAGATTGTGTTTTTCGATTAGATGCTTTTGACAGTCAATTTTATTCCTTGAAAATCTGCGAATGTGAACATCACTTTCCTTAAAATTAACATTTTTATTGTTCCTTTAAGTCTTAACTTTAATAAATAGTCTTTATACATAACATTATCACAATATCGCGTTGATGTACTTTTAGATATTGCTCTTCCGCTTTGCTAATAAAGGTTTCACACATACTTGGTGCTTTTGGTATTGTCAGGTCTGAGATGTTATTCGTAAAATGGACCCATTTGTCAATAAATTTTATCATGGATACGAATTTGACAAATGGGTGTATTTTTCTCCAGTTCAGTTAAATTAATTGAAAAGGTCTGTGAAACTAATGATTATCTTTGTACATTTTGATGTTAGCATAAGTGTATTTGATTTCTTCTCGGCTTTTAATTGCAATACATCTTTCTGAAGGTCATATTCGTAAAAGCACTTTTATGGGGAAATCAATTTTTCTTTTTATTTTGAATTCTGCACAGTAGTCTTAATTTTGGAAGATTCAAAGGAAAGATTACATTTGGCTGCAAATGACTCATTGCAAAAAGGACTGTTCTTTTCACCAACAAAGTTTACTTGAATTAACCATACTTCAAATTAATATATTTTAAGATATAAATAAATTTCAATATAACAACTCGTCATATAATGATAATATTCATATAATATATATTTTTTCATATTTTATATTTGCATAACAATGATGCTCATCTTGAGTTACGGCGAAAGCTATATAGTATTTTGACGCATTTCGACTTCACTTATTCTAACTACCTTCGATTTCACATTTCAAATTTTCTAGTGGCGTTTACCATTGAGTAGGGTTTTGACAGCAAATGCTCACATTTAAATTTACTTTTTAATAATCATGAATGAAGTACTTCTATTCATTGCAATCAAAATAGAATGTTTGATTATGAGGAAGATTTGTTATATAAAACTTTGGTATAGATAAAAGGGAAAATAGATCTGAAGGGGTATAGAAGTGGAAAGGAAAATATGAGAAGCAGTAGATATTACTACGCGTTTAAAATAGGTTTCAAATGCAATAAAACCATCGTTGGATGCATTTACTGTGGCAATTGAACCAGATTTGTTAAATTTATTAAATACTAGGCCAATAGCTCTTCCATCTCCCTATCCTACTGACTTGTATCTTTGCCGTAACAGTCGTCTTCTCATTGACGAACAAAGGGGATGAAATCTGTCAAACGCCTTATCTTTCACCACTTCTACTGTTTCTCACAATCATAGTTATCCTCTCTCGGTACTGACACCTTCCTCTTTCCTCCCAATTCCTCTTCCTACTTCTTCATTATTTACTCTCTCATTCATTTCCTATTGCCGAATATACATCTGGTCTCCTCTCTCGGGAAAGGCTGTTATATCTTGTAAGCTTTAGGGAGATCATTCACTTTGCAAAGGAACTTCAAATCCTAATTTAGTCTTGCTCCCAAAGTAGCTTGACTGGCAGAGTAAAAGGGCATCAAAATCCAATAAAGTAGGAATTTTGATTCGTCGAATTTATTGTCTATTTCCACTCGACCCCTCTTCGTTTCATCCCTTGACAGTTCTCTAATATTTTGAATGATTACAGCACATGCATGAGGAGCCAAAGTTATATAGCAACTCTGAGGTGCTATGCGAATGTCCCCATAGGTGGAAATTTATTGATCATTTATCCTTAAAAAATATAAATAAAATATGTCACTTAAATTAATTGATGAAATTGAAGTATAAAAAATTATAAAGCCAATACTGTGACTGAGCACACTTTTGCATTTGTTAAGAATGTAAAGTAGCTCTGATCTCGTCAATAAAGCTCCTTTAGGAGCCAGACCAGATTAGGTTGAATTTCTCTTTCCATAACTAATGATTTTCATAAAGGCCTGTGGGATACAGAAATCTTTCCCAAATGGGAAGACCATAGTTAAGCAGTAACAAAAATTTGTGAGAATATTAAAAATGAATAAGACCGTAAATGAGGCAGAAGTAGGAAGAGGAACTGGAAGAGAAGTGCAAGGTGTCAGTGCTGAGCAAGGGTGATTTCGGTTGTTAGAAACAGGTGAAATATATTCGCTAAGGGAGGCTATATGATTTCGTTCTGTGTTAGTAAATCTGTGACCGTCGCATAATTAGACATTGATAGCATGGGTCAATGTACATGCTACAAGCAACTACACCTTTGAAATCACTAAAATTTGAAAAAACAATCTTTCGAAATTTGACAGCACACTATAGGCATTCCTATAAGCATATCTGAATTTAAAACCGTAGAACCTAAAGCGTGGCCTGTCTAAGTTCGCATTCCAGGGTCGTCTTAAAATTAGAAGTCGGGAGAATAACTGAATACGTCTCCTGGACAAGTACGGGCCTATGGTTTTACTTTAAGCAGGTGTATTAATAGCTAGCTGGCCTAGATTGGGGTCAGCCAATGAAACCAAAGTTAATGACAGAATAAAATGCAGAAGTAGTAGATAGTGAGGGAAGATTAAAGAGTTCGCTGGCAAAATCTATCACAAGCTAGAGAGAAAAGGGACCGGAAATGTGACATTAAATACTTAGAAAAGAAAAGGGTAAATCAAAAAGGTGAATGGATAGAATAGGGATAACTTTAATATACGAGGGTTAGTCAACTAACACGAATCCATAGTAACAGAAGGAAGATGTGTCATAGGTTAACCAATATGAAGCTCAAGTAGAGAGTAAAATCGATAAGAACTTTGAGATAATAGTGACAAATATTCTTCAATGAATTAAAATGTTAAAGCAAAGGTTCCGATAAAATGCAAAAAGTATAATTTCAGAAACATTGGTTTAGTGGTTCATTTTACTATTAGAGTTCCAATTTGGGTGATTTCTGGCATGCCAGTTAAAATCATGTAATCAGTACTATCCACCTATCTCGACAATGTAAGACAAAGATTTTTGCCAGCTTATATCATATGAGAGCTCCATGAATATAAAGAAGAAATTCTCACCACCATTCGCCATATAAATTGGGTGTACTCCGATGTGCGCTTCATTCTGCAACCGGACAAGTTCGGACTGAATGAAGCGGATGGAAAAAACGCAAAATGTTTGCAAATCTTCGCATCCTCAAAAGTTAAATGAAATCAATCTGGAAGGTCAAATTGACTCTATCCCCAACTAATTTTATGCAAAGTTCTTCGATTCGTTACCGAAATTTCCATCAAACTCTTCCCTCTCTTCAGCTATTATCATTTTTAAAAATATATCGCTCCATCTTGATCAAATATCTAAGATGATATTTTGTTAACTTGGACTAAATTTCCCATGAACTAGAGAGTTCAGTAAAGAGCATGGCGTGTTTCTAAGTAGGTGCGATAAGGATGAAATATCACAAAAGGATAGTAGAATTCATGTCATCCAGATTTATTTACTGCCATTTATTGAACGAAATCGTCAGCCACACTGTTTAAAATCTGTCAAATAATCTTGATAATGTATGAGTTTTAATCGAAAAGGCTATAAAATACCTTCTAAATACTCAAGACGAATGTTACCTTTATCAATTTTAGGAAATTCGATAGTATAAGGTGTGACTTTTATTTTCTCACAGAGAAGTAATTCGGCTGCACTTTATTTTTATACCTTTTCAAATATACAAATAAAGTCAGAGTTAACGAAATTTGATCGAATAAGCATCGTTCCTCATTCTCTATCCGTTGCGTATCTATCAAGCGACTCATACAAATTCTGACCGGTGGTGATATTAACAACACAACCAATGTAAATAGGGTGTTACCAATCAGCTTCGGTTATCTATGACTGAATTGACCTAACTTTCGTCTACATCCCGGATCAGTCTTAACTCAACGAATTGGAATCTACCTTAATTGGTGAATACGAATACCGATAGTAAACATGAAATATGACCTTCCTTTTTCTTGATAGTCAGAATAACTGCTTAAACTCACTTATTCTAAGAGACAAATTCTAACAACGCCTTCTATCGCACCTATTAGGGAGTGTTATCAAATTATTGCGTTTTCTGTCGGTTTTTTTACCAGTTGTCCCTTCTTTTCTACAATTTTGCACAATTCAGCATTTAAAGTTTTATATTGTTTCATTCTCATCACTGATCAAAGTTAATAGCGTCAAAATACTTATAGAAAATGGGAAAGTTCTCCTTCCATGTTCTTCCTTGGCTTTTAGGCCCACTTTAGCTCCAATTAGGAAACACCTTCTTTTATAGTTCAGAGGAGTATCTAATGCGCATTATTAGAATTTGTTTAGGCTGAAATATCTTGACAGAATTCTACCTAGCAAAAGATATTAGAAATGTGGTCTGATATTTGTGTCAGGAGAGAGCAATGAGGGTCTCATTTATAGTTGAAAAATTGAAAATGTGGCGTGGGTAAATAGAAAGAGCACGAAAGAGGGAAAGCAGATGAGATCAAAGAAGAATGAGTGAACCTCAATATGCGATAGGCAGAAAACTAGATGCGACTGATAAAAAAACTTAAAACATTATTAGCAGAGAAAAATTTGGTCCAACCCTAAGCGGAAGACTCAGAACTTCTTGGAAATTTCTCTTCTTCCTGCTTATCCATGATCAAATGTCAAATCAGTTGTAATATCTCCTTTTAAAACGCTCTTGGCTTCGTAAAATCGACAAAAGGGAATTTTAAAATGATTAAATAGAGGCGCTTCAATTAAGAACCAAAGGTATCTTAACAATGAGCTCTCTTGAAATCGGCGTCACCTAGGGGTTTAAAAATCATCATGTGAAAGTTAATTTGAGTTAACAAAGTCTATGATAAATTTCTTTATTCGATGTAAAACAAAGATGGTAAAATATTTATAGTGTATGACATCGTTAATGGGAGATGTTCTAGATGAACGTCGGATGTGAGTCGACTGAGCTTTCATGTTGTTGATGACGTCTGCTTCGAGGCCGTGAATTACCTATACTGCTACCACTTCCACCGCTTCCGCTGCCAATTCCACTACTCCTCGAAGTATAACGACCAACTCTCCCTGTGTGGGAGGGAGAGGATATTTCTGTGAGTTCGATCTCATCGCCTGGTCTTTGATTCGAAGTTGGTCGATTCACTAAAAATTTTTATATTACATAGTAAATTCAGGCAAAAATGATGAAATACAAAACTGCTAAGTGTATAAGGATACTCGTAGAAAAGAAGGCGATATATTAGCACTATCGACGGATATCATCGTTACTTAGTCGTATCGATCAGAAAGAATTTCCAATGCCCAATTTCTAATTGGATTAAGTCCCGTAAAAGACAAGGTTGTTTTAGGAGTGACGTATTGGAATGCCATTATTAACCTTGACGTAAAATTCAGTGTGAGTTCCTTTAAAAGTCATTTGAAAAGGTGTTAGCACATATTATTTCGACCTATAAAGTAAAGACCAAATCTTCGTTCTCTTTCTTCAAAAAATTTTTTCAAGAGTTATAGCTTAAGTTTGTCCGAATAGACTAAATAGTACTATTTTTATCAATTAACGGATATATATATATGCATATATAAATATATATGATAAATTCAGAAGCAAATTTAGAAAATATCTAGTAACTTGCTTTTGGTTTAACTATATAAAAACTCATGCATGGAAGGCAGGAATCAACATTATTTCTATCATAGGCATTTGAAGAAATGAATCACCATCATATTCCATCAAGGAGTACTGTGTAGATGGATGAGTGCAAATCGTGCCTAAAAAGACTAAGCTCCAATCAAATGCCCTCAAAATCACAAGGAATGAAGTTTAAAAAAAGAACAAAGGGGTCCTTACCACAGCTAGAACTGTGCAGAAAACCAGGCTCCACGAATTACTTCAATTTGCACTTCTCTTCTCTTCGGTGAATATTGCATTGATAACTAAGTTCAAACTTTTATCTAAGATCCTGGCCTCTGTTTTAAGGGATAATACAGTAGATAGATGAATAATTTTCATGTGCGACGTTAAGCAAAAACATATCTATAAGTTTTTGTGCTCACTTTAATATAACGGTAGTAAAAATGATTTTCATTAGCTTTAAAACATGATTGCCTTTTTTGTATGGACAAATTAAAATATTGGTTTGATTAAGGCTAATCTATGACCAGTAAGTATAGGATCTTAAGAATATGCTGAAAAATCTTCAGTTAATAGTTTACTCCTCTATGTTTGTTAATCTCTCTGCTGAGCTCATTACCGAATAGAACAATCAGTTAAATAGGAAAAAGAAACCCATATTGATAAAAATTTTCCTAAGAATATTCAATGTGTAATAAATTCAAATCAGATAGCTATATACTAATAAAAACCCTTAAAAAGATACTTTATAAAAAAATTGATCACCTTGTCCAGAAGACCAGCTTATTTCACTTGCACTGAACGGCTGTTGACGCGATAAATACGACTTTTCAAAGTTGTCATCTCCAATCGTGGAGGCCAAATGACTAGGAGGAGCCTGACCGAAACCCATTGATCCGTAGGGCACTGACGCGTCTAAAGGCATCTGCTGTTCCACACTCGATAGTGACTGAGGTTCAGTAAACCTTTTGGAAAATACGTGGTAGAAATAAATGTCGAAAATACTATTTAAATAGGGGTACGGTCTGTAGAATTGGAACTCACATTTCTGGTGGCTCAAACAGCGGTTCAGTTGGCGCGGCCTTTTCTTGAACTGCAAATGTAAATATTTTTATTAATGTTTTCTATCTAAGATTAAGATATAAAAGAACCTTTTATCGATCTTACCTTCTTTAAAACGTTGGCTCCTGATGCATATGAGGAGAACAAACACGAAAATCACAATAATAAAGATAATGATAGTGGCAGCAAACCAGATGGCACTAGAACCTTCCAAACCTCCGGGAGGTGCGTCGCCTGTCGTATAAATGTACTTGGATTCTGATGGCATAGAAATCAAAGCACCATTCGTAGCTACCATTCGCACCTCATATTTCGTTGCTGAAAAGAAAATGTCACAACTACTTACATATCTTAAGTAAAATCTATTTCAAATTGAAAAAAAAAATTACTCACATGGATTAAGTTGGGTTACACGAATAGTACGAGTAAGAAACACTCTAAGGGACTCTTGCCATAGAATTACTCCAGGCATTCTATACTGGACAAAAAAAACAGATCCCGGTTCTCCAAGATGACTGGGTTCAAAGGTCACGTTGAAGGTACTATCGGTGATATCGAATATGAAGAATGTTGGTGGCGAAGGAGCTATAACACAGTTAACATACCGCAATTGAACTTACTTGAAGTGACATCCAGTGTTGTAACATCAATAAAGCAATCGATTCCGAGTCCAGCAGACGTTCTTGGTATTACAACTAGTCGATAAGAGGTGTTTGCCCTAAGAGCTGTTACTTCGTACCATTTCAAAGATCCATCGTACACGGTAGGATATCGTGATGACAGTGCGATATCTAGACCGATTACTGATAAGAATGTAAGTAGTGTTGATTCTTATAATTCACATACTTTCTCGGGCTTCAAAATCATAACCAGTAATAATTCCATTTGGCTGCGCGGGGACATTCCACGATATATTGACTCTATTGATACCAATTACCACAGCATGGAGTTCTGACACGGGTCCTGGAGGACCTTCGAGTGTTTGAAGGGTCACTGAAGAACTAAAGTAAACTGTAGAATTCTTGAAATAATCAAATTACCTCATTGGACCAGCATGAAGACTGTTGAGAATTCGAAGCCAGACTTTAATCTGAGTATTTCCTGGTGCACCGGTTAAAGTATAATTGATCATTTGTCCCCAGGTAAAATTTCGAAGTATAACAGGGACTGTTGAATCTGTCAAATCTGCTAAAGTTGACATAGTAAACAACTGACGTCTTGAGCGCCCGATAACATGTCGCACAGCTTCGCCCAAAACTGACTGTGGTTGATAAGCTCGACTTGTGCAGTAACCTTCCCCAGAATCCTCTTCGAAATGAGAAACAGAAGGAGAAGCATGGAAGGAGCGGAATAGATAAGAATGTTCATCTTTGACACTTTCAAATTCATCTTCCGGTACGGAACGAGATTGTCGAAGGTAAGATATTGGCACAGAGAGGCGCTGTAATAGAACATCCTGGAACCGCTTTTGGCTTTCACATTCGGCCTGATTTAGCGAAGCAATGCACCATTCTACTCGATATCCGCGAAAGAATCCATTAATCTGTGCTTCTTGATTTTGAGTAATAACTGTCCATTGCAAAACAGCTCCATCTGAAGTCGGTTGAACTATAGTCGGCGTAGGTGCGGCTATACTTGGCATATTTTCTCCTGAGTAGCCTCGTGCTATTGTGGCAGCTTTTGTGCTGGTGCCCTTATCATTTCGACTTTGAATCGTTACCTATATGGTAATAATAAATTTTAAATTGATGTGAACGCACTTCAAACAATTTGTATGACTCAATTGGTTGAATAATTCTGTTCGATGGATCTCCAGATTGAAACTTTGTGTAGGTTATTCGATCAGTTCTCCAATCACTAATAATTGTAGTATTAACATCTGTAGGTCTAATATTATTGCAGTTAAGACATCGAACAGTTAGCAGATAGACAAGATTGCTTGCATAGTGTTCAATGTATGGCATGGTCTAAAAGGAAACCTAAATACAAATTTAGCCAACTTACAGACCACTGAATAACAAGATTGTTCGGTGTAGTTCCATAGACATAGAGTTCATTTGGATTGCTATCAGGAGCTGTTGCTAAGATAGAACAGGTTCCTCTTGTGGAGACACTGGGCTCTGATACACCCACACGATTGCGCGTACGAACACGGAATCGATAATCGATATTTGGTCGCATGACGATCTATTAAAGGGGGATGAATAAAAAAGTCTTCGTAGGGTGAGATTTTCTAATCGATATTTCAGCCATAGTTCAGTTGCACCTCCAGCTTTCTGCCTCCATTGAAATAAGAATATCCTGTGAGCATAGATATTGATGAAAGCATCCTAGAATGATGACAGCGTTAGCGGCACAAAACACCCTCCAAGAAATACTCATCTTTGCTTTAATTAGTTACTAGGATCTCCTCTAATTTACAGTGTTTACCTGCGATAGCCTCAAAATCCATGCTTTTGGTATTAACTAATGAGTAAAAAGGTGTAAGTCTGTAGAAATCATTCCTCTTTAGAGTGATTTTTAAATCAGAATTAAACACACACGGAATTTCCTACTCGTATTGCTTAAACGTGTAAGGATTTTAACACTATTGGAAAACGGCTATATGCGGATAAACAATGTCAATGAGTATGCTGTTAAAGTTATTACCCAATTCTTCACCTTTATAGATTTCAATGTAATTACTGTTCGTTCATAATACCAAAAGGTTCTGAATTGGTGCCAGTTTCTTGATTGCTGTACAATCATTTGCTATGTATTATTATAATTCAATACACTCATTTTTGCTTATAATACTACTCCCAGTACTTTATTTTCAGCCTCATCAATTTATGATACCACCTCTCAAGTTAATATTCAATCCAAATACATTTAGAAAAAAATGTTAAGAACTGAAACCTGTTGATTTTTTAAAAAATTAATAAATAATAGCTAAGTGAAATTCCGAGACTACGTGTTCAGAGTTTACATCTTACTGTTATATAGGACTTTTAAATGGATTCTTTGTTTTACTCGAAAAAAAAATGGATTAAATAAATTAGCCAATTATTACTTTAGCATCCGTCGCCTGAAGCAGGCCAGTCAGATTATAAATCTCAGCACGATACCAAGTTTCCCGTTCAAATTGCGTAGAAAATTCGACAATATACTCGATAATTGGAGCATAGTTGTCAGATCCTGGAGCCCACTTGAGCATAGCTTTCCGTGAAGATACGAAAGTGATACAATCTTTGACTAAATTTCTTGGTTGATTAGGTCTACCTTTAAAGATTAATAAAAAAGAGGAATTGTTTTCCGAAAAGCTTCAAATATTTAGGGTAATCAGTCGCTAGATACCTTGAACAAGAAGAGATGCAGTCGCTGTAGCAGAATCTAATCCATTCGTAGCATTACAGCGATACTGTCCAGTGTCCAACGTTTGTGCTCCACCAATAACGAGTGAGTAATCAAATCCAACTTGCTCAATACGAGGAGTGAGAATGGGGTCAATCAGATTTCCATCCTTATACCACGTGACTTTCAGATTGGCCACTTCCTCAGGGTCTGTTGTTGCAGTGCAGACAAACTTCACCAACTGTCCTTCATAAACCCATGTTTCAATCGGAGCCAGGGTGACTCGAGTCTTGAGATGAACAGATAGAGAACCGGATGCTTTAGTAACACCGAAAGGGTTTGTTGCCGTGCATTCATAGACTCCTGTGTCAGCTACCGCTCCTGACTAAAAATAATGCTCATTAACTACTAAACACAGATTAAGTAGCAAGGTATATAAGAGTCCTATTAACCTCAATTACAAGATCTCCATTCTCCATTACTTGATATCTTCCACCATTAATAGGTCTACCATCCTTTCGCCATGACACGAGAGCTTTTGGAGCAGAGTAACTTCGACAAGGAAGTACAACCTGAGTTCCTTCTACCTGACGTAAATTTTGAGGTGGAGCTTTGTAGATATATGGAGGTTCTCTAAGAACATTCACATAGGCATTAACAAAGTCATATCCGAAAGAATTGGACGCGTTGCATTGAACAACAGCGATGTCATCTACTGTCAAGTTGTTGAGAATCATTGTCTAAACAATATACAAGTTAGAGAGAGGAATAGGAGCTTACGTTTCCACTGATGAGCTTTCGAACTCCATCGAGGTAGAAAGAAGGATCCAAACCGTTTACTGTCCATCTGATCATCGGTCTAGGATCAGCATCAGCTTCGCAGGTGAATACAATACTCCCATTCTCAGGAACTGTTGTATCAACAGGGAATATAGTAAACTTTGGGGCAGCTTTAAAGTATAATATCCCAAATTAATAACTTATCCAGAAATACAAGGTAAATTGATGAAGTTTTATAACTCACACTTTACTCGAACTTCATATTCATAGTTCTTAGAAGTCATAGTAGCCTCGTTGACACCTTGACAACGATACTGCCCAGCAGTTGCGTTTGTCACCGGATTTATTTCGAGGGTCGTACCCATGCTAACAATATTCGTGTTTGGAGACTAGATGAAGGAATTAATTACGAGAAGAAATAGCCAACCAGTGTAGCATCAACGCCATCTTTATACCATCGATAACTCGGAAGTGGATAACCGCCAAGAATACACTGCAATCGCAGTACATCTCCAACAACAGCAAGGGATGAATAGGGGGTTTGATACAGGAATGTGATGGGTTGAGTTATCTATTAAAGTTATTTAACGACTGTCATTAAAGATAATTTTACTTCAGGATATGAAGCTATGATCTTATATCCCGGTCCAGTTGTCTGTTCACGAATAATCTCATTATTAGCAACGCACTGAAAGGTAACTCCATCATCTGAAGCCAAGACTGCAGCGATATGAAGAGTTCCTAAACAAAATAATATAATAATAAATATTAATAAATCCTAATATAAAGAATAAAAAGTGTAAAGTACGCAGTAAGTTAAGAGCAATTAGTCTAAACAACAAAATATGAGTTCGAAATCAAGACATTTTACGCACCATCGATATCAATGGCCAATCGACTAGTTTCTTTGATATAATCCAACTGAGCATTTTTAATGGTTTGCCAAGTGACAACTGGTGGTGGATAACCAAGAGGAACCTGACAGGGTAAGGACACAGATTCTCCGATTCTTTTTCGGATGGTGATTATCTTTGAATCAACAAACTGTCCCATTTCTGCGGAAAAGGGATAGTAAATATTTATACAAAACAACCTGCTCGTTTCACATTGATGACGTAGGAAACTGCAACACCAAATTTATTTTCTGCAAAGCACTGGTATTGGCCATCGTCATCTGTTCCAGGTCTTGCAAGGACGATAGTTCCCTCACCAGGATACTTCGTGTACCGACCGATATTACCAGCCCAATTGAAATCTCGGCCATTTTTAGTCCAGTAATATCTAAGAAATGTATAATTAAGAAAATTCATACTTTGGGGTTGGCCATGCCTCTACTTTGCAAAGCAAGACAATGGCCTCTCCGGGGATAAACACAGCCTGCTTTTTCGGCATTTTAATAAAGGAAGGTGGTAGAGACACTACATATGTTATAATAAAATAGAAATTACATACGTGCATAAGCATGCACCAAAAATACGGCGAAGGCAATAAATTTAGGCATTTCATTCATAGACATCCCCATTTTTAGCCATCCACGATAGAGCGATAAGAGTCTCCGTAAGTTTAATAATCAGCGGTATTTATTTCTTAAGGTTGCATTAGAAAATTAAAATGCCAAATTATGTATTGCTTATTACCACAATTTTTCATATTTGATAAATAAAACTAACATGATTAAGAATTTTAAAATATGTATATTTTATATGTGACATTTAATGACTAATTTCCTTATGATTTTCCATGATTAAATTACACTTTTTGGAAATTCATATCATATATCTTTAATTTTAGGGCGTTAGTCTCTTTTAAAACTATTTTTATTTTTTGCAAAATTCCGTCCATCGTGTGAAAATTTTAAGGAAAGCATGGCATTATATAAATAGAATGGTATGCTCGATAAACATCCTTGTTGAGTATCTTCGTCTCTTCTCTTATTAATGAATGTACAATGGAGGAGAAGTGTTCTATTTAAACGAGCTGAATACTTTACAACTCTCATTGAGAGCATAACTAAGATGCTTAGTTCAAAGTATGCTATTTAAATAGCCCTCAATTGAATAAGTCTCATTGATGAATGTCAGTGATTTTTGTAAAATTTATTTGTTTTGAAAAATTATTTCCATTTGCATTTGATTATTTTTGTTAAAGCTTTCACAGATACCTGCTCTGATGCATACCTCATTAGTTAAATTCAACATACTGATCGTACCAGTTATGTACTCATGATATTAATTTTAATTATTCGTAATAATTAACACTTTCACTGTTTACTGATAATATTAGGTCCAAACTCTATCTTTCTGCCAAATCTTTAGTTCTCGAATGCTTGTATTCTATGTTCGTGACTTGTAAAATTTAAAAAGAATTAAAATCCTGCGCATTCATGAAGCAGGTTCAAATTTAAAAAAATATCGTAATGATAAGTGGATTCAGTCAAAAGCGCAATAGAAATTCTCGAATCTATCATTGCTTTTTATTTCACGATAAATTAATTCACTTTTGCAAATTTAGTAAAAATATAACATTTTTGTACAATTAACTATTCTTCAATCCTAAACGAGGAAAAAGTGACTTTTGTAAAGCGAAAGACTTAAAATAGTGAAAGAGTAAAGCTTTATAACGAATTTTGAATTTTCTTGCAATATAATAAGCAAATATTTGTATTATTTTTAATGCCTTGTAAGTGCCTTCGGAAGCATGCGCCTTATTTTTCATAAATAATGGAACTCGTTTAAAAAATAATTTAATTTTTCTTTATAGCCGTATTTAGGTTAAATGGGATTTGAAATAAGGGATTTCCCTTGATTTAACTAAATTATAATTCAAAAGACAAATTTCATTAATTTCAATTTATACCCTTGCAATAATCACTAATTCTGGTTTATAGAAAAGTATTTAACACAAAAACGGTTTTTTATAGGGAAAGGTGAGTTATTTCCTGGATAAAAAGTTGTTGCACTGCCACTAGTTTGTGATTACTTCATTGGTTGTAACTGAGCCAACAGCGTTTGATACAACATCATCGAATTAACTAATGATATACGAAATCACAAACCCACCGGCCCATATGTATCATTGAGTGTGACTAATATTTTCCGTTCCCGTTTGGATTAACTTAACTAAGGTAGAGAATTGAAATTTGCAGTTTGTTTAGAGTTCTAATGTCCGTATTAATTGGAGATAATAAAGCAGATAAATAAAATAACGCTAAATGAATGAAAAGTTCATGATTGATATCTCATTACTCTTATTTTAAATGATAAGTAATTTAAACAATCATCTGTATTGATTTTTTGTATTTGGTTTGCAAAGCGCATTTCACTCGTCAACTAGTTTAAACTATAACTAATATTAAGAATATCAAGATCATTTCTCGCCACTACATTTCATAGTTTTTCAGGCGGCAGCATCCGTCCTAGATTTTCCTTCCCTTTCAGTACGCTTTATTCCTTTACATCACCAATACATCGGCGAAATTTCGGAAAACTGGCTCTTCAAAAAAGGGATGTAAATATTGCGTATTCGATAATAAAAAGGCACCTAGGCATTTATGCGACGTATATACCCAAAAGATTATCAGAAATTAGGGAAGACATTCCAAGAATCTTTGAGATCGGCAAATACTCATATTTATAAAAAAACTGAAGACCAAATGACTTTATTTTAGTGATCAGATATTAAAAATGTTACCTTAACTGATAAAAACAAACACATTAGTAGTTATATAGAAAAAAATCGAGCGGGAGAAATTAGTTTAAGTAACTTGACCAAATCGCAAACGCGTCTAATGAGTGTCTGTTTTCCAGACAAAAAAAGCATTATCATAGCAACAAAATAATAAGTTCTCATTGAAATAACTCCATGAGTGTTTCATAACAATACTCATTTTTCTCATGTGATTATGATCTATTACCTCCATACTTACTGTTTCAACATCATCTAACCTACGCATTAGAGGGGAGGCAAGATATTATGAAAGCAACATGTATTAACACTCACATGCTGTCCGGCAGGGGCAACAGGAAATTTTCCATTCAAGCGATATTTCAAATCGACTCTCTGACAGATATTACATAAAGTATAATCAATATATTGGATTTCTATTTTCAAAAGAAATAGATCCATTATTCTGAAATAAATTCATTAATTTTGTAATTGAACTTCCTCAGTATGAAAGGTTAAGCAGATTGCGGAAAAAAGTCACTTAAATGTTTAGATAGAATGTTACCTATTGTGGCCCTAGTGGCCACAGTCGCACACATATGCACACACATTTAAGTAAATCGTATATAGGAATAAACAACTATTACTTAATGCGTTTATTAATAATTAGTTCCAGTGAGTTTTTTAGTTCAGCAAAGACTGAAAATAGCCTATAAATTCCAAAGATGTTGTCATTATAATAAAAATATATGCTAGGTATTTATATGAAGAAATAATCTATAGGAATTAAATATTTCCCCATAATACGTACTGATACGTTTGAAGATTATTATATCCTAAGGGTGCTTTAAGTAATAGTCACTAAAGCAAAGACAGAGGGAATTCAACTTCACTGCATCTAATCCGTTTTTTATTATGAGAACCGCGAAATAATTAGAATGCATACGAAGGATATGAGTCATGTCCATGAATGGAGGTTGTGGCGGGTTAGTACATTGGAAGTATGACAAGGATTACTTGAGGAAGAACACATACGTGGAAAGCTAAAGATACTGGGTGTCTAGCAATACACCCAATGTTTAGCGCTAAGGTAAGCTGCTATAAACGCCAGAAACTGCGTCTGATTATTAATAAAAATAACTCACATTATACCATTCGGAGAAACAGGCGTACAGCTACTGTTGTGACAAAATATTCTGAGGAAATCGTAGGGACATTTGGTTCATGGGAATCGGGATTTTTACCTTTTCTCTTCCCAACTCAGAAAAAATACATATTCCGGTTTTTAAAAAGATTTTTATGAGGTGCTCGCATAATACCTGATGTCAACATTGTGGATGACATTCTGTTATGTGGCATTTCAACCGCCTCTGTCTTTTAATGAAATCAAAATTCAGACACTGGGATTCCTGGTTGATTATTTCACTTGACTCAAAGTTATCCTACCAATAGTCCAAAATGTCTATCTTGCTTTCTGCGAACTTTCGTATTCGGTCGGAAGCTTCCATTTTGATTCCCTTGAGATGAGTATTTACGCTGTTGAAGACAGGAATCGACATTCATTGGTACTTTAGATAGTCTAGTCAAGCCAAAAAATTCCTTGATTGATTGGTCTTAGCTGTGATTTTGAATAAGCTTTTTACCTAGTTCTCCTTAGTATCTAATGGCATAGAAGAAATTTTAATTTAAGGAAAAGCTTTTCATAACAACCCAAGGGAGAAGTCTTCTTTGCTGATGCTTATTGGCGGTATTTCCAGGAGGATTCCTCTGAATTACCTCTACCGGAGCGTAATTGTAAGATAAGTCTTATCGTAGTACTAGGTCTGTTGTCATCAGACATTCTTAGTGCTAATGTGGATATTTTAAAATGAACAGCGACATTAAAATATTCTATTTGCTTCTTTGGATGCTGTGGGTTATAGCTTCTTTTACAATCCCACCTGCATTGATTTGTGACTCTAGACATGTGAAAGAAGTTACTTTTCGAATCCTATTGTTTCAAGTGAATATGAACAATTTTCCTTTTTACCCCCGTTTTGCACTAAGATCACTTCGAGTGCTTGTGTCGATCTAAAGTATACATAATCTCATCTATAATGAGGAAAATACCTATCAAGTTTTAATGATTCTTATAATTAATCATACTAATTACAACCGCGTCTCTTTTTATCATGCTTTTTTTATTTGGACAGGAGGATTGAGAATTTGCTGCCCATATACTATCCAAATAATTTAATCTATAAAGAGAATGTGAAAGAAATATAAAGTGATCATTGGAGTAAACTAGGTTAAATAAAGAAAGTTAAACACCTTAAATTTGTGTGAATGAAGAGAGACTCTGATTCTAATGATAATCATCTTTCTAGTTTGTCCTCTGAGGAACCGATGAGCATAAAATTTATATTCTACGTATAACTTAACAAAAATTATTTTCTTTTAAGTAGAAAGATGAAAAATTAATTTAAAATAAACAAAATAAATTGTCAAAATGGGGTCATTTTATGGGAAAACGAGAGATCAGCATACTTGGATTTAAATCGTCTGTGCATGGTCTGTTTTGTCCGATGTAAGAATGTGGGTAAAGAAGTGGCCAGAGAAAATAGAGGATGCTTTATATTTAAATGCAGAGGATGGGAAAAATAAACGCGAACTTTGTAGAGAGAAGATGGAAATTACGTAATGTTTAATAAATCAAGTGAAATGAGTATTAGAGAACTTAATATCAAATTCTAAAATTCATTATATCGAGTATACGTAACAACACAGCTAAAATTTGAAAGATGGGGAAGTTTAAAATGAAGTCCTTTCAAGGTATTGAGAAGTAAAGTGTCTATCTGTTGGAAATTACATGGAATTACGTGGACAAAGTTTAATTCGTATAGATATGAAAAAACTGAGACATTTTACATTTACAGCTGAACGAATATTCAAAATGAAATCGTTCAGGTGTGAGTGAGATGGGTTTAAAGCACTGTCTAAAACGATTATATTTATGGCTCATTTCCTGACCCTTTTAATGATATACTTTCGAAAATAAAGTCAAATTTTAAACGGAGAAGATAAATTCGTGTAAGATCTGTTATGATAGCTTAAGTCCTCCATAGGGTAAATTAGGCACAAAATAATAAAGTGAATTTGTTGAAATGATTTCGCACTCAAAGATTACAGATCTATTCATATTTAAAATAAATCATATTGCGAGCAGTGACAAACAATTGCCTCTAAATTGTAAGCTTAAACAGTTATTCCCACACTTATATAGCTTATCATTGTTCAGTTTCGTCTATACATTTCATAGAATACTGACATTTTTTAAAGGCATTTTGAATCCCATATGAAAAAGTAAGCATTTTGAAGGGGTAATGACCTTTTTGGTTTTTAAGTGGCTCAAAAGTTTATGATACATCAAAGACTTTTAATAATAAAAATTTGCAAAAGATCTATCGCATAATCCCAGAGCCAGATTTTACATTTTGAATATATGCCAAAACATTACATTTCTTTAAAAATAGTCGTATATTCAGTCGATTTTCCAGTTTTTTTATTCCAGGCAAATTTCTCAATTCAATATTATAAAATAATTTGTCAAAATTTACCAGACTCAGTTTGGGTTTTCAGTTCTAATTTGCCTCAAGGTTATCATTAAGGTAAACGGGTCAAAGTTTAAAGTTCTTATAAGGGATGCAAGTTGAATAGAACGATTATCGATGCATATTTTATATTTTATGAAAGAGTTTGAAGTGTCATTGTATTTTTGACTTTTGCATCTCTCCGTGAAGTAAAAACACGATGTGTATCCTAAAAACTCCCTTCTAATAATGGCTGTCTGTTGAAACCAGCAATGGACGTAGTCAGCTTCTCTTCAGACTTTTACGTTGGGTACTTTGTGTCTAGTAGCTAAGTGGTTCTGAGAGGGGGGTTAATCATCCCAGGTTATACGGCTGACAGCTTAATACCGTGGACATCCCAATTAGCAGAAAAAGCTCTAGTAGTACATTGCGAATTTTTGAAATGAACGAAAAGATTTAATTTGATCTGTCTCACCTCCGCTATGCTAAATTCATGAAAATTGCTTAATGCCATATGAGATCATTTTAGCTTCTCAACTCTTTGAAGAAAAAATGAATTGAAGTGGGAAGACCGACCACTACGATTGCAAAAGATAAGTTAATAATCACTTGAGTGAGGGTAGTGAATGATTCTTCTTCGTCCTTTGCATATTTTATTACACTCTTCAAATTAATACATTTCGTAGAAGGTAATGGAGGGGGGGGGGACAATCGCACTTAATTCCATTTATTTTAGAAATAAAAAAGCTACACTCGTTCAATTTTATATTCTCTTTTACCAACTCACTTCTAATTTGTTAGGTAGGGCTAGGCGAGAACTTCTGCAAATGGAAAAGTCTACTAGATTTGGCTACAGCAACATATTTCTAATTGAATTCATAATACATTACGCATTTAAGGAATGATGCGGGGGTAAAAAGGGCTAAGGTTAATACCAATGTCAGACTTTGAAACTAAATTTATATATTTTAAAAGTTTAGTCTATTGTTATGACTTCGAACACATTCATGGTAGTTAATTTCGTTTATGTAAGGATTTTCCGCCCAGCACATAGGAATAAATTTAATTATTTAATGATATTGTTTCCTCATAAATTCAGAGCATGAAAATTGTTTTAAATCTCTTTTCAATAAAAAAATTAATGAGTAAGCAAGTTTTGGACCAAGACTTAATTTGTATGCTCTAATTAAGGCCCATTTGATACAAGTTTTAAAAATTGCTTTGGAGTTTTAGTTTTGAATAACATTTAATTACATTTTATTTAATTACAGGGATACATAATAAAAAAATCAGATAGTCAAAGTTAAAGGATCTGGACAGTTATATTTTAGGGTATGTCAGTGGTTGAATAAAGTATTTGAGGCTTTACCCACTAAAACTCACTTATTAATATTAGAGTTATTACAGTAGCATAGAAATGAATAAAATACGCGAAAGAAGTGAGTTACTGGCAGGAATGCATCGAATACCAGAATTAGGATATAGTTATACAAGGGTATGCAGGGATTAATGCACTTAATACAGGAATGTATATAGGGAATGGAATGAAGTTGCTGAGGCAAATGGGATTGTGACCATACACGAGTGACGCACAGGTAAAAAGCAGAGTATCAAACCTAATGAAAGTACCTGATGTTGCCAAGGAATAGCATGAAGGACTAGATATCACCATATAAGGACAAATTTGGGATTGGTTGGCAATAGACCCTTAAGCACACTTATACTTTTTATTGTGAAAAAAAGCATATTATGAGATACAAATGATTTTGTTCTTTCATTTGCCACACTTGTTTACACTATATTAATTTAATTATGCACTGGGATCTCTGACTCAAAACTCTGTATTGTTCCATTTGATAGATGATGAATTTTTACTCTTTACGCGTCTGGCGAACAAAAAGCAGATAAACTCTCTCAGTATACCTTAAATCGCCTCCTTTACCAAAATCCGAGCTTTTAGGAAGAACATTCATTTTGTTAACTTAATTTGGTTGAACTCTCAAAGTTGCTCTGCTGACGAGATCAGGACAAATCTCGATTTGAAGCTTTTGAGAGGCTACGGAACTGTATTTTATGGGGTTCAATATTTTAATTTATTCACTAGCCAGATCATAGTGAGGTATAACACCGGATTTCTTTGTCATCATATATATTTTTTCTCTCCAACACCATACGGCCATCAAAATAAAATAGTGGTATCTTTAAAGCTCCCTTTAAACTTCCTGTACGCCTTGCTTTTTTCGTTAGATAAGAAAGTCAACCTCAGAATAAGGCCTTTTTGTTGAAGATGCTCCTGAACTGCAAAGCTTTCACATTTCTCACCGATTTATTGGATGTGGAATATATTTTAATTCCAGCCATTTCAGCTCAGCACATGTTCCCAGATTTGTAATGAAACGTATATATTTCAAACGATTGAAAATACCAAATGAAATTTTTTTAGACTGATTAAGAAAAGGTAAAAGCTAGCATTTAAGCTTATTTGAAGACAAAAGCCGAGAGGTTTCTCAATCCCATTTCGTAAATAAGGGTTATAATATCCATAGTCCCTTTCAGTAGTATTATTCGCTCTATTTCATTTTTTAAAATTTAGTTAAACCTAAGCGTTAATGGGATTATTTGATTCAATTTGTCTGGAATTTTTGAATTCTAGTCTGCAATTCACCCCTAAACATGCACCTCGAAATTACCATGCATCTAGATAAATTTTCATTTAATTTATTCAATGTATTGTTGAGATGACTATGATATTATATGGGCCACTAATAATTTTCAGCTAATAAGATCCTCCATCTCATCTTTTAACCTTGAAGCAACTTTTCTCCAGCTTTTATATAGTCAATTGATCTCTCTTTTTCGATCCTGGTTAAAACCTGTAGTATCTCCCCGATTGCAGCCCTTGTCTTTATTTGTTTTCATTGATCATAACAGTGCGAAAAATTTCATAAGATTTAATTGAGTAAAACTCCCAAACAAACAGAATATCATAATATCGAGTTAGTGATCGAATAGTAATATACAGTGAAATCAGAATGCCAAGAGTCATATTTCATTTGAATTCTGGAAGCAGTAAGTTTAATACCTCCTGATAAGGGATATAGTTTACATTGTAAGCAATATTCACATATTTCAAAGTTTGGTCTACTTGATTTAGTCCCCAAGGTTTCTGGATACGTTCGTGACAGCAATATTCGGGTCTTGTTTATCAGTAAATTTAATTAAACGGTTAGTCTTGTCATTGTGATACATTAGCATAATTTTACAGCCATGCGTAAACAGATTGATAAGCGGAGGCTTATTAACTCTAGTTGAGGCGGTGAACTTCATGACTACTTGTTATTCTGTAGCTAGATACCATCGTCCAACCTTAATAACTGAGCAATTCTGATGGTGCGCTGTCAATTGCGATAGGCGAGAATTGTAAAAAACATAGAGGTTACACGTGAGGTCCGAGATAAGATTAAAAATTATAACGTATCGTCTCCATTTTATAGAATCTGGTAGCGTCATGGATACTGTTCTATGTTTTTCGATTGAGTAATCAGTTGCCACAATTCTTACACTTATTTAATACTAATATTTTTTTAAAAAAGTAAACAAACTTAGTTTCGTTTTAAGCAGATAGGTTCTCTTTCAGATTTCAGACACTGCCTCTCCTATTTTGGTTATAATTTCATATGTCAAATTCTGTTACAATTAGGTAGTTCCGATAGCTTAATAAGACAATTTTCTGTTCCCAAATATATCAAATTTCCGAATGCCCTTAGACATTTAATTTGTCTTAAAAAAATGAGCACCATATGAAATGACAACTTAAACAAGAGATCAGAGAGATATGTCCTAGTCAGCATGTCTTTGATAAATATTAAAATTGATCTGGATATCGATACTTGAACTAAGTAATTTGCTTGCATAGCAATAATAATAATAATAATAACAATCAACCTTTGTGAAGTGGTAGAGTTATTTTCTTTAAAAGAAAAATGCGGGTATACCTGAAAGTGATCCTATCTTCCTTAGGGGGAGAAACATCTTTTCCATCGGACAGTATCATTTGCGGCTATTTCATCCCATGGCTGGTCATGTCACTTCGATTTATTTGTATCTTCTGTTACATTCCAGAGCAGCTAAATATGACATGCAATGATTTTTTTAACTCAGCAATTCACTTCATTCAGAAAAAAATTCAGAGAATATAAAAGAAAAAATACAATCTTATTTGAACAATTGCACTTGCGCTCAACTTTAAGGATTTGTTGACTTTTGCTTACCGGAAAATCTCAAAGTAAAACGTTTTCATCATAAATAAAACAAATACATTGCTTCTTAAAGTGTGGATGAATAAATTTCAAACAACTGCTTACGAGAAAGTAAATACATTGCAAATTAAGCCCAGTCAGAGGATAATGTTCCGCAGTGTAAGGAAACATTCTGGAGAAATGAGTGGCAGTCAGCATTACCAGTGCAATAAGCAAAAATGCCCGTAGTGGGTCATATTAACCAGGGTGAAAAGAAGGAGATTGGACACAACTGCTCAAGGGTTTTAAAAAAAACAACAGACACATCGATGGAAGAGGCTTTAGTGAGACGAGAGCTTCATTAAATTACAGGACGTGAAGGCGGTTTATTTTACTTGAATGAATGAGTAGGAATATTAACAAAATGCATAATAGTTGAGTTAAATGGAAATCATTGTGTCAAATTGACTAGGGATTGATAATGTTGAATGTCCAGTATTGCTGTCAATTAACACCAACCAACTAATGTCTAAGAATACAGTGGGGTCATAAATGACGAAAGGAAAACCGAAAGGCCAACCCGATTCATAGTAGGTTCCGCAAGGAATTTAGTTAGGTTCACGAGTGCATGTATTACCTTGATTAAAAATAGGCGCAGGGTGCATAGCCAGGCTGTCACCTCTCTTGGCTACAATAAAGAGAAAAGTGGGAGAGGGGGCAAAATAGGGTTGATCAATATTTATTAAGATACCCAGAAACAAGACAAGCAAATTGAAAGATGGTGACTGAATATAGAGTGGATGGCCGATAGGGTAGGTAAAGTCTCCAAGTTAAAATGGCAGAATCGGGGGAAGAAAAATCAGAGCATTGGATTAGATACCATGTATGTCGAGCACACAGAGAGCTGATTAAGGCAATTTCGGACTTCTAAAGAATGGATGATTGTCGAAAACGAAGGTAGTTTTCCGATAATGAATCCAAGAGCGAAATCTATTCCTCTTATAAAATACCAACTAAAAGTGAAAGGTGTGCATAGAAGAAATTGTTTTTTAAAATCTGGGTGTTATTGACGTTTCAAATGGGAAGACATTAACGGATCCACTGCCACAAATCCACCAATACATATATTCCTTTGTCCAGTAGATGGATGCTAGAAATGATTTGAACAAAACAATGATTGAAAAAACCTCATGAAATTATATCACATATATGTTTTTATAAAAATACACCCTCTACACATCTCTTAAAACTGAGTTGACTTCTTTGCGTAAATGCTTGTTTATTTCAACATAATTAAAAAAGCAGTAAACTTCCTTTTGCACTGATATGGGAAATAAATAAATGCACTAAATAAAGCGATCGATTAAGTTGAATATATCTGAGTGAATCATTCACATTAAATCGTTTAGTACATTTAGGGAACTGCATAATGTTATTTTCTATTCCAAGGCGAAACAATTCGAAGTCAGAAGAATTAAGCACCGAGCTTAAAAGAACACGGAGCGGAAATGATTATGTTTGACCTAATTGAAATCACTTTCTAATCTCGATATAGAAAATAGGATTTATTTGAGTAACAATATCTGGTTGGAGACTTGGGTTTATTTCAGCTCATTACATAAGCCGTTTTCAATGAGGATGTTTTTTTAGCTGTTCTACTTCTTATCCTCTGCTGATTCTCAGTCAATATCTTGAGTAGTTGGGAAGTTCTTTTCACCTTAATAAATTTAGTGGAGTACGAACATAATTTTCATTAAAAAATTAACGCTGTTTATGATAAATGTATTTAATCCTATATAATTAAGGGATGAGAGACGATTTAGATCTAATTTAGTAGAAAATAGTAAGATAAACTAGGGAGAGATACAAAAAGTGAGAGACGAAATGCATATTTGGATATGTATTTGCGAGCAAAGCTGGGCATCCCACTGGTCCTGAAATCACTAAGAAATAGGTAATGAAATATCTCGGCATGAATTCATTAAAGTGTATAAAACAGAGAGAAAATTCCCCCAATTATGCTAAGTTGCAATTTGAATTAAGGCACGCAAAATATTTTGTTCCTTGATAAAAATTAAATATTTCATTTTTTTAGAGATCCAACTATTTTGATAAAAATTTTGTTATCAAACATTCGGCGACTGTAGACCAAAGATAATTTTTGTAATTCTATTTTGGTAAAATAATCTGGAAGATTGTAATTTTGGTTGAAGAAAAGTGCGCTAATAATCAAAAAATTGTAAGACGGATGAGAGACAGCGTATCTATCATATTACATAAGTTTCAAATCGTCTTGAAGGAAATTTGTTCTAACGCCAGGCGTCATGCTCTTACGTGGCTAATCGCATCAAGTACGACTCTATGGTTGTTATAACTTTGAGGTCTATCGGTCTGCCACAACGGTCGAATAGATGGAATAAGTCAAGTCACTCATGTCAGATCAGCTCGGAGGTGGGACAGACAAGCCACTCCCAATTTATTAATAAGTAAATTAGGTTCATATAAAAAACATTTCTTCGTTGGACGTCAGTCATGTCTCGTCGTCAGAGTCTCGGCGTGATGATAGACACCATTTAAGATATCTATGAGGAAACACGCAAACACACAGCGGGACCGCCTGTGGACACTATAGTGGAGATCTCATCGCCACTCAGTCATGTCTAATCGCCAGGTTTTGATAGACATCTGCTGGCTATTGAACTGATCTACGCTTCCTTCCAAGTTCATTTATCTTTAGCCAGGCTATTTCAAGCGGATTAATTAATTTGATTGACCCTTCTGATTACCACCCCATAATTTTACTTGGTTCGACATACTCACTGCTACGATATTTATTAACTATAAATTAACCAATACGTTATATTTGGGGATTCCCGCTGAATACGTATGTGAATAAAATTCTCTATATCATAGCATCCTAGGGGAAATCAGATACCGGTCGTTGGAAAATATGTGGAAATTTTTCCGAGGTAGGAATGAAGAATGGCGTAATAATCTCCTTGCTTATAGTGAATTAGATGAACCAAAGTACAACCGCAGGAGAGGATGAAATAGGAGGCTTCAAATGCCATCCGACAGAATAATGACGAATTACCCGAGGCAGAAAAGGGGCATCGAAATTTGTAGGACGTGAAAATTGAGACGCATAATCAATTTATAGTTATTCAAATTAATTTACTTTCCTTTCTTACTGCGGATTTGAGGACAAACAGGATTATTCCGTGGATAGTTTGAAGGATAACTCTATGCATTTTCCAGAATTACCTTTTATTCGCATTCTCCACGATAATACCTCAGTTTTTCCGCCCACGAAGTTGGAGTGACCTCATTTATGTCCCTATGACGCATAACCCCCGTCTGACATGTCTAAACGCGTCCATCGATTTCCCCTCTTTTCTATAACCGCCTTGCTTCACATAAAAAGCATGTCTGCGCTCATGCTCTGGCGTGGCCTTACCCAAGTGACTCATACTCTTGTTTTTCCAGACAACACACACTGGTCAGTGCGGACTCCTACACGTTCTGTTCATCTCCTCTCTTCCCCAGCACGCTGCTCTCCCTCTTTCTCTCCCTCTCTCTGTTACGCATTGTGGCTTCCTTGAATACATTGTTGGTCTACTCAACTCTTGGTGTTCTGCT
>CAADRB010000053.1:37845-80226 GCA_900708905.1 Hymenolepis diminuta | reverse complement strand
TGTTAGCTCTTACTCAAACAGCTATGAATTGGTTGTCGTAATTTGTTAGCTGCAACCCGTTGGTTGTTATCTAACCCCAACAAGTTCAAAGACGTTAACTTTGGACATTCGACTGGCACGTTTGTTTTCTCTTTCCCTTTTTAATTTTATTTTAGCAATATTTGCTTACTGATCGAAATATCTGGCTTGATTTGACATGAATTCTTAAATCCTCTGCCAACAGTCCACTTTAGTGACGTACCTCTAAATTAGCCTGAAATAATTTTTAAAATTAAAAGAAAATTTGTTCACCAATATAATAAAAAGGTAATACATAAGGTGATAAAGTAATGGTTTTCAAAATAATCATTAGAAAATTAAATAAACATTGATAAAATCACCCGCAAAAGCCTATTGTAATGGCCAGACGCCGGAATTCTGGACACTGTACTCCTCTGAAGTATGTAATTGTCTCCACGCATTTATGACCTCCGTCATATGTTGCAATGCGATTCAGTAAGGACATATAATTACCGGGATCTTCTGGATCTTTCTTAACATGTTACACTCCAGTTAATAACTGTATTGGCTCTCTCATCTCTTATCCCGTGTAAAGTGAAGAATATCATAACTAACAGTTAATGGAAATAATTTTTTAACCTAGAGTCTTTATTAAACAAAGAAGATAATTAGGAAAATTAGATTTCATTAATTTTATGCTGGAATTCAGGAATTTACGCTGGAATGCCATGTAAAATTTATATGGTATTTTTAAAGAAGAAAGTGGTATTTTCTCAAAAGATGATTTTTCTATTTAAGATCCTTTTTTCCACCCTCTAAGCTTTAGTTATCCACTTTCTTCACTGAACTGTTATAAAACGCCGAAAAATTAGACTATCAATCTGAAGAACTTGAGCCTTGTTATTAGGTTGTGGGTTTTGTCGGCTTGTAATTGCCACTAGTGCAATTACTTAAGAAAACTGAGTTTCAGGTTCTTTCTACATAAGCAGTTACAATATTTACATTTATCGAAAGCTATAAACATTAATAAATGTTTGAGTAATTGTACCTACTGAACACTTATTGCAAGTCTATTTCTAGTTCGAACTTTACTTTTCTAGAACATGGTGACTAGTTCTACACACAAACCAAATATAATGTATACGTTGAAGAAAGAATTGAAGCGATTTGGGTTCAAAAATGAAATGAGTAATTACTTGTTTGACAAGATATTTATGTTTTTAGACAGTCTTCAGTAATCTGACGACTGACAGTATAAAATTTTCTAGACCCATGAATGTGTCATTTTGTAGTCGTAGCCTATTTACTGTTCTTGGCATTACTAACTCAAATCGGTAACTAAGTACACATTTATTTAAATATAATTAATAATTATCAGAATATCAAATCAAATTTTCATTATTTATAGACCAGAGAATACGAAACTCGTATAATTGAAATAAGGATACAGATTTTTCAAACATTAAGTGAGTAAAACTTTATCCAGATTTATCCAAACACATGAGAAAGAAATATTTTAAATAATTTGTTTTAGTTTAAGGCGAATTAAGGTTAAAGAAAGGCTGCGGGACCTCTAACCAAGCACCCATAAAGTAACTTGACAACTGGGTTGGATCTTGACGTATCTCCCATTAAGAAACAAATAGCCAAGTCAGCAATCCCAAATCTGAAAATCGATAATTGAGGAAAAAGCAGAGTGTATAAGATAAAAACAATACAACTGCTGGAAAGGAAAAAATGGAGAAGGAACGGACAATAATGAGAGGAAAAAGATGGAGAGAATGCCTGAACAGAGCGTTTAGATACGCGACACAGACGGGGTAGGTAAGTTATCGCAAGGCAGATGGAAGTGAAAATCAATAATCGATATGCAAGTAAAATGCTCTGATTGCACTCGGCTTACACGGGCGCTCAAGCGTAAAAATTATTGCACATTAAACGATTTGAATCTATATATGGTTCAAAAATAATATTTGAAAAGCATACAAAAAGCAGTCTTCAAGCTTATCAATCGTGATTTCTGGAATTCAAGGAAACATTCTATCATTAAAATTTTATAAAGCGTATTTGGAATATAATGTTTGACAAATTTCGTTTAAATGGTCGATACATATCCGTTTCATAAATCATCTTTCTAATAGGCAGAAAAAAATATTTAAAATAGTTTTTAGACTGAAAGAGCATAAAATTACAGTTGACCCAAATAAAAAGAAAAATTTCAAATGTAAATTTAAACAATAATGAAAATTTTTAAAAGTTAACAACTTGTTCCCTTATTATCACAATATCACAAACGCACTTATATTAATCCAATTATTTTCCTTGGTTTATTTAGACATAGACTTATTTCAGTTTAACACAGACCTATTTCACACTTTACTCCTAACAATCTCACAGATATGTAAGATGAAAACTTTTCGTACCAAAATAAAGATGAGAATAAAAGTTTCTTTTCTTTTTTCTTATGTTTACTTTATAATTAGAAATCAAAACTTTTATAGAAATCACAGAGCTTTCTGTTGCTCCTCATAATCAGATCATAATCAAATATGACTGTCTCATTTCTACAATACCTTCAGATTCAGAGTAATTTAGATGTAGCTTGTGATGAATCAAACCATCGTTCTTTTAAAAAAACACATGCATTAATGGTGTGAAAAATAGTCAAGAATAAAGAAAATTATTGCTATTGAAATGTAATCTAATTGGATATATAATTCAGTTTAAGTAAAGTTCAACACCAACTTCCCCCTTGATGTACTTCCGTCAGCACTTGCTTTTTGACACCTATTTGTTTCTTGCCTTAATGAACTCGTTTCCTGTCCGACTTATTCACATCCTCTCTCTTGATTAAAAATTTTAAAAGTTTATTTTTGCCCTATTATTGGGTATAATATTTTCTACAGTTTTATTAGGGGGCCTGACAGTGAAATCCTCCTTCCGACGTACATTTCCCTCTTGGTCATGAATGTGGGGGCGTTTTGTATTAATTACTTTTAGTTTTCAACCTCAAATTTAGACAAAATTACTCACATTAAATGATTAAAACAATGCTTTCACTATATATTTCTAAATCGAAATCGAATATGTTTGATAGAAATTTAAAAAAGCATTTGTATGAAAAAACATCTGCTCAAGTGAATTTGTGGTAGCTCATATCCATAAAATAAATGTCATACATCACTTTTATTATTTTGTCACTCACGACGCAGCAAAACTAATTACGATTTCAGTACAAAGCAAATAAATTTAAAATATGGGAGTTGAAAGTCGGATAGAATTAGAAACTATAGGTCAAGAAACTGAAATGTCCGAATTTAAATTTTAGGATTTGATCCCTAGACATTTGATCGATATTTGATGTCCGTAATTTTTATTACTTATCGGCCGGTAGATTAAAATAAGATCTTATTGTCCGATCAAATAGATTATTAAAGATAGCTGAAGTGTTTTAATATTGCTAAGATTACCAGAAATCACTCAGTTCGAATGTACATAAAGCAAATTGCCAAATACACTCTACTTATATGGGGAATAATGGATAACTCTAAGATCTTGCGAAAGAGAAACTGCATTCATTATTCTAAATTATCATAATATTCGCCACATTGCAACTGTATAATGAACAGTTGTAAAGAACATCGAGATGAGATTAAAAGGCATCTTGAAATCCCAAGAGTTAAATGCTAAGTAAAGAAGAGCACAATAAGGATACGTTGACAATATACTTCCCAGATTGTAAAAAACGATCAATTCCTCAAAATGGGTAGAATTTGGGGCTACAATCAACGAACTTAGAGATATATGCTTTGAGGTTACAATCGAACGAATAAACAATCGCACTGAACAGCTTCATTTCAATGCAAATTCATGCATATACTTAAATTGCCACGGTTGATTATTAACTGATGGATTTTTGTAAGAGTATACGTAATAGGTAGTTATCTAAGGGGCTTCAGAGCTTTTGCTGTGTGTCACTCTTTTAACTTTTTACAATCTTCACTGCACAATAAGAAAAATGAAAGAGAGATCTCTGGTTGAGGAGCTTTACTGAGCACAAAAGAAAGCTCGGAGGATTGAGATATACAATGGTCCGATATGTGAGTCTATGGAAGGAATCTTCATACTTTGGGATTGAAGATAAATGAATTCGATCACAAGGATTTAACTGACATTTTTATATTCAAATGTTCCAAAGCTTAAGTTTTAAAGTCTGATCCTCAGGTTTTGGATGCATTCATGTACACAATACTCTGGGTATAGTGACTTGGTGATTTGAGTGAAAATTTGGCCAGATCAATTCAATTCATTGCACGGCCATAGACAGGTAGATGTCATTAGCATTGGTATTTCGAAGCTCATTTGATCGTTAGTTTTCCTTCCAAGTAAAAGAAAATTAATTTTGAAAGATTACGTTGGAATTAGTCTGATAATATGCTCGTTAATACGAGTAAACATGAAGTACGTTTACTCTAATTGTCACAAGATATATCTCGACGCAAATATGTTTGTAAACTTTAAATAGTTGAGTTTTGATAATTGGTGACAGTCTAATGACTCAGAAACTCCGTCAAAGGAGAAGCAGTTAGAAAGAGGTAATTTATTCTCCAAATTGATTTAATGGGAATTATTTAATCAGTCAATTTTCTGTTAGAGAAAAAAACAAAAGAAATGCAACGAAATAATACCTAAATTTCCAAAGTGTAATCTTAATTTATTCCTCATTTTCTTTGTATATTATTGCGATTAGATTATTAATGTATATGGTGTTTACGGTATTATTCGCATAGCTCTGTGATTGACTTTCTTTCCTCACATTTAAACAGTTATTGAATTCCCCTTTTGACTAACAATTGTGTTGTTTGTTCCATTCTACAGAAACCCAATTTCAGGTTGGCGTCTCCACTTCTATTCTGTCTTGTTGCGGCTGAGTTCGTGCAGTTGAAAAGTGCAGAAGCTTAAGCTTCACCATCTTTCATTAGCATTTTCTAAACTCGATTTTCTCTTGTTATAAGATTCCAATGTTTCTTATCGCCCTTTTGTCAAATTTTGAGAAATATAGTCTAAATGGGTTTTCTAAGCAAGAGTATGGCCCTATTTATTTACATGCGAAAATGCTGTCTTTTTGTTCAGGAAGAGATAAATTTGTAATCAGTACAGTGCTCATGTTATTGATAGCATTCAAAATCCTCCATATTTTTATATACCTTCCTATTTAAGCATATTCTGCAAATGACGAATACATTTCAACCCCCTGGGAATGTCGTCCGTGTTTTTCGCATTCTTCGTCAATTAATAGGAAGTGCAGTATAAATAAAGATTTATTGTTAACCATTGTATAAAGATAGCAAGAACAACAACAGTCTATAAGAGCAAGAAAGATTAACCGATTAACAAACCAGCTTTAGAGGTTACATGAGTAAGAGAGAACAACTATCTTGCCATAATGGCTAATTCCGTGAAAAATAGCGTGAGAGTGAATTTAAGTGTATCTTAGATTCTAGATTTTCACTGGTCCATAGAACGCCCTTGTTGATATGCTTGTTGGTAAGTGCTCGCTTATTGGGTTTAGCCTAATTAGCCTAATTACAATCTTGCTTGGTGACTTATATATTTTTATACTAAGAGCTTTACAATATCAAATTATTTGAATCGTGATATCATAAATAAACGTCATTAAGCGAGAGTAAAATTCGCAAAAGTCAATAAGGTGGATCATGCTAGAATACAGTAATTTGCGGAAGCACATTCTTTAAAAAACAATATGCTCATAAAAAGTGGGAAACGAATTCAAAGAAAATAGCACCATTAAGAAACAGAAGTTTGGTAGTTATAATGATTAAAGTTGCACTAATTTGCTGATGTGAAGTAAGTGTTCGATAAGAAATAGGATGCAGTTTGATTGCAGAATTTTGATAGTAAATCTATCTCGCGCTTACTAGAGCACCAACCACAAATTAAAGGTATGAGAAAAAGGAACATAGTAGGCATGGTCGCCTGGTGTCATTGACTCTTTGCAAACGCATGTGAGATGAGAAGAATAGGTTATCGCCGAAATGCAGGTATTTAACAAACTTATAGAATTCCTTGTCCAGTGGATAGTTGCTACAAGGACTATGTGAAAATGGGATGATTACGAAATCATATAAAAATACGTCACCCTGAATTTCAAAATAGCTATAAGAGAAGAGTGAGAAAGCAAGCCAGTTTGACACTTGACCAAATGCAGTGATAACCTTGAAATTTAAAACGGGCCAATAATGTGAAAATAAGGTAGATGGGATTGTATAGTGGACATATGTAAAAATGTTATTATTATCAGGCGGAAATATATGATGAAATCTTTTTTCTCACATTAAAGTAATATTTTTGCCTTGACGCCTTTATAAGCTTTCTCGCTTGCTGACTAAATACTTTAAAATCGAAACGGTAGCAAATAATGAAATGGAAGAAAGTGGAATTTACACGTGAGGAACAGAATTAGGTGGTTAGCGCAATCAGTACATTCCGCAAGGGTTTAATTATTACTAAACACAACAAATTAGCCAGTTTGTACTCTTTCAGATAGGTTTTCCTCTACATCTCGCCCCCAACCGTAATTAAAAATTAATAATGAAACAAATGTATCAGAAAATAGAGAGCTGTAAACAAAAATATCCACCACATACAGATTCAAGTGATATCAGTGACGTGTAAGGTTGAAAATTGCGCGCAAACGTTTTGGGAAAGCAGTAGAATAGAACAGGACTTATTCTCTTGAGCTGAATACCAAATAGGCAAACAATTTGTAACCATAGACCAAATTATATACTTTTAGCTATGCATCCTCTTATCAGATTAGTCTGATGTGTATCCTTATTCTCTTAATCTCAATATGCAGTACGATTAATATTCATTAGACTTAACTCTGAACCTTTAAGAAATTAAACCTAAATCCAAGGGAATTTTATAGTCACGAAGGCAAAATAACTAACGAATGCACAAAATAAACTTTGTATATTTTTAGTGAATAGCTATTATGCCATTATAGCATTATACATTAAATGGTACAGACTGACCTAAGAAGTAAACAATCAAACAAACTTTCCGGACATATTTGACCACTTTGATAATCACCATTTTATCTACCCATTTAAAAAATTAACAAAATCTACTATTCTATTTTGCAGCCTTGATGCTAATGGTGAATACTCCACCATTAGATAATTTGCTTTACGCCGATAGCGACTTTCAATTTGGGTTGATTAAGGTAAAGGCTGTTGTCTTTTCTAAAAAACGATTTTTTTCCTCTTTTTCCTTTTTCAGTGTTGAAATCGAATGCACCATAAATATTATTAACAACAGTTGTGAAAATTCAAACTGGAGATACAAATCAGCATGAAAAACCTAAAATTTAATTTTATTGTCTCAATGAAGATCGGCATCGTGTTTTCAGTTAAGTTTTATTGGTAAAAAAATCACTTCCTTAATTATTTCTGGACTTCTAAATGCAAGTATCTGTAACTTCCAAAGTGACATTTAAGATGCACGTACACTTGCAAAATTGGATAATTTTATCTAAACCAAAAGTAACTCAATCGTCTTCAATTCTCAGTTGACGATCTATGCAAACATTAAAACTAACGTGTCACACATTTATTTTAGTACATGACATTTTCTAAGGGATTAATGGACATTTTGTAAAGTGGGCTGCCTTGTGCCCCATAATACTATAATATTTTCCCCCACATTCATAATAAATCAATATATATGTTAAAATATTCCATAAAAGTTTATAAAGTGAAATAAAAGTCAGTTTTAATGTTGAAAATTTCATGAATGGACAGTTATTTATGGTACATGCCTCAATATTTTTAAGAAGCTTGACGGGAATCGGAACTGCTATCTCTTAGTTATTGCCATGCATAATTCAGTATGGCTATTAAACGCACGGGATAATCGAAATAGATATCTCCCAATCACCAATCATCTAAACATCCAACACTATTCCTGACTGTTCTTAACTATTTTAACATTCTCTTTCAACAATTGGCCAATTAGTACCCCTTGCTGGGTTTCCTTCGATTCTGAAATCCCGATTTTCAAATAGATAGCTATGCAATTCTATTCTTCCTTCTGCAAGCCTTACTCTGTTTGCAACTTCTGTCTGCGGCTCCTCAAAAACCTGATTTTGTAGTCCTCTCTCTTTCTCTCTGTATACTACTATTCTCGCAACTATAAAATTTTGACAGATAACGATATAGCCTAAAAATGATGATTACTACCGTTGGTTCCAAGAATAATAGGCTGTATTTTGACGAAAAATACCTCAATCAACCTCATTGTCTTATTTTTATTCACTTATGCGAGTTAAATGAAGATCTATTCAAATAATGATGCCTTTTGCACGAAACCACTAATTATAGTGACATAAGAAAAGCCTTTTAAGTTTATTTCTATGCAGCTCTATGTTTCCTTAATTATGGATGTCCTTTGAATGCACTTTATCCAGGTATACAGGTTATTATGTCAGTCAAATAGAAATAGAAATTTTTCTCTGTACTTTCCCCTTTTTATTCAGAAACGAACGCCAGATATAATCATTAAGAGACTGCAGTAACTATTCTGTTCTGGTCAACATATTTTCTGTTAAAATACAGTATTGTAGTATCCATTACTTCTCAAGATCTGGTATACGCTTTCTTGTGCCGTAAGATGATTCTGAGAGTATATATTAAAGTTAAAAATAAAAAAATACAAAGGAAAGATCGGCCTCATTCCCGAAAACCGCCATTTAATACTAATTTTCCCAATCAACTTTTAAGCTTGCTCCCAACCAAATAGAATTTCCGAATAAAATGTTAAGACCTAAGGGTTATAGTAGCAAAATTATAGAAATTTTAGATAAAGTTGTGGAGACTCCTCGATTCCAAAACAGAAATATCCAAGTTTCAATTCCCTCTCCAAAATGAGTGCATTTAAGAGTTCACATTGAGTAAACAAAAATTACGAGGTTCTGCTAATTTAAAACTTTAGACTCTCTCATCTTTGCTATGTTCCAAAGGAAAGCTGTTGAATATCCTTAAAGATGCTTTGCCTTCTCAAACAGTGGAAAAAATGAATCGAAGCGACAAGATTAACCCTTCCTGAGTAAATAACACCGTTCAATAAGCATGGAATATCGTAGATGAGCTTTTCCTAGGTGGCGAATCGTAAAATTTGAATTTTCGAACGTGAACTTCTCATTTAGTAAATATTGTACAACCCAAGTCGAAAAACCAAATAAAGATTCTTTGATACCTCAATGTTGTTCTCTGTATCTTTTAGATCCCTCCTCTTCAAACCTGATGACAGTAAAATGCGATAATGGAGAATCAAAGGTTAAAGAAATCACCATTCCATAACCGAGCTGAATCACTGTTACCTATCATTTTTCCTACCTCCTAGATACGTTTTAGAGGAAATATCTTCGAATAGCACGGAAATTGTTATAGTTGCTATAAATAAATTTTAAGACTTTGATCACACACCAAAATCAGTTCGAAACCATAACTCTATAATAATACATAACACTGCTAATCATCCTTCTGGGAACTCTTTTATTATTCAAACGGCAGGCTTGAATGTGATTTCTGAAGTCCGAGCCACTGCAATTTCTACAACACAAAGATTTTATTGCTAAATTGCAGGTAGCATTTAACCGAGCACTCTCACAGCCATAAACTATGTATCAATTACCTAGGAGAAGGTTATACGTCTATTAAAATGTATCGTTTTTTTAATTGCTACACTGATTATTTTCCAAATTTAGGCCTGTTTATATAAGAAATCAGCTAAACACGAACAGACCATGGTACGTTAGCAGGATGGACGGAACTAGGAATTAATGAATTTTCGCATATTTATTATTGAATGAGTGGTAACTATTTATTATGAAGAATATAAGATCATCTCAAACTTTTGAAAGCAGCTCGCTTTTGTTAATTTGAGCACTTTACCTAATTATAAAACTTAAGAAAAGTTTGCACAATTTGTTATCAGTGCTGATATTTTCTTCTAAGCTAATTTAAAAAAGTGGTGATGATTTTCCAACTTGACAGAAAAAATACTGAAAGTTGTTTTGCCTTCAAATTAGTAAAACTTATTTTAATAGAACAATATATCAGTTTGGTGTTTCATAGATTTACAAATTTATTGAATATGTTAGCAATATTGACAATACATTTAAAATTAAATAAACATTGTTTTTTTTGTGTACTTTACCTTTTGTACTGACATGGTTTACGTGAATACTGCCTTCGAATTCCCAAAAAGTCGAACATCTGAACATGAATCAGTAAAATAAATGGAGGAAGTAACAGATCTAATTTCAACAAGTAATTTTGATGTTCTTAATATATTTTTTCTTTCAATTGCTTTCTCTTAGTCCATATTGTCCTGCTTGTTTGATTTTCAGTATCCATATGTTTCCAACCTATAAAAATTGTATTTCTTAATCTGCCTGTGAGTGTTTTTACAACAGTCAAGTATGAAAATATGTACAAGCTGCTATCCTCACAAATGATTAAAAATTTTAATCTGAATTTTGTGCTTTTGATAATCAACTTTTGAAATGTTTAATTACTGTTTCTTTCTGATAGGAGAAATAGTAGATCATTGATAGAATGGCTGTCTATCTTATGATACTGGCATATATCTACAGAGGTCAGTCAATAAGTCTGAAGTAATTGACATGATTTAGCAGAAAGTAGTGTTAGTTCCAATAAAGCTACTTCTATATTCTGATTGAGATATACCCTTAAAATCTAATAATCTTGAAGAATAACAGGAGATAACAGCATTTCCTACATCAGAACAAGAGTTGAATTGAGCCAGTAGTATATTCGAAGCAGAGAGGAATGCGAAAGGGTTGTATTAAGTAAAATTAGTTTGCAAAAATGAATGACAATGGGTGAAAGTTTACATAGGGTACACTTAGAGGGGCTATCTTGTTTCGCTCCAATGTGGTTTACTCGACAGCCTATAGGGCATCATGTGATTCATTGCAAGTATATAAACAGTAAAAGATAGTTTTCACTGCTATAGTTGTCCTTAAATTAAACTGAGGAAACAAGAAAAAATGGATTTATATAAAATGTAGAAAAAAATTTTAACAAATACCAACTCAGTTTACAATCAGCGAAAGGAAGAAAATTTTTCATCACAAGATTTTGTTCGTCGCTTCCATTTTTGAAAAATCCGTTCTTGCTTAAGTGAAAGTGCGATTTCTTCTGGCAAAATATTTTCTTTTGCACTGTAGAAAATAAAACTTCAAGAAGGTAACCCCTAGTATCTCCTAAGATATAATCAAATATAAAAATCTTCGGAATTTCAAATATATTTTTAAACTTAAATATAAGTTCTGTATCTCGAAATGTCGCTGATTATCAGAAATGCAGGTACCTCTACAAACGAAAAGCCTTCTTCTTTTTGATTCTCTTCGTGTTCTGTCATAAATATGGATAAATAAATTTTCTTTCTGTTTTTCCTTGAACAAATAAAAAAAACAGATCTCTTCAAAGAGATTCCATTCTCTCATGTGCGGCGGCCCCTCTGACTTCAAAATCTGGATACTCTGATTCTGGTAGTACTTGTAGCCCCAGCTGTTGGATGCTACCATTAGGCAGTTGTAAACCACGGAGACACAAAGGAAGCAGTTGTGTAATATGCATTCTTAAACATTGGTTCGTCAGAAATCTCACATTTAAAATATGCCGGTTTACTAAGATGTTATAAATTTAAAATTTCATTGTATCAAACAATAAAAGTTTTTTGCTTTTCAGCTTGATTCGGTAGATAATATCTGATGGTAAATAATATTTTGATAAAATATTAATTAAGCGCAAGTAAATCAACAAAATATATATTAATTTAAAATTAAAAATTGAAAATTCAAAAATGGATGATATCTAGTGAACTTTGCGATGTTAAAAATACCTTTGATAGTATCATGTTTGTAAGCTGATACCAATGAATTAAAGTGGTGTAGCCAACGTGCCGATCAATTTAAATAACAAATGAACGAATGTAGACTTTTCTAGAAACTCGGAGATTAGATCATATTACAAATAGAAATATGCTCCTTGTGAGAAAGTGGAAAACTCAATGTTCTTAGAATTCAAATACTGTAAGTTTCGTTTGTATTGAACTTTAATGTATACTCCTACTAAAAGTTTATAATAAGCTCGATGAGTGGTTTTTAACTCCTATGGTAACTCCGTTATTTAAGGTAGACAAAAAGACCTTGATTTTGGTAGAAAATATGCACAATAACTTTAACATGATTAAAATAGGTATCATAGTCACAAACTAAGAGAATTAATCTGAAATTCAGGGTGTTTTTTGGATATTACATGAGTGTTTTTGAAGTAAGAGGGAATTTTTAACCAATATTATAGTAAAATATTTCTCTTTAAATCACCACTGTTGAGCTAAGCTGACCACACCAGAAAAGTCCGCGTTTTTTAAGAATGTTATGATTATTAAGTCAAAACTTTTGTATTCGCGAAAACAATTAGTTTTGTATATTTTATGAAGCTAAAGTCGAAAATAAGCGTATTCAGTGCTTTGGCGTAAAGGTAATATACATTTTTATGAATCAAATCAATGAATTTGACAATTAATACAAGTCCCACATCCTATATAAGACTATGGACAATCTCTAGAATTCACATATATCAGTACTATTGGTAGCGTCCCTTTTATGCCTTGTTGAAGTTGTCATTCAGATGCTTTTCAGTGATAGAAATTTTTAAAGGTTTTCTTCATTGTAATGGTCAAAATAATTTTCAAAATATTTATTATTTTTAAATTACATAAATTGGTGCCCAATTTTTCTTTTTTCTATATATATATATATATATATATTTATTTATTTAAATTTAAGTTATGCCAAGCATGTATCATGAAAATTCACATTGGGTAAACTGTGGTAAGTTCTGCTAGATTGGAATCTACGTAAGTTGCGTCATCCGGTTAATATCCTTGTCATTAGAAAATAAACGTATGCCGAATAGAATTCACAGTTTATACAAATTTATAGATCTTAAATTTGAAAATTACAATGACGCCATCCAAACTGCCTTTGATTAATACAACCGTATTATTTAGTCTGTTTGATCAGCAAATAATGATTAGAAAGTGTTCAAATTGTCAATACGGTTTGGATATAAAGATGCATATTTTAAATATTATAGTTACCAAATAGAAAGGAAGGTGATAGATTTGTAGACGTCTTTCTTGAAAAGTAAAGTTGTCAGTGGAATTTGAGTTGCAATTTGTGTCATTATCCGTCACTTATATTAAAGATCAGTTTTCAGGACGATTGGATATAGCTGCATTGATTTTTATGAATGGAGATTTCAGTTCTCTTTTTATCTTAATGGTCAGATGCTTCACAATCCCGTTCTAAGAATGAAGCTAGCATCTGAAATTGCTCGAGTGTAAAGAATAGGTGGCTGCACCACACCCATCTGCATTTTTGAAAAGCGTTTAGCTGATATAATATTTTATAAATAAATATGACTGGCGCTTCCTAAAACTATACTTTGAATAAGAACAGATTATTGAAATGCGTAATTACTGGAATGTATTGAAGGTAGAATATTGAATAAATTTCGTCCAATCTCCTGAAAATTTAGTCACAAAGACACAGGGTGCTCCCATATTTTCTCAAGAATGGCTGTTTTATTAATAGAGGAAAAGAGGCCTCCAGACTTTAAAGCGGATGTCAACACGATCGATTTCCATTAGCTTATTAAACATATATATTGATGTATATTGAAAGCAGTATACATCCAAATAAAACGGTGCCCTAGATAAGACCTTATGGTAAAATATAATAAAATATACTGAACGCTAATAAAATATGGTTGACTATTTGTCTGGACAATTGATTATGGATGATTATCTTTGGTGGCAAATAAACTGTCAACGATTGCAGATTAGTAATATTACAACCTTATCTATTACTTATGTCTAATTATAATAGATGGTCAATGATTTTGAGCGTTATTGCTTTCCTTATTTACTATATTAGTAGCTAATATAAAAGACAACAATTTGCTTAGTCATCTATGCGTATCCGGTGGCATGACTAAGCATGATCAAAATGGAGAAACAAAATTTTTCCTTCTTTTGCTACTTTTAATATGATAGAGTTTTTTTTTCTTTTTAAAATGTAATTACTATATAATAGACAATTGATTCAAACGTAGGCAGGTTTTCGCTGTTAAAATTCTTTTGTTTCAATTTACTGGGAAAATTTTGTGAATAATGTGCTTTAATACACAAGAAACAAGTACTAATTTTACCGGTTAAATCTAAAATAAATAGAAAACCTAAATATTATTTGTCAGAGACGGGTATTAACTTTCTAATCAAAGATATGTGGATGTTCTAGAAATTTATGCCATTACACTATATGATAATGAACGCCTATTAAATACAAAAAAAATATTAAATTCTTCTTGCTCATGAATTTTTTATTTTCTGATATTTGCAGTAATCTACCTGCAATTGAAAAATTACAAATGGCGTGAATTTTCTGTCAAGTACTATTCTCCCGGATTTTTGAGCGCAGGTGTTCAAGCCATAATGTCAATTTCAAAAGAAGTGATCCAAACAAGGTTAAAAAAACGTTTTTGATTTTGTTGATTTCCAAACCACTTTTATTAGTGTTTTAGATTTGATTTTACAATATCGACTGTATTCAATTATTGGGTTTTATTAATTTGAATTTTTACTTTAGCTCAGATAGGAACCGTTGTTATTTAGATTGAATTAAAGTTTAATGAACTTGCAATCCCAGACTCTACCGAAATGAAAGACGTGCTCGAGTTCGAAATGATTCTTTATTTAAATCAATTTATATAAAAAATGATCATCGAACGGTTTATTCTCTGCATTCGTGTTCATTGCAGGAGCTAAAAATAAAATAAAATATTATTATAAAAGAATTTTTTTTATCCAACTTGCTATAAATTTTGCTGACAGGTGTTAATTAAGGAGAAAAAGCTCTTGCAGAATACTAAGCTGATCTTATGATTATATGCGTTTTACGGGTTTGTATGTAAAGTGCTCAAAATTTAAACGAAATCTACAGTACCATCTTCGGATTTTATCAAAACATACACTTTCCATAAGTCGCCGATTTGGCAGAGATCTTCTTTTGCCGAATCGGAAGTAATTGCCTCTTCGCTGACGGAGATTTTCCACTATTTCTTCAAGCTGATTTTCCAGTTCGTCGATGTCACTGGTATGCCGCTCCGACTCACCGGAATTTTCGAATCGAACAGGTGCTAAAATTAAAAATCAAATCCATGGTAGCAAAACTGTCAATGCGGATTCATCTTCAGTATATTCATTTTAAATTTCAACTTTGTCCATTCAGCCAATTGAACGATTCATTGCACCAATAAAGTGAATTATATTTGAAGCGATTCACACATGCATATTCTTACATGTGTAATTTTCATTAATGTATTCATTATTTATTGTTTAATTAAAAAAATATGAATGCACTCATAATATTCTCTGATTTTTCTAGTTATTCAAATATAATTAATTGATAATTAAATACAGCTGAAGCATTGTTCTGAGACTGCGTGCGGAATATTTATTTCACGCAAATGAAAATGTGAAAAATTATCCGACTGGAGTATTATAAAAAGATCATTTTAAAAGTATAATTGATCAACCTTTTTAAATTTTACCTGAAAGATCTTTAGGAACCTAAAGCTTGCTTTTTATTCCATCATTATTTCGAATGAATATCAGATATCTATATTAAACACTAATAAGACGGTAGGTGATTGTTTTAATTAATGTCTTGAAAATTAATTTGAAAAATTTTCACTTACGCATTCCATAAACGAGTGCAATACCAAATGTCAGTAGAACACAACATGAAATCCTTCTATAATTGACAAATACCTAATTAAACTCCAGAATAAAGTTAATTATCAAATTAATATAAGCACAAATTTTTTAACATTCAAAAATATAATAGATAGAGAGAACACTAAAGGTGAGTAAGCCGAACCAAGATTATTGAATACTTGAAGTAAAAAAGTAAAACTTACATCATTTTAACAATATATTCAAGAAAATTAAAATTACAGTAAAAATATGAATAGTTCGGTTCGTTTTAAAGTCCATATTTATATAAGATCCAGCAAATTTGAGTCTTCTTTTGATTGGTTGATGGATACTCATACGAAAATCTATTGGACAGTGAAATGTGTTCATGTACTCTCAGGAGATTATTTAAAATGAAGTACAAGTAAGAAACAAAATAACCTCTCTGAACCTAAGATAAAGGATCATATCTTTAGTTACCTACTAATTTAAAATTAAAGACATTTTGCTGTAGCAAAACTGATCCGCTGACGTTTGTATCACAAATACAATTTGTAAATAAAATCTTTAACTATTATAATTGCTAAATAAAAAGCAGAAAAACATAAAGAAGACGATTGGGAGTTAGCTTTCAATATTGGAGATTTGGGTTCTCTTCCCACAGTTTCATGGCTACATATTTCATAACCCAGACAAATTTATTTGACTCTTGAAGAAAGCGCAAATTTGAAGAACATGTGATTTGTACCACTCTCATCCTTATTTTTGTAGACCATCTAAATTCAGCCTCCCTAATAGATTAAATATTTTTTCTTCGATTAAACATTGCTAGAGTATTTTTTTATATTAATGCTTATGTTTATTTTACATTTCTTTTAATACAAATGACCTATTCAGGTTTACTGAAATAACCTGAAACATCGGTTTCAATAACAGCAGACTCAGTCTGTTAGATGGAAGACAACCAAGTGGACAAAACTCAGTTTTATTTTCACCTCGTCTCATTGTTATTTGATTAAATGGAGCTTAAGGTTACCCTAAATATAATCCTCTTTTATGACTAACTGAGTAAGGCTTTGAGAAATCTCTTAAAGGCTAACAAGATACAGAAGTATGAGAATTAAGATGGATCAGTGAGGTGGGAATGGATAACCGGAAGTTGAGAACCAGTTGAAGCGGGATGACGAAATTGGGCAAAAGACGGTGAAATATAAAGTTGACTAGTTTGACATTGTGTGCCTCAAACAGTCATCTGCTGGCCGATCAAAATGTACTTCTTACTAATCTAATGTGTTAATCGGGTTAAGTGAAACTAAAGGTCACCACTGTGTACATTCCACGAACACATTTCTTTAAAATTGCATAATATTTACGTTTTTGAATGATTAAATATGTTATAGAGATATAAATATCAATTGGGCTTTTATTTATTCAAATTAAAAAAATAAAGATTTCTCAGTATTTTATATGGTTGAACAATGAGGACGCACACAGACACGGCAAACAGCTATAAAGTCCAACCACACTTCTTAGTTAATAATAAAATTTAATGAAGAATAATAAATTCAGGAGACCAACAGTACTAATCAGTTTTATTCAGAATTGATTGGGATTGTCATTTTTTCCAGTTAATATAAATGACTTAAAACATTTCATTTTTTAAGAGGCAAAATTTAATTACTTAACTGCGGATTTCTGAGCATATTGATCAGTTCGTTTGATTGCTTAGTTAGTCATGTCTTCTCAATTAACAAATAATGTCAGCGAAATGAATGCACTCATTTTAATAATTTTGTGATTTCAAATCCCGATATGAGTTTAGATAATCAATGTTGACTTCGGTATTTTGGTCAGTGAAGGAATAGCTTTTTTCTCCACTAAAATCTTCTAACTGACGTTGTTTTTTAGTTTTCCTTGGCTCTCCTTACTATTAACAGAAAAGCCTGCAGCATGTAATTTCTAGACAAATCTTAAAGCTACCTTCGTACTAGTCCAAAATACTCAAATACTGGAATATTTGAGCGCCAATTTTGATGTCATAAAGGGAAAAAATGCAATTGTGGAAGCTAGACCTATTCTAAGATCAAAAGTGCTATCGATTAGGACTGGGATAAAGATGTTGGAAGCATTTCCACAGTTTATCCACAGTTGCCTATCATAAGATGAATATTAGTAGACTAAACGCTGTCAAAAAAACTGCCTGAAGAATGATGCTAGGAGACGAATAAATTTTGAATTTCTAGCAGAAAAATATCCTAGAGAAACTTTGCGGCGCAATTACAATGACGAAAATGGAATCTAAGAACGGTTTTACAGTGAAGCTGGGAAGTTAGCAAAAATGTGTTTGAAATCCCTCTTGCCAATAGTGGGTCCCTGTAAATCTATACGCACGGAAGACTGAATATGATAAATTCAAACCCTAACCCTAACCAAGACCTTGGCGAAAAATGTTGGAGCTTGGATGATACATATTTTTTTCATCAAAATATGGAGTATCTTCCATAACTTAGTGGTGTGTGCTTAAAATAAATTATGTGTGGTCTATCGGTGTTAAAGACTATTTACATATGAAAGTGAATTGAGAAGGTACTGACGGATTGATCACCATAAACCCGATGATGCTCTACCAACTGATAGATTTTTTTTCAGTATATGGGTGTCTCAGGAATTAAGTGAAATGAGGATGGCTCTGACATTACATGAAGGCTTTTCATCCAGATTTTCCTTATGTAGGACAAAATGATAAAAAGAAAAGGTAAAAATAAATAAATTTCAACTTGAAGAAGCAGTAGTTCTGATGAATCTGGAGCTTGAATAGAGGAGAGCTCTCGATAGACTGCTCATAACATAGAACAGCCATCTGGCAGAAAGATATCAACATGATGCAAATACTTGAAAAGAAAATTATTTATGATAACTCAATAAATCTGAGGTATCTTTTAATTTTTTGCATGTTTTCAGTACTTGTAAGCTTTGCTAATTAATATATTCATAAAATTGCTATTATTCATATTAATATTTCCAATTTCAAAAATTTTAAAAGTTTAACCTCGGAATCAATAGACCGCATAAACGGTGAGCGTAATATCTGTCAAAATACAAATGGAAATATTTCATAGTCAATGTGATCAAGATTGTGTTGCAGCTGCAACTCCATTATATTCCAAAAGGCCACAATATAGACGCAAATAAAGTATTTTCTACAGAGAGGATTGATAGAAAAGGATCCAAGTAGATTTCTGTGTTCTCCAAAATCTTCCTTATCTTTTTGACATCTTGTATGAGACAAATGTCAATTGATTTTGTGACTGAAATTTTATGAACTCGTGTTAATTTAAGTACAAAGAAGAAATTGACCATGCGACCACTCTTCTCATTTTTTGTGCTACTGGATGTATACTTTCATGAAATAATTAAAAAATCAAGGCAGTTCAGTAAAAAGAAAGGAAAATGTCTTCATGAAATTGATGAAAGTGAAAAATGTTATAAGGCCTCTTAGAACCGCCTATTCGATCTACTAGAATATTTAAGTTGCACATTCTTCTGTCCATTATATTATATTATGATCGATAAGATCTCTAAGTAAATGGGCTCATGAAGAATTACGCAGTTCCGAGGTTGAGAAATATTTAAATACATTTTGAAAAATAGTTAAGCAAATGTGCAGACACACTACTTTTATCGTTCAGAAACAGCCAGGCCAATAATTAATTGAACTCTTCCTCCATCTTAACCCCTTAGGCATTCCTTGAACTACTTCTTCTACTTTTGCTGTAAAAAATTAAAATTTTTCAAATTTTAAAATCCGATATGGATTGTAATAATCTTTATATCCTAAAATTCAACCAAAATTCGATTGTTAGAAAACATTGTCTACCTGACTTTTCCAAACATGCAGAAATCTTTCAACTGATATTATGGATTTTTATAATTCATGTAATGAATGAAAATTTCTAGCATATGAATGAGAAAAGCGGATATAAATTCTTCAACAAAAGAAAGCAAGAAGATTTCCTCTACAACCTAAGCTATTTCAAATTAAAAATCCGAATCCTTTAAATCAGGAACGAAAAAAATAACTTCAACATAAAAATTTTAATAAGGAATATATGTCATTAATCAAACTTATTTTTATTTGTCTCCATGGTTTATAAATGAGATTATTTTTGCGATGTCTAGAACTTATTGACGAGTTGTTAAATAATGATGGTCGGTCTGGTCACTTCAAATCATGGTTTCCCTTCAGATTTTCAGGAAGCAGAACGTCCTTGCCTTGCAGCCTTCATGGTAGCCAAGAATTTTAGCATATTTGTGCTTAGAAGCAGTGTTCCCTCACCGACACTGCATTAAAATATCGTGTAAAGTTCTCAGTATGACCAAGTGTATACCTTCCTTTTAAGAAACGAATGATGAGTGAATGAATTCGCGTAGTAAAAATTTGAAATCTCTAAAAAGTTTCAGATTTGCGAAAATTTGTAAAATCGCAGTATTTAGTAGTTGTAAACTTTATTTCATATTTATTTACCAGATATTTGCATAATTATGAAAGATATTCTGATCAGGCAACCTAATTTTACGCAAACGGGCATTTTATCAACACTGATTAATTTTTATTCCATTTCGGTAAAGTTATCGCAAATAAAGGTTTATTATTTTCTTATGAAATCACAAAAGTACGCACTTTGGCAAATTTGTGACTATTAAATAAAATTAATTGCCTTTCTTAAGTTTTTAACAACAGAAACTAAAGGTGCCTTTAAATTTCATTAGTACAAATAAAATTTTAAATACATTTATTTTAGAATATTCTGGGTAATTGGAAGGTGACTCCCTGTATTCACAATTCCGCTAAATTACCCCCATACAATGAAGTTAGGACCCCTACTTTCAGTTCTAAAATAGAAAATGGCTGTCACAGAAGTTCATGCCCATACGGACATTGAAGGATGACCATATATTTCCAGAACTACCCTTCATTCGCATTCTTCATGACAATACTTCAGTTTTTCGTTTACAAAGCCGCAATGACGTCTTTTATTTCCCTATGTCGCGAAACCCTTATCTGTCATATCTAAATGTGCCTATCGATTCCCCCCCCCCTTTTATAACGGCCTCACAAAAGAACATCTACACTCATGTTCTCTCGCGACCCTACCCAAGTGATTCCTTTGTTTTTCTACTTAAAACAATCCATACGCTTGTCGGTTGCCGACGCCTACTCTTCTCTCTCATCTTTTCTGTTTCTCAGTTCTCTCTCTTACTCGCTTCGGTCTTCGTTATGACTTCCTTGAATACCTTTTGATCTAATCAACTCTTGGTGTTCTGCTCCCCAACTGTTGTTAGCTCTTGCTCGAACAGCTACGGATTGGTGACTGTTGTTGTTGTTAGTTGCCAGCCGTCAGTTGTTAACTTAACACCAATAGCATAAAGACCGTAAATAATTAATTAAGTTAAACTTGAAATAACTAGATCCCGGTGGCGCAGTGCTTAAAGTACGTGTCTGCGAAGTCAGTGGCCACGTTTTCGATCCAAACTTGATGAGTAGAAAGGTCAATCTCACAGACTGAGCCCGTCTTACAAAGGAAGTGGTAGTAGTCGAATTCATTTTCCTCGTCAGACGGACTTCGTGATGTTTCTCTTCCATTTTAGATGAACGTTATGCATTATTTGAATATTAAAGTGTCTAGGTGTGTTATGAGGGAACATGCTGCTCAACTGACCTGCATGAAATATTTGTGATAAAATCAATTTTAAGCATCTTAGATAAATGAAACAAAGTTACTATATAAATAAAATATTAAGATCTCAGAGGAAAGTGACTTCTGTTTTTTTACTAAATTAACTCTATGGTACTTTATCACAGTACTGCGATATAAAATGAGTTAATTGAGTTATTTTAATTATTAATAAGTATATATAATAAGTATGATGCTGCTGAAGTAATTAATAAAAAGTTGTATTAAAGTTTATCTTCGAAAACGTGTATCCAATTTCATTTTTTATCTCTGCGTCTTAAATAATTTCATATTTTGGAGAACGACAATGCTTATTGACACCTTGAAGAATTATGATGGTTGGCCAATTACTAAAGTTTTCTCATGCCCGGATACTAGATTTTGTTGTCCATTAAAATTTATAAGGGATCTATCCAGTACATATTCTTTAAATATTATTAATACCGCTGATTTTTTAATTAAATGAGAAAATAATATTTACAATTCCTTAAAGAAAAATAAGTGAAAACCTTAAAAATTCTCCAAATCCTGTAAAAAGTTAAAATTCAGTGTATAATATTCTTCCTTTTTCGTGCTTTTATAATGATAGTTATGAATCCCCATTTTTGATAACTCTACCGAAATCGGTAAATTTTGAACAGCTGCAATTGGTTGTTTGTTTCGGTTCAAATAGGTCATTTATCATGATAGTTCTTTTTTCACTTAGATTTCCTGACGTCAGTGGATTTGGACGTCAATGTGATCTTCAAATATTGAGAATTCTTAAACGAGAAAAACTAAGCAGAAATGAACAATTAGCTAATATTAAAATATCAAGAGATAATTTGGAAAAAACAAAAATTTTATTCTTTATTATAGTGTAGATTGAATGTGGTCTCATCGGAAGATAGAAAGAGGTTGATGAATCCAGATTTTAGACTTTTTTACAGTATCCTCTTTAATGTTAATGTAAAGTAAACCTAGAAATGGAATTCCCTACGCACCTTTATTATATAAAATATAGTCGGTCCACTTTTACATGGCGTGTTAAAGTTGCTCAGACGCCGGAGATGGAGGGAGGAAAGACGGAGGCCAAGTCAAGTATAAGACCACATATACGGAACTAATTAAGAATTAATTTATTCACTTAGAATTTGGCTGTCATCCACCGGAGAGCATTGGTGGAATCGTTTATATCCATTTATTTCATGTTTGACATTGGCAACATATGATCGGTCTAACAAGGGAGCAATCTTCATGTCGTGACCTGCCGTGGTTATGATGCGGAAGCGGCATGGTGATAACAAGGCACCGATATTGCACTTCTGATGTATGGCAGGCATTTTTTCGCCCTCCTGTCCGCTTCAAAACTTTAGATCATCGGCGTACTGAATCTTCCTTACTTTTATATTTTATGTCGTTATTTTCATCAGTAATCATTTAAAAATAAAAGCGAAAATTGAATGTCGGATTGAATTTCCATTTATATTTTCCAATGATTCTCATTATTTTAAACTAATTTCGGGGACCATATTTTTTCTGAGTGAATTTATTCTAATCTAAGCACGTTTCTTATACTGTAAGCATGGATATTTTCAAGATGAAGACTCGTTTAATTACTTAATAAATAAGAACCACTTTGAAGTGGATTAGCACTTCATTGTATCACAATGCCGGTAGCTATTAATCGAAATTATTAACTATAAATTTCTCTACTTTTTTAGCCACGAACCATAAATAAAAACTTCAAGAAACGTGTCACGCAAGTGAAGTTTCCCTTCTTTGAAGCATTTTACCTTATTGGCCGATTATTTGTTTAATTCTTTCATTTAATATATAAACAGAAAATCTGTGAAGTTTGTTAAATTGCATCCAGGGAAAATTTGGGTAGACGAAGATTCTGAAGACTTGGATTTTGGGTGATTTTATGAGAATAAAGTTAAAAAGTGTTTATGGTGTAGCATTTTTAAGTATTTAAATATTGGATAGTAGATCAATAAAACGACAATAAGAGCAATTCTACGAAGTGTCTGAAGTTACATTTTTGTTGATCTGTCTCACTGTTAGAGGGATATGCACCGTTGCTCATACCCTAGAGAGGAAAGTCAACGGCAAACCAGACAAGACTAGGCTATTTTCTAGACATTAATTGGTTGCTTTTAGAAACTATTTATACCCACGGAATTAGGTTCATTCAGACTGTAATTGTCGGGCGGAAATTTGATCAATCGTTGACACTTATTTGTCTTTATGGTTCGAAATGGCATGATACGATTGGTTAAACAATGATGATGATTGATCACGTCATACAATGATACGGCTTGGAAGTGGCATAACGATGACGAAGCATCAATATTGCAATTCCAATGCTCGACAAAGCTTCATTTCGCCTTCCTTACAGTACTTCGGGAAGTTGTTCAATTAATTAAGCTTTTCTCTGTATCTAAACTCTAAAAATTGATATCTTTCCTGTGAACGGATGTGCTCCTATTTTGAAAATGTATCAAAGCTTTCCCTTTCCTAAAATTAAGGTAACTTTGAATGCCATCCTTTTATAGAATTTCACATTCTTTTTCTTTTCACTTACGTCTCAAGATAGTTATCAACATGAAAATGGAGTCTTTGAGTAGATAGATTATCTTGTCGTTTCTCTCCTTAAAAGTCTCCGGGCAGTTTGATTAAACGCATGACCATCGTTCAGACTTAGCCTTACTCTTGACTCTTACTGACTTAATCTCTGCTGGCCAATTCTAGTTTTATCTTTTCTTGCTAATTTATTTTATAAAAAATAGTAAAATTAGGCTGGAGCGTTAGTATAATTTAGTCAATTTTAGTATATAACCCCCAGTTATTATAATTTTATTTTAAACCTTCTTCATTCAGACTCACATATAACCGCGCATTTTGCTTTTTTCTTTCTTCTAAAGTCATCAAATAATCCATCAAATTGGACTTGTTCATATCAAATCGTATTCACTTTACTCATTCAAGTTATGACAAACTAAATGAAAAAGAGGAGAAACGAAGGAGTACCGAGAAGGTATGAAGGTATGAACCGAGAAAGGTCCGTTTAAAATAAGATAAAGTCAGATTACGACAAATCTTCACTTAACTTGTGCATTTATCAAAATTTCCAAGAGTTAGTTTGTAGTGCTTTAGTTTTGCATCTCCATGTTTTGGGATGAGTTCAAGTCTGTGATATCTAGCTAGTAGTAGTTAGTTTGCTGTTGGCAACAAGAAGATGCAACTTAATTAGGACAAAATGACTGAGTTTCTAATGAAATTATTTGGTCGGTACTGTACAGTACATCGAGCGATTAGGAGGAAGAATTCAAGCCACTCAGTCGCCGGGCAGCAACCTCAATTTATTGATGAATTAGGGCATTTTTCGAAAAGTTTCTTCTTGAGACACCAGTCATATCTGGTCTTCGACGTCCCGCACTTGGACTACCTGCGGATGTTCTCCTCGAGTTATTATTATTTCTGTTAGCCGGATGTTGATTAATATCCGCTGTCTGTAGAAATCAGTAAGCTCCTAATATCATAGAAACGAGCTATCACATGAGTTTAGAAATCAAATAATAAAGTAACGCTTCACAAGGAAATATATATCTATATATATGAGTATTTATGTATTCTAGACTTATTTAAAAAAGTATTACTGATGCTCTTATTTCTTCATCAAATTCTTAATTTCTATTTGAATATTTGCCTTTTATGTCCAAGCGCTTACTTAGATTTTGAAAAAAAGGCATTTTTATACTCTGCCATGTGCAATAAAATGCTCTGAATATATGTTATAGGGAACATATTAGATTATAATTAAAATTTCTACCTCTACATTATTTTTGGTTAGTCATATTTCAAATTGACGATTTTATCAAGAGCCAACAATCAAGTACTTGAGAGGCTGAGATATTTCAAGAATTTGAAGGCATGTCTGGGGAAAGCACAGAAAATTGAGTTCAATACGATTGATTAATCTTACAAAACAGATTGATTTTACACTTGATGTTTCAAATTACACCACCAATCCAAATATTAATTCAACTTTAAAATCTTATGTAAGTGACGTTACAATTTAACCCGTTTTGTAGTTGGTTTTGAATAAATTAATTTAAGATGATGTTGAACTTACTGTTTGATGTATGTTTTCAATTACTTTTCTTAAAGTTGTCTGATTTCTCTGTTCTTATAAACTTTTACCGTGTTATCTTTTATCTTCTGGATTATTAAAGCTGTACTTTTTGAAAATAAATCCACTTTTTGTAATTTTTAGCAAGGATTTAAAAGTGTGGATTTTTATTTATTGTAGATGAATGCCATGCACTTTTTCTATTGGTCATTGAATTTGCACTCGTAAATATGTAATACGTGAGGGTGAAATTGTTTAAACCAATCTCTTCTTAAATATTTCTACTTTAATTTCTAGGCTTGAGAGAAAACTAGCAATTTTCATCTATTTTAGTTAAATATTCTTTAAAACACTCACACCATTTTAATACTGTAATTGATACGATGTGCAAATTTTTAAATGACTTTTTTATCTATAAATCCAACACGGTAGTTTTTTTTTATTTATATTGACCACAGTATTTTAAGATCATTTTATTATAAATCATAGAGAGCATCTTGATAAAAGAGTCTGTCGAGTTTATTTTAGCAATATCTGAGAAACTTGGGCTAAAGGAAAGCCAAAGAATCGAAGTCTTGTTACGTGTTAACATAAGACTAATCTCAAATAAAGTTAATTTGGGAGACATACCAAATTAAGCAATATATTACCCACTAAAACTAAAGATCTTTCAAAGGCTTATTAGGTTGATGCAGGAGAAGTAAAATAAGGACCTGGTCGGATAGAAATCGCTACTAAGCGAGAACAATCCGGATAATGAAAACAGTAGAAATGAGTTACGATTATTGTTATTATCATTTTTATTAATACCCAAAGTAGTACAAAGCATTTTTTTCCAGTTTCAAATTGTGATAAGCAACGGACGTCGAATAACAGAAAGTCTAACAAATTATAAAGGAGAGGAAATCAAAAGGATGTTGAGAGCAAACTCAAAGTATCGAAGAGTTTTTTCTTCATTTATTTATTGGATTTGGATTGTATATTGTTTATAAAATGGGTATTTCATGCTCCAAAATTCAAATTTCATTAATCTTTCTCTGGATTGCTGCAAAATTGTGTCTACAAGGTCCATTGCTTATTGATCAGATTTTTAATTAGGAAGAGCCGGTCTTGACGCATCAATTCAGTTTTTTTCTCCTAATAGTTGAGAAGGCAAATGATCTCGCATAATATTCTGGGGCTTACAATTTTAACACAGCATAGATGAAAACATTTAAAATTTTAAATTAGCAGAGCTTCGTAGGCTGTGTTTACCCTATTTAAACCGTAATCTTAAGGAACTAAGAGACAGGTAGAACATTTCACATTCTTTTTTCATTGATGTACAATTAACATGTAGGGCAGAGATATAAGTCAGTAGGTACACAAAGGGAGACTGAGCAGACCTATGTGTCAAATTGTACAGTACGCCAGATTCTGGGATGGTCAGGTTGTCTGCGCCTTTTCATAATTTGTTATAATCTTTGTCATTATTATCATCATAGTGAAATTCTAAACGGCATAATTTAACCTGACTGAAACCATGTTTTTTATTGTATCTAAAAACAGTCTTCTAAAAATCAAGGTAGTTTGTCTGTTTGGAACTTGTCTGCGCATTAACGGCTGCCTGTTGGCCAGTGTTCTCACACGTTTTTGTTAAGAATTAATGACATCGAGATTCGTTTAGTAATTGCTTCAACTTTCTTGTGAATACTTACACAGAGATCAAACTTATGCTTCAAATAGTTTTCCGGCAAGGTATCTCAAAATAACCCCTACAGCCAGTAATTTAAAATTAATTTGTCTCCGGTTGTATCACCCGTTCAGCAATACTCTGAAAAATTTTTAATTTATTGTCGTCCACTTTACGATAGACGATAGTAGTCAAATCATAAAGAAAAGCATTTTTAAGAAATGATTTGAGTAGCTTTGCCATATTCTGAATAGTAATTAAATTAAAGAGAAATTAAGTTATATCCCTAATTTTATAAAATATTTAATGAATAAACAGTCGCTAACTTCGTTAACTTCACAGGACGGAGAAAACTATTTGTTAAATTTTTATTCTGAAAATAAACAGCCTAATTCACTTCTTTAATTTCATTTTCATTACTCTTAGTGCCTGTCCAAATGTAGAGCTTCACTAGCCATATCGGTGAAGGAGGTGTCAATAATGGAAAGGACAACAAAATACAAATCGAGAAACTTTTATTGAAACTCCTAGAAAGTAGATGCAAATAAAAAATAGAATTAAGCAAACGTATGGCATTATTTAGATATCTTTGGAGTCATAATCACTAAAATCGTATTCTCTTGTTTAACAGTTAGAGGAAGAAGGAAAAGAAAAACGAAGAACAGGGGTGAGAGCGCTAGAGGCAGATTTTTGTAATGAGCTTACTACATGCGAATCAGCTGAGTCATCACGAAGCAGAGGCAAGTGAAAATTGAAAGCCGGTATGCTACTGGTGTGTTTTGGTAGTGCAGTTTGCGCAGCTTTCGAGCATAAGACAATATTATGTACGTCCATTCAAATTAACGCGTTGTTTGAAGGGAACTTTGAGAGGTTAATAGGGATACATTAATCAAGTACGTAGTAAAAAAGACCTATTTATTGATAGAATCTCTTTATTGTCCAGGACATCAGCCAATGTAGTGAATGATATTCTGGTATGAACACTTAGCATTCTTTAAAAACCGTTACTGAAATACACAACAAATGGGAATAGAAAAGTTTCTTATTGTCATAATTTTGGATGTTATGTTTATAATTTGGTTTTATTCTCATTTTCACTTCAGCCCGTAGAATGGTCATGAGTGTAGGAAATCGAATCTTCGGTAGTCATCTTTTTTAAATCGAGTAGAATAAATTATCAATCTCAACTGAAGTTTGTGTTTTAGTCCGGCTGTCCTTATGGGAATATCTCCTAAGTATCTATTTAATTTGACCACAGAATTAAATGACAGATACCTACAGCGTTTCTAATACCATCTTTGCAAAATGAACAACGCTGCATTTATAGGCATCATTTTATCATCTTAACATTGCAAACAGTAAGATAATTTTAAAAAGCGATTATAAATAGAATATGATTAGTAAAAAGAGAAGAAAGAGGGCTAATTAAAAGAGTCTTATTTCTTTGAAATTCTGATTTCATGGTTTTAACATTTTTTTATTAAAGAAATCTTCTGTCCTGGAATTTCGCTTCTTATGATTCAGACAATTTACTTGCTTGAAAATTCATGCACCTTGACCTTAGACAATCAAATTGACATTTCTCAACATGGAAAATGTATTTAATATGATGTGAGGAGAAAAGTAACTCTGTATTTGATAAAATTCGTAAAATACCAAAAGAAACTATGCGCATTAATAGAATAAAATGACTCTAATTATTTGGAATATATCAAAGAATTGCCTCACTTACGCTTCTAAATAATTGCTTTCAAAAATTTTATCACTTCAACTTATCTCATTTGAAATTATTTTAGCTACCTAACGCTGGAACAAACTGAGTGCAGTCAGTGCATTTCACTCATCTTGGTCAGAAGCACACATGCATTTCATTTATTAATTTTCTCTCCTCTCTCGTGCTCAGACTCGGATAGTCTACGTTACTCGCACCTCGAATTTTACTCCCTATTCACAGAAGCTTTGTTCTCAAATTCTTTTTTTGTAGAGGGATATTAGATAGAAAGTTATCTAAGGGATTTAGTTTCTTACGATCATCATCACACGACAAGATGGTTATGAGAGATATTGTTAGTTAGAGGCCTATATTGAATATAAAATGAAATGCTCGGAGATTTGAGAGGGTGGGGTTGCCAGAGTTATTTTTACACTTTGGTAGTGATAAATAAATTCGATGAGACGACCGCAAGTTTTCGGTCAGTCAGGACACATTGACTTAACGAGTGAGTAGCATCGATTTTTCTCTATATCATATAACTTGATTAAGTTCAAGTAACTTAACCGCAGTTCATGAGTAGCACATCGTGTCTCAGGTGACAAATTAGTTTAAGGTCGAACTGATTAGCAGTATGAATTTTGGAAACAAATACCAAACATAAAAATTTTCATGAAAATATCAGTGAAAATTTTCATTGGAAAATTTTGGCATAATGGAGGTAATTTTGTCATACGAGGTCACTGTACCCATCTATTCTCTCTATTACTCATTTACTAGTCTTTTTTTCTATTGATTTCTTGCATTTGCATCTGTCTTAGCCAATACATTCTGATACACTCCTAATCATTCCTGATGTAATTTGGATGTAGTTTCTGCATTTTGTATGCAGTTCAATGTTTCTGAAGTGGGTATCCTGCCTTCATAGAATCGAATTCCTGCAAATCTAGTGCTTCTGAATAACACACTTTAATTCCAGTATGGGTAAAAGCTATTCAAAATGCAGCTTAATCCTATGTTAAATGTTAATACTTGATAAGTTGTATTTTTTACGTAGCTTTCATTAAATTAATTCTACAGACCGATTCCAAAAACCGAACGAAGATTATTTGCTATTTTGACATTGCCCCCAGCATCTTTTTGATCTCCCGCCTCTTAACAATTTGTCTTACTTTCTACTAAACGATTTGAATACTAATAGGAATAATAAAATATCGATTAAATTTTGCTCCTTCGTGGATTGAAATGCATTTCATTTTGAGTTTTATTTGTACTATTCAAATATACGGCAAATCTAATTTCAAAGCCGACGAACATTTAAAATGGATTTTCATGTATCATTCCGACTTAAATCTCAGAAAATATCTAAATTATTGGTGAAAATCTTTCTCCTTTTACTTGATTAATTATTACCAAGCTAGTAATTTCATTCTCTTGATAGGCATCGATGAATATCGGACCGGCGACTTTTGGTTTTACAGAAACTCAAATTTCCCGCATATCAGGAATGAGTGGGAAGTATTGGAGGACTTCTAGGAGGACTAATTTCTAAAAATATACTATTATCTGTTATCGCTTATTTTAAAACGTTCGTGACTGAATAAACTCTTCATTGAAATCTACAAACTATTTGATAACCAGAAAGAATATCGGTTACTTATTTATTTCCTAGGAGCTACTTATTTTCCAACTGGAGATCAAGTATAAACATAAATTCACAAGTTTACGAGCAGTAGTATCTTTTTATTAAAATTCTTATTTATATAATGAGTCGCCGGAAAAGAATATTTTAAATTATAAGAAGAATAACTTTCTATGATGGATAAAATAGTTGCAAACACCACGATGTTGGAACTTGACTCTGTGATACTCACATATATTTTTTTCACAAAACAACAACTTCCTCTAAAGGTCAAAAACAAAATTTTCTTGACCAAAAACCTAACATTTAGCGGAGACTTAGATGCGTGAGAGAACAATACAAACTTGAGAGAGGAAGAATGGGAAAGAAGGAACACAGCGACACAGAGAGAGGAAGAGGAGACAACAACAAAGATTCTCTGCAGAGTTTACATAAACTGGGATGTTTATAATGTAGATAGATTAGCTGAAACATCGCGAGGCAGAGCCGCGTAAAAATCAATAATCGATATGCAGTTGCGCTTTGAGCATTGAGGAGTGAAGAATGCTAATTATACCCGGTTTACATAAGCATTCGATGTAATAATAATTTCACAATGAAGGATTTCCCAAATATTTATTAAAATTCTTGAGCAGAAATCGTTTTAATAAACAGTTTCGGTTGTTTTTGCGTTTGCTTGAACTGCCTTCAAGCGTTTCAATCAAAGAATACTGATTAGCGACTTGTACTTGCCACTTTCACCTTCTAGTCTGCAAAATTCAACAACACATCGACTAAAAGACTAGTAGTGAAGACGCTCTATTCTCACGCCCTCTTCATTGTTCTTCCTTCACTCTCTCCAGTCTTATTTTCCACTTCCGAAAATATTAAATCAATTGAATTTACATGCGGGTTGTAAATAATTTTGATATATATAAAAATAGGTAACGCGATAATTTCTGGATATTTAAAATAGTAAATGTAATGGACTTCAGAAAATGTTTATCACCGTAGAAAGTCAATTAAGCTCTCTCCAAATGGGTTCATTATTACCAATTTTGAGTATTTGAAATAAAGGCGTTCTATTATTTCAAAAATCAGTTTTTTAAATATTCGGTTTCTTAATATCAAAATCAAAAGAACTAATTTTTCTATCTTGAACCACATTCTTTTCGAAATGGAAAGATTTTGAATCATAACAATCATAAATTTTTTAACATAACAGACGTCAACGTTAAATGCTCTTGCGTGACCGGCTCAGCTTCAACCCAGTCATTTAAAAAGAAAAGTTTGTGCCAAAATACTAATTCAAAATTCTTATTATTTCCAAAAATACCTCCGAAATGGCTTCATTTTGGAAAGGCTTAAATCTGAGATTGGGAAAATTACTCTACGATTATAATATCTATCTTGATTCAGCTTCATTCATGTCATTCATGTTTATTTAAATAATATTAAATCCAGGTGATCGACAAGACTTGATCATTTAACATTAGTTTTAAAATACCATTTGAAATCACGAAAAAAAGCTTTTAATAGTGCATTTACTGAAGAAGAGAGAAGTGAAATAAATAAGTTTCTTTCTTATGCCATTTACGCGATGTTCGAGGTTAGTTAACCATTTGATTTAATTGAATGATCGGTCATATCACGTGATCTGCTCGTATCCTTTTCCAATAATGAGCGGGTAAATCAAATTTTGGTGTGGCAAAGGAAACAATTAATCAGTTTTTATGAATTTTTAGAAATGGAAAATAAGAAGTCATCAAACAGTGTGGATTTTAAGTGCTCAAAATATTTTATTATGGAAATACGATGGATGATATTATAAACATAATTAAATTTAGAAGGATATTTGTATAGAGTTTCATCTTCTGGATTATTTAGTTATATGACGTCGTTTATTCTGGTTATCCGATGAAGATATATTACAAAATAATTTGAAAGGAAACTTGTCTTCTGGAAAAAAGAGCCGAACATGAGTAACCATATAAATTGAATTAGCTGATAGAATTAACAGCAGTAAATAAAGCATTACCTTAATAACTCACAAGTTTTTAATAGAGTTTTAGAGTAAACAAGGGATTAATTAATTTTAATGAGGTGCTTTTATAAACAGGGCAATTAGACAAGGAAAAAGATATGACAAAATTAATGATAATTATAATAATTAATGATAATGACTGGCAATTAGAGAGTTAATTTAAGTGGACCCATCTATACACTCATGATGGCAGAGAAATAAGTAAACGGGTTGGTGTGGCCAACCATTCAATTAACTCAGTTGAGTCTAAGTAAATTTTGATAAGACAAAGTTGAATTCAAATAAAATAGAGGTCTTCGCACTCTTCTTTACTGTATACCTCTCTTTAACCCTTGTCTCATCACTTACCGGACTATTTCGCCATTTACCAAGTTCAAGTGCTGCCCCATAATGAAATCTTGTAAATCTTTGCATTTTTTTAAGTGACGATAATAATTATAAAAAGCTGAGAGACGAAAACTGGTCCAAACTAAGTGACAGTATGCAATGGAATACAAATTCAACTATATTTGTCTTTCTCATCCCCCTCGATAAATATTGTATTGAAAGCTATGTATCCCATGTTCAAACTGTATCCTAGGTATGAAAATCTGTTTAAATAGACCAGATAAATAAAAGAATGCAATCAGTTTCTTCTCAACATAATTTTAAAGAATACGATATGAGGCATTTCTTACAGAGAAATCGATGCTCAAATATGACCACCCAGCTACAAAATGCTCCATTTTGGGAAACTCTCATCAACTGATTATAGTAAAAAAGGCTACTTTTAGCTCGTTAAATGTCTTCGTGTTAATAATTAAGAGAAGACATTTCAAAAATACATTTTTTTCCCAAGGGCACAGGTTCCGCTATTATCCTTATATATAACATATTATAATAATTAGAAGTTTCTACTGATTGTTTGCATCTGGTTCAGTGAAGGAGGAGAGATAAATGAGTTTGTTTACCCTGATTTACAGGGTGCTTTTCAAATATGTGACCAAAAAATTTTCACGTCGGACGGACAAAATATTATACAAGAGTTATCAATGGAAGTCAATGGATTTAAATATAACTATAAATAAAAATTATTATTAATAAAAGCAAATAACAAAATTTTTGACATAGAAATCTCACCCGATTTAAAATTTAAACTAAACTTTATGAAAGAGACTTCATTGTCGAAGTTTTTACCACCCTGCGTTGCCTTTAATCATTTTAATTAAAGCACACAGAAAGGTTAATTATTAATCATTGCAATTTTGCGGACTTGTTAAGTTTCGTTAAATGAAGTACTAAAAATCATGGGTTTGTTTTTGTCTGATTTGTTTCAAAATATAGTAAAACTTTACCTCATATTTACGCTGAGCGCAAGAAGATATTGATTAACCCTTGTTGTAACGCTCATTTACTTGTGGAATTCCAAATGCAAAATGGATTTTGTTATAATTTTTCTTTGATAAATTAAATTTAATACATGTCAACACTTCCCGATGTTTCTCCCCTGATCTTTAATTTACAAATGCAAGCAGGCTAAATTCAAAGCTGGAAGAGCAAACCACGGCTTTGAATTGCGATGTTTAGTATTGCGCTTCTCTTACTTTTGTAACGTAAATAAATTACCTCATATAAAAGGTCGGTAAAAGTTGGAATATTAAATGGAAGAGCCAATTATAGGAGTATTGGTTACTTACCTGACAGTCTTGTTCACGTGTTATTTACTCGTACATAGGAGATTTTTCCCAACTCCACTTCAAAGTAAAGTTTCTCGTGCTACTAAATATTATTAAGTAATAAAGCTTGTTTATAAAATATGCGGAAGACTTTGGGCTAATTGAATGCGTGCGCAAGCTTAATTATTCCACATTAAGGAAAATAACTTCTAATTTATATTTTATTGGACTCATCCAAATATTCCAAGGATGATTCCAACCAGACTATTCTTTATCATAGAAATAGTACTTTGCATAACCTCTCAGATGCTTTGGAAAGTAGCGTCAACCTCCTTTTATATAAGAAGATGCAGATGAATAGGCATTGTAGATATGAACTTTCATTCCAAAGCATTGGAACAGGCCTTAAATTTATAGCATTGAAACGTTAGTTTGAAACTAACGTTTACTTAGCTAAATTCAGTTTTTCCTTCTTTCATTTTCCACTTACACTTTTCAGACTAATAATGCGTTGGTCTACTGTAGACCGATAGTGCTGTGGTCAGGGGGAGTTCGATATTTATCTATGCATTTTCAATGAATCGAACGAACAAAAGCTGTTAACTAGGAGATAGTCGATAATGCAACTATAAGACTTCTCTTAGAAAATAAAATATTTTTTGATTTCTGCATATCACCAGTTCTATTTTGGATCTCCTTGTTCGTAACACTTCGTTCTTTGAGATTGAAGTCTAGCTACCAAGGTAAGTGGGTGAAGAACACAGCATTTATTGGCTTTTAAGGGCGAAGATTTACATTCATTTGTATTTTTTAGTACTTTTAGTTCAGACGTGTCTGGTAGCAGAAGAAAATATACGCACAAATTGGGTGAGTTAAAGCGTTGTATGGTGGTCGTCACTCCTTTTATGGAGCTGTTTTTAATATATGCTGGTAAAAATATTCTTATAACATGGCAAAAGTAGCAGGATTAAAAGAGCACACATAAATTTAGCATCAATTTCATTACAAGCTAACTCTAATCGTTAACTAATCTGTTCTGACGATATTAGACTCCGTAGTATTTAGATTATAGTTTTTATGAGTGTCGTTGATTGGAAAATCGCAATGAAATATTTGCATAAACATAATTCACATTTACTTATTTTTATCTTTAAATTTATTATTATAAAGCATTATAAAGCCCCCTACCTGCACTGCTCATGAGTGTTCGTGGAAAATAAGACAATGCTTTTACAAAATTGGTGGAATTACTATCTCCCGGACAAAACAATCGAAAAGGATTTCCAGTGTCCTATTTCTTGATGCCCCAAGTCTTAAAAACAATGAGGGTTGAAACAATTCTTCCCGAAGTTATCCTCGACGTTGTTAGTAGATCCAGTGTAAGTCACTACAAAGAGTATTCTGATTGGAAAGAAGCAAATCAGACTGAATCTCCCCTTCCTTTCCCCAAATTATATCCTCACAGCTTTGCCTCTGCTTATCCGACCATGACAACAAAGAATACTTTTATACATAAACGTAAATATTATTTCATGTCAAATTTGGTAGGTTGGTAGCGCCAAATCCATCTTTGTAGATATAAAATGATCTTCTATACTGCTTCATTTTCATACGCATCCACCATTTTTGTTTGCAAAAAAGGTGGTATTTGTAATGAGGGGTATAGAATGATGCTGCTGATGTCTGCTCGCCGGTGTTACACTAAAAAGACAACTGGAGTGAATACCAAAAATCGAGGTGTGGCTCGCAGCAGCCTCGGTTCAACGTGTGTGGGCTTGGAACGGTTCACACACAATAGTTGCTCTACTTTTTCTTGAGAAGATATTTGATTAGGTCTCCTCCCCCCTCTCTAGTCTTTGAAGGTCTTCGATACATTATATTATACATCTTATCGATGTTGGTTTCTCAAATAGTCCAAGGGATCTTATTGGTGTGTTGAATGAATTCATACTCACTATATCAAAAAATTTCACTAATCTCATCTACCTTATTTTAGCACAAATAAATCAAGGAAGTCATTGGTTCGACTAGTATGTCATGGTTAAACAATGGACAATGTAAATTCCTACTTTTAAGAGTATGAACTCCCGTCTGAAGAAAACTCGTCTAAAAACATTGAAGCACAAGGTTCCAGAAAGGAAAGAAGTGCCTTTCCGTATCAGTGGAATTACTATTCACGGTAAGGACCTCCTGTGCCAGTTATGGAAGTTCAACATTTTTAAACTTCTCCAAAGTGAGGGAAGGATCGATTGAGGATCGGGTTCAGGCCTGCAGTTAAATTCATCCATTACAATAAATTTTGATGTTACATGCTTAAGATCCTGGTAGAATCAAGCTAATTCTGCGTACAGCTTCTCTTCTCCTCGCAAGGAGTAAGAATATTTTATCGTGAATATCATCCAGTATTATCGATTGGTAGGCTCCCGTCTCTTAACTTTAGTGACACTAGCCCGCCCTACTTACTCTTAAATTCAAGCATTGAAACTTTGCGACGATTTGCAAAAAGCGTAACCCAAGAAGAGAATCTTTCAGAAGAAGGTGGTCCTGAGTTGTAGAATGTTCAATTTCGGGATGCTTCAATGATGGATGATTAAAGCGAGCATCGGGATTCATTCCAGGTAAAACGAGAGTGATTTGATTTTTCATTCTCTCTTGAACTAAAAGTAAATGAGATTTTCTAGTGAGTGAAGGCCAAGTTCATGGTCAGAGGGAAGTAAAACCCAACAAATATCTAAATTTATTTCACTTTTATTTGCTTTCCTTTTATTAAAAGTATTATTTTTATGCAATCATCATCAAGTCATTTATTTATATTTGATTTAATAAATATATTTTATAAATTTTTATTCTAAAAGTTATTTTCCTCTTCTGTTAAAATATATTCGTTAAAGTAAAACTATGAATTCTATCTGTTCTCCAACCTTTTGAGAAGTTAATTATTTCAAGCTGCAGAATTTTCGGGTATATTTTTCAGACCAGTCCTATTTAATGCTGGTGTTTAGTGGAATTTCAAGGTACTATGAAGTTATAGAAATGTGTGACCTGTGGTAGGTGGTGCATGCGCAATCAGTGTTCAAAATGTAACACTTCGTCATTTCTCATCCCAGGATCAACATAAATTACTACAACTAACTTGTGGGAATCTCTCTCCAGATGTTCTTTCCATTACACACCTTTCCTCCAAAGAAAATAAAGTATCCAAAGCAGGGAAAAAGTGATGACAAGGGAAGATGACAAAGTGGAAGAAAAGCGAAGGGTGGTAGGGTGCACTGCATGTATTACGAGACTGATGGGAAAGTGATACAGATGTTGATTTTGAGAGCAGTGATGATGACGCTTTTATAAACCCTTTACACCTTTCTTATACTGATTTAAATGTTAGCTAAGGTTTGAGAATCCTGCGTAAAAGGAAATACTTGAATATGTCAACTGAAATTAGCCTAAACGCCCTGATGCAATGAAGATGGAAGTGGTACGACCACTTATTTGGGGTGTAAGTGATTTGTTAAATATAGGCCATTAAAGCCACAAATGATTTCATGAAAACCATTTCAATTATCATTTGATCATCTCGAAAATTAATCAACGGAAATAAAATTCATATGCATGCTGGACATGAAAAGGACAAGGTGGAATTCCAAAATCTTCACCCTTCAGTAAATTTAATATCATGCCCCAAATTTACTGATTATTTTGTCTATCTATTTTAAAATTTAATAATGGAACACAACACTCGGTTTTCATTCACTTTTATATCTCATTTAATCATTCGTATTGTTATCTGCATTAATTCATTCTTCTATTTCAATTAAATATCTGAAACGGGGACACGATTGTTTAATCTATTATTTAAATCTACGCATAGATTATATATATATATATATTTATTTATTTTGCAAGAATTACTGACGACTTTGGAAGACTCTCAAAATTTTCATGTATGTTTTTTGAAAGGGTAACTTTCTTTCAGAACCTAAATTACACGATGCTTGGTCTAGTATACCAGTTAAAGTACAGTAGAAAAATAGCGTTCAAAAATCACTTTTTGCGAAATCTCTGTGAATAAACTGAAGCTTTCCAACTGCAAGTTTTTCCTACCCTAAGACTAAAATTATCAAAAAATTGATAATATAAAATTATAAATATAAAGTTAGAACTAAAGTGAAAAGCATTCAATCAATTATTTACTTTGGAAAAGAACGTATCAAATCAGATTTTATATTAAGAAAATGTAATTCACGTAAAATAATATATGCCCATCCGGCTATCTCAGCCTTCGGTAGAATAAATTGGCTTGAATTGGTAAGCTCGACAACTCTGATTAATCACATGGTCAACAAGTACTGGTCAAAGTGGGCAAGAATTTGCTTAGCAATTAAGTAGACATATCTGGTAATTTGAATTTCGCAATGTAAATCTAAAAATTAAAAGGAATTTTGTTGCTTTCCCAAAGCAAAATATTGCCAAATATTTTATCTTGCCCTGAGTAATATATATGTATATATATTATTAACTTCAGAATAAATTTATTCTGAAATCTGGCATTTCCTGCGGCATATCTTTATATATGAGTATTTCCGCCTTTATGCTTGAAATTTATTCTTTCTTTGGACGAAGCAAAATTGGATGCATTACGTCACTTTCCAAAATTATCCAAAGTATCAAATGTCTATTTAACACAATTGGAGTTGATGATTTTTATAATTTCTCAGATGCCACTTATAAAACTACAGCTTCTCAACCAGTAGCTGTGTTACAGCTCAAACGACAGTTTCCTATTAACAGAATAAGTTTACTTATATGGGCTTAAATATGTGATGAATGGTTGGCTGGCCAGTTTGCCAATAATTACAGCGACGGTATCTCCACAAGGTAGGAATCCAATAATCGATAATCAGTGCATAAGAAATAAATCATGTTAGTTTTTCTCGAGCATAACGAAACTATTCGATTAGGCTTTCTAAAAATAATATTCTTTCTTAATTCAATATTTGTCTAGTCTATAGAACTGTTAAAATCTCAACTGATCAGAAGTTTATTAAGAAGACACTTTAAATTATCCTTGCTTTAATTTTTAACTGATCTAACTGTCCCAAGAGTCTTGATTTGTTTCCGGATCTGTCTCGGGATGTGATTTTTGTCCTTGTGAGACAGTCCTACGGACGGAGGTTGATTTATATGGGAGCCCATGTGGTCCCCTTGTCGTCCCCTTTTTAACTTGAGCCTGGGTCGTCCCTTTTGCACTGACAGCTTAGACAGAGTGTGTTCTGATTTAAGGTCAGAGATTTTTTTATGTGCGCTGCCGTATATGTATTTTGAGATTTATATGAGAATGAAATTATAAATGAAGAATGAATTATCAAAGCATAGCATACAGAGATCACTGTACAGAGAGACTGATACATCACTCATTTCTGTGGCCTGCCCATCTACTTGTTTTCTTGCAATATTGTATCATTTTAGCATTGTATTTGTTCCTATTTGAGAATAATTTATCTAAGTTGGAGTTTTAATTAATAGTGTGTCTTTATATTAGTTCTCATTAATAAGGCTAAAATTTAAACAAGCAATGTCTATCCTCTTCTGAATTAACTATTTTTGCGGGCGCCCATGCCCAAACTCCTTGAAATTTAAAACAGAGGAATTGAACGTGTATCTCTCTCCGAGTCAAATTGATGCTACAAGAAGTTAATAAGTAATTAGAAATTTGTTAGATTTCTCACAGGCTTCACTGAAGTAACTTACATTATTGTTCACCAATGTTCTCAGGGTTCAAGGTGAATGAAGTCAGCTTTCAATTTGTATCAAGGACTGAAATTTTGGCTTATATTGGCTCAGACGGTCTGCAGAAATAAAGAAAGGTTTGGTAAGGTCGCTCGTTTTCTTATATTCAGCAACTTGAGATGCAGACTTCCTCTGTTATCAAAAAACTAGATCTAGTTGATGAAATATGTGGCAATGAAAATTCAAATAGACTCAAGCCTACTCTAATGAAAACTAGTTCAACTGTACCCCACTCGTGATGAAAGTTTCTATTATTAACCACAGTAATGCAAAAAGAAATTATTAATTTTTAATTATGGGCTTACATCAGATGACAGAAAATCCAACAAATAATGAAGGATTGGAGTTCAAAAAGAATGAGACTAACGGCCGGGGATCAGAGGGTCTTAATGTTATAACGTAAAAACTTAGAAGTCCCGGTAGTAGTCTCCAACAACAATCTAGAAACCTCAGTAATATAGCAACTTAAAACAAAAGCTAACAACCCACGAAAGATCACAAAACATGTTATTGTCAACACACGTGTATTAACGATACTCACTCTCATTCAGTATCGGCTTAAACAAATAAGTATAATCACCAAGTGCCTTTTATCAGTGGAGAAATAATGATGGAAAATGCATCTTTATTTATAGAAGAAATGTAGGGAGCGGAGGAAAATAATTATTATTTCTTCTAGCACTTATATCATTTAGTTTTAGGATTTGGGTTTGCAGAATTCAAATTTCATGATTTTTCCCTGGATTTCATCAACTACTCATTGAAGGTGTTTAATGTTTATTGGCTGGGCTTTTATTCAAGAAGGGTCAGTCTTGACGCTTCAGTTCAGCTCTTCTTTCAATATTTGAGAAGGAAGTTGATTTTACATGATATTCCTCAATTTACGGTTTTAACAGCAGAAATAAAATAGCTAAAATTGTATTTTTTGTAGTCCACTTAAATAAATAGTCTTATCTTAGACGTAATCCTGACATAGGATGCAGAATTTAATAAATATTAATTGGAGAGCGGAAAACTGTAAAATGGGGTTTTCTATGTACTTTATTTGCAGTTAGGACCAATTTTTCCTTTTAAAATGTTTGATAGCGTTTAGTTGAAACACGGCTTTTAAGACAAATGGCTGCAAACAATGAAATATATTGATTTTAAAAAGGGAAACATCGCATTCATGTGCACTTTCTTAAGTTCGATCAAATCTGTTTAATTACAAAATGGAGGGATTTACTCTAATTAAATTTACCCAATTTACTCAAATTGAGTGGTGACGCAACGCTTATCTTGAGGTTTACAGGACCGTTTGTTGTTACTAATAGCCAAGATAGCATGGTGGTGCCAGCTTGGAAATTCAATTCTTATTTTAATACTGTGAATTCAAACCTCATGGGAATAGGTGGAATGCGAAATTTCCCATTTTTGCAAATTTTGCTTAAAGGCAAATATGCTGATACATCACCAAAGAGATCGATAGTCCGCAAATTACGTTCAACACCATTCGTTGCTGAGTGCCAGTCCAGCTTAAGTCCCCAAATATTTCAAACAATGGAGATACCAACCAAAATTTCAGTTAGAGAGATTTCTACATTATTAAACTGAAATCATCAAATTTCCTTCACTTTCCAATGATTAATCCAATGATTTACCTGTACCCAAAATGTACTTTATCGGAATATTAATTTATTTCAAATGTATCTACCTACAAATTAAGAATCATCCGATTATAACTCTCCACGTTTAAGTAATCAGCAAGAAGCGTCCGTCATTCTTAAGAGGTCTTCCACTAAGTGCAATTATCTAGTATGAAAATTCATCTTTTATATTGTCAGTGCGGAAGTTTAGTTCTTATCTAAGCTAATAATTCAGATCATTAAATTAACAAGTAAATGGTCGACTTATTTCATTGATTATAAATGTATTAATGCTAATGCCCAATGAACTTAATATCAATTGAGGAGCGCATATTGAGTAGTAGCTGATATGATTACTGGGAAGACAGCACAAAAGAAAGAGTCTATATTTTGGCGTGCTCACACCGTATCCCGGTCTTCACACCAACTTCGAATGATTTATTCTACCTCATAATAGCAGTAGCATAGTAGCAATCGCTACATGCACGTATATATATACACAGTGTGGACACATGGACGGGAACGGACGGAGAAAGCTTGCGCG
>CAADRB010000053.1:0-37651 GCA_900708905.1 Hymenolepis diminuta | reverse complement strand
GACACACTGAGGGTTAATGAAGAGAGAGTAGCGGGGAGAGTGAGAGCGAGATGCTGAAATGAATGAAGGGATTTTGAGTGATGGTTAGGTGGGTTGATGATGGATGAATGACTGTTCCCACACTATGCCGATTGATGGACCTCTCAGTGACACCTAGAGGGCGCCAACTTCGCAAAAGTAATCTTGCATTTTTGCAAAATGGGTTGCAAATCCAATTTAAATTTTTTCAGTAAGCATAAATTAAGAGAGAGAGGAGGTTAATTTGTATTTTAGATGATAATAATAATTTGAAAAGCAGAATTTTCATATAAAGGACCCTTTTTAAATAACCAAAATGGACTTTATACTGGATGACCTTTTGTTAGAAGAAATGATAATTATTTTTCTCGCTCCCAATATTTCTTCTATAAATAAAAATGTAATTTCTTTCTTTATTTCCCCACTGATAAAAGACACTTGATAATTATACTTATTTGTTTAAGCCGATACTGGCTGGGATTGAGTTCCATTAATACAAGCGCGTTTACTATAAGGTGTCTTATGCTCTGGCGTGGGCTGTTGGCCTCTGTGTTAAGTTGCTATATTACCGAGTTTCTAGATTGTTGGCTCTGGGAGATTATTACCGGGACTTCCAGTTGGATAGATTATAACACCTTCTAAACGAGTAATTCATGCAGAAAGTACCGTGATTCAAGGAGCCATTGATCGTCGGTGCGGAACAGTTAATATCTTAGTTAACTTAAGAAAAGCCTTCGACTCGCTTCCTATGTGTGCAGTCCTGTCAAGGTTGCGGTCAACTCCATAAGACAGTTCCAAGATATCTCAAAAAGCCACACCAGAGATTCGAATGAATCGTTCACTTTAGAGAAGCACTAGACTGGGATCCAGATAGGGTCCTCAACTCTTCAAATAGTATTTCAGATAATGTTAAATAAGGTTTAAGTAACATACGAGGATTTGAAAGTCAAACTATCGAGTTCATCAGGAGTCGATTTTTCATAGGACATCATAAAAATGCAGATGACTTACGTCTTATCACTTCAAGTCAAACAACCGCTTTGGGGCTTGAGATAATTCTAGACCGATATGTGATGGAAATGTCATGATAAAACAATTTGAATGCACTAATAGATGATCACATGATTAATCAAGTGAGCTCTTTTATTTAACTTGGTCCACAGTAAATGGCAAAAGTCCAGCCGAGGATGCTGTTAAATTAGATATATATGGGTCAAACTGTAACGAGTGAAACATAAATAAATTCTATCATAGGATGGATGAAAATAAATTAAGGCCTATTCAGAACTTTACCCAATGGATGAGAATTTAATGTTGAGGTGCTACCTGAAAAGGTCTCTTGAGAAATCTTGCCACACAATTACAAAAACGGAGACTAAATTTGTGATTACACCATCACAGAGAAGATGAACTACTAGCCAAAAGGATTTTGAAGTTTCATCTACTTCACCAAAATTGGGTACCTCTAAACTTGCACGCACACACAAATATTTGATAAAAGCAACTTCATGCTGATGCTAAGAAGGTGTATATCGAGGAAGAAGGAGGACATTAATCGAAATTGAAGAGTTGCGTAAAAGATATCATGTGCGTGGACCCTCCGTGACATCGCTTCTTTGGAAGATGAGAAGGCACTGGTGGCCCGATCACAGCAAACTCAAAAATGATCTCCAAACTAATAGACTTCCTTGTTAGTAGATGATTACTGCAAGAATATTTGAAAGAAAAGAGTGGGTGTGAAATCACGCGAAACCTTGTCATCCAATTTTTCCAACAGAAGATGACGTCATAATGAGACAAGCTTGAGGACCAGTTGATCTGATGGTCCCGGAGCCTAGGTGAAGAAGATTTTTCCTGATTCCCTACTCTCAGTCCTACTGTCCTTTAGTCCCCCTTAAAATTGGACAACTTGCTCTTCCAACATGTGTGGTTATTTCGCCATCATTATAAGTTCTGAAACTTTCTCCCTTTATAATTGGAAACAAATGCGTAAAAATATGATAAGAGATGTTTGATTATTTAGAGTTTATTTCTTTTTGTTATATTTATGAAAATGCATCTAAATTTGTAGTACTAAACTGTCCATTCACTTGTGATTTTCCACTTCGTGTCTGCAATTTCTATAATCTCTGCTCGTTCGAAACGACTAATACTACCATCAACTACCATTTTAGATAACTACATGAAAGTTTGTTGCGCTTGACAAATTAGCTAACTAAATCGCATTACTTCTCCTTACCCACTAATTCCCCATAAATTGTGGTTTGAATGACGCTTCCCAAACTGCGGCAGTTTCAATAAAATTCAGCTCTGCAGCAAGCAAACAATCAATCAATCAAGGCCTCCCTCTTTCCCGTGAAAACAAAGAAGCAGTCTCTTCAAAAGTTTAAGATTAAAATTGATCTTCTCAAAACTAAACGGGATTTTAACTTTAATAATAAATATCAATAGAGTTGGTTTTACTTTGATATCATTTTTCTTTTATGCAAATGTGAACCTTTACTTCAGCCATTTTCAAACCATTAATGGGTAAATCTGAACTCTAGGAGTATTAACTTCCAATTTTATAGCTAATTACAGTATGGTCAAAAGTAGCCAATAAAAATACCTTCTACTGGTGTCCATCATGGGGTAGCTTCTGAATAATGTGAAATGGTAAAAATGGTGCTGTGAGGAATGAAAAGGGGCGGAAATAGCTAAAATGCAGTCAATATTCTTGCTTTATTTTAATTTCTGGAGGCATTAAGTTATCTACCTTTTCACAATGATCATAATTGGTTTTGTAATGTCCTAATGATTTCATGATTTGATTCTCGGGTGAGTCCATGTATGCTATTCTCATCGCCTGGTGACCAGATGATCTAATTGAACAGTTTTTCATGTTACTTTGATTCACATATATTTTCTTGCAACAAGCAGATGAGACTACCAAAGCAAAGAGCTCCCTATAATTCGCTTAAGTTAAACTCTAATTAGCAACATCCATAATATAAATTCGTCAAGTATACCAATAAAGGTTTCAATAGCAGTTAAGTTAGATTGATATAAGGCGCCATGACGCCACCCTTCTTATTGACCAGAGTTGCGTGTATAGTTTGGCATCCACATCGATGGATAATAATTGTGAGTTTTTTTATCACCCAGTACAAAACACTTCATCTTAATTTGGAAAGATTCGAAGTACAATAAAATTATTTTTATAAAATTTGTTTAATCATATTGAAATACATTCTTCTTTCCAATGAATATTCTCACGGAAACAATTAATAAATTCTCATTCACAATTCTGAAATAATTCACTTTCTTAACGTTTTTTACTGCTATTTCTATTACTACCAATGAACCAGTGAAATAGCGAAATTAATCTGATAGAGTTGAATGGGAGTAGGAAGACGGATATTCGCATAAAATGAGGTCAGAATGAATTCTGACAGCGAAAGGAGTAAAATTCACTTAGAGACTTTTTCTTACTTGCTGAATTTTAATATCCCTTCCTTTCCATGATTAGCAGCATTCAAAACGCATTTGTGTTGAAAATCCTATAATCGCGGAATATTTAGTTACAATATCTTTCTTTTCGTTAAGTGATTGTGAAAGTGCGCAATTTCAAAATGGATCATTCTTCGGTCACTAATTAGCCCATATAAATTGTCCCCCAATTGCCACCTTTTGACAGGCCTTCAGAAAGGCATTTCCGATATTTACAATGCTTAATGCAGTTCATATTTGCTTGAGTAACTGGATATGTTTCACAGTTTCGTCTTGCATAAGGTTGACTATATCTCCCCTTCCCTTCCTGTTTTTCGAAATAAATTCTGAAAAATTTACGAAATAATCCAACAAATTTCATCTCAAATTTCAGAGGGATTTTATCTTGCAGCCCTAATAAATGATGGTATTTATACCGAACTGGAAGTATTTGATACTGCTGAGTAAATTACAACTCTTGAAATAAAATAATAAGTACCTGAAATGAAGCGGAATCGAGCTGAACTTATTCATTCCTCGGACACACATTATTTTGATTTCCGTTCTCCCATAGTAATGAAGTCTCCTGCCTGCAATATTATTAACTGACCGGGTAATTATTTAATACCATGACCTATTTTTATAATAATTAGGGGTGCCTTCCTAATAATGAGACGAAGGGGCCTTCACTAAACACTTAAACATTCTATTTCTTATCTTTGGGTCTGGATGGATCAATAGAACCAAGGGTGGAAATGCGAATAGTGATAATAACTGATAAGAATCGGCTATCATTGTGATATGGCTGTACCAAATCCCCACTGATTACAAACTCAAGATTTAATTTTAACGACGAGATAGTTGATGCTAACACATTCTATAAATAGAGGAGCCTTCAAATATGCTTTGTTTTAGTCTCTACAGAAAGCAATCTTACATTTTTAGAGGAAGCAGCCTGTTTAATATGATAAATCGACCTATGTCAACTTGTTTATAACAAAGGCTTAGTTTTCTACACATTTAAAGTAATGGAAAACTTTGTTTCTCTTCACTCACTCGTGTACAAAATCGGCAGCAACTGGTTCGACGTCCTAATCATTTGAGGACCAACCCATCACAAGTTGAAAATCGCATACACCTGTAGGACAGTAGAGAGGTGGCTGAGAAGCCACCGCAATCTGTTGATTTAAAGTCTAAATGTTCCTTTGGAAAGAAAAAATTATTGGAATCTAATGTAACTAACGCTAATGTGAAAGCACTTCGAGAACATTGTCATTTTTGCCTCTCGGAAATTTTCTTTATCACTGTGTTTGATAAACCGTTTATGTAACTCACTCTCTGTTTAATCAGTCCATCCAAACTAAGGGTCGTATCTAAAGTACGAGTTAGGCAATAGGTCATAGTTTGCAATGCAATATTTAGTAAAGGGAAAAGGAATGTAAAAATGGAGGGTTTCGGTCACAAAACAAGATTTCTACGCAACTCCAGTTGCAATTAGGACTTATTTTGAAAGCGGACGGCTGGAGTTTAGCTTTCAGGCAACTAGATAATAATTTTAATTGTTAAGATTTGCACTTACTGATATTTTCTTAATTTCATTCACTTCAACAAATTTATAAGACTGGCTGATGGACTCACTCCAGTCTTTAAATATTAGATTAAATAAGCTAGCGGGAGTCCTTCTGTTGACTGCTACAGTTTGCATGACGAAATTAGCTTTAGTGAATTTAATACACCATGACCCACAAAGTGAACTCTACAAAGAGGTTGGATATTGGGATTAAATAAAGTTTTGATATTCTATTTACTAATAGCTTCCCTACCTGACTCCAGTTTGACATAAATGTTACTACAAGTGTCTGAATGTTAATTGTAAATTCAGTGCATCGATGGTGCAGCTTTTAATACACTAATCTGAAAAGTTGGAGATCCTGGGCTTGATGTTCGCCAGTGAACATCCAATGGGTGGAATATCAGTCAAACTGGTTAAGGCTGGCTAATAAAGAGAATAGCATTTTTCAAATTCTACACAAGGTCGGCTGAATGAATGACGAAATATGTTTTTATTGAGCTTTGGAGATTACCTTTAAACCTGGGATATGATGTTTCACTGTTACCTCTTTCCAGCTCCTCTCTGTGTTCATTGTTTCTGTAAGACGTTTTGCATTCTGACCTTCCTCTCCGCTATCTTGCTTCGTGATGAAAATATTTTCATTTATCTACACTGGTTATTAATTTTATTCTCTTTCAATCGTGGAAAACTTCTAATTTTACATCAAATGATTTAAACTATTACAAACTAGCTAAAATCCCACAAAATTAATGCAAAATATTTTCTTTTGCCATGGATAATAATAGCGGGCTATAATAAGGTCTCAATAAAATTATTTGATTTGTTTTCTGCTTCTTTTAAATCACTTTCACTGTAAAGCATCTAGTTTATCAAATTAGATAAATTTGGTTAAATTAATATTTTAAGTAATTAATTACTTAAATTAAATTAATAACTTAACATAAATTGACATAACTGATCGATTGATGACTATTAGAATCGGTTAAAAAAATTGTCATTGTTCCGAAGATTCTCAGATTAATTGAATATCTTCTGAACTTGCTTTATAATTATCGACTGGTAGGGAATGCAAATGTTTGAGATGACATCAATAAGCACTCAATCACTAGATCAACAAGCTCTCTAAAAAACTTTGGAGTAAGATTCTGACATCTGAAATTTTAGACTTAAGAATATGAGGCTTCGAAATGTACCCATTAAATAAAATGGAATTACCTGATGACTCCATAGTTCTAATGAAATATCCTTCCTATGATTCCCCGACATTCTCTATGTGTCCGATCCTTCTCTCATGAGCTATTTTACTATCGTTCAGTTTACTAATCGTTCAATTATGATTAAAAATTGCACGTTTGCTTTGTAACGTTTGATTTACAATAAGTGGATAACTGAAAGACCCAGGATAAAATCATGTAGATGAGTTGATATTGGAAATTTGGAGTGGCATCATCGTTATTATGCCTAAGGCAAAACTAATATTCTAAATACAAAGCAAAAAAATAACTAATTAATCTGGAGGTGGAATCGTATATTTTCTATACTCTGAGTATAATTCGTAGAATTTTGAGAAAGTGAATAATTCTTCAGGCACTGAGTCATTCAATTACTCTTCATCCATGTTCATGAAATCTCACTTGTTACCGATAAAACCATGCAGTCCCTCAATTCATTTATCCTATGTATAAGCAATTTTACTTTCTTGATTAAGTGAAGAAGGGGGAGACCGTTAACGAGTTAAAGGTCTTCTATCTTCTTTTTAATGAATCGAGCAAATATAACCAAAGTATACCCCTGTGAGTACCAGGGAAAATTAAATTTTATAAGTGGTGACATGCGCTTTATTTCAGGTAATCAAAAACCTATGAGGAACAAAATCAGTTAAACACAGCCAACAGAATATCATCCTAATTCTACGACATTTTGCAATCAAAATTGATCCATCACCAATAGGCACTTGGACGAAAAATATCCTATTTTGAAGAATATCTTGGTAAGTTAAAAGAACTGCCGAGACATGCTTAGGGTAACAAGTAAAAGAAAAATCTGAATATTTTAGACTAAATTTCTCCTTTTTATTTTAGACTTCTTAAAGCAGAAATCCATTCTATCATATATAGACTCTACAATATACTTTCAAATGCCTGGGTAAATTGATTATCAGTTTGGGAATTCAAAAACAAATAAAATGCACCATCTGGTAGCTGTATAATGCCTGCAGTACAATTATCATGAGCCAATTTCATCAGCCTCAAAAATATGAATATAGAGCTTAAATACATTTATCGAGCCTGTCATTTGCAAACAAAAATTACTTAGTCAAAAAAGATAGGAATAATCAGGATGCAAAACATTAATGCATGCCAGCCAGTTGATTCATGGCCGTTGAGATAGATTAAACACTGACACTCAACCTTATCAACTTGAGCAACTCAAGGTAATTGAACTTCGATGTCCAATCAGGAAAGCATTTCCCGACACTCCTCACGGATAGGGGAGTAGTTTCGCGTTCTCTCATCGCCCTTATCAGCCAGACTTTACCAATAGACATCGAACTTGCAACTTCTGACTTTGCATATGGACACATGAACCACGCGTCACTGATGCACAATTCTGGCTATAAACTTTCTTAGGCAGTTATGCGCAATAAAACTCATTTGTGTAGTATACTTTTATGAAATTACATACTTTTAATCAATATTCTTCAAATTTAAGTCTCACCTGATCTTAGCAGCAGGCCAGATAACTAATAAGAATCCAGGGCATCAATTATCATCAAATATTAAGAGAAATCTTTATGTATCTTAGCAACATTTTTGGGTTCCAATATTTTCTTCATTTAGAAATGAAATACATCCTGATGCAGAGTACTGTTAAGTTTTGTCAAAGAATAATCTCCAGTAGACAAATAGTAATAATCCCGTATGAATTAAATAGGAATTGATCATGAATAAGTCGGGTCGACACTATGTGCTATAGATTTAGTATTACGGCTTTTCCAAAATACTATTAAGGATTCTGATAACAAGAGGGTTTATGCTCTCTTAGACCTAGAATTGCTTTCTTGCAGAGCCGTGTGTAGAGCTAGCTCTGAAGAAAACTCTACAAAATCCGACCGCCGAGATTCAACTAATAAGACTTCGCCTTTGGGCTATTTTGAAAAATCTCCCCCCTGCTCTCTTACCACAAAACTTCTTTGGAGGGAGCTAGAAAGAGGGCTATGACTAAGAAAAATCTACCTAGATGGCAAGGAAGTCTTTCGTTAAACCAGTTTCTAACGGCTAAACCAGCAAACAATGTCGGTTTCGGTCTCTGAAATCGTAAATTCCTCCCTCTAGGGAATTTAAACGAAAACAATGAAATGCTAGGCTGTTGGCTGTATGCGAATGTTAGCAGAGAAGAAAGCAATGCCTTTGCACTATAGATGAGATAGAGCACCGTTCCTCAAATGTACCAATCGCCAAGAACTTCCAAGGTCTAATTTATGATTCCTTTAAGTCTTATGAAAGACAGGGGTAGGTGAAACTTTACGTTATCAGAATGTCACCCTCAAAGTTGACATTAAATTTAATACAAGTACCTGAAAAGATTTTTTGAAAAATTAGCAGCGCATGTGTTCTTCTGAATAGTTGTGAATTAAAAAAACTTGATATCATATACCGAAATTCACTAACCTATCAATAATCTGTTTCCTCAAAGCAATGGTTTCGACTCTATTTCTCCGACCGGTACAATATAAGCTAATTTTATAAATAAACGGATATGTTGTAGTTAACAGCTTGACGGTCTTTTGAGAGCATTCGAGAATTTGCAATATTCCAACCAAACCACCGGGTAGATCACCTGAAAATCGGACAGCTCCTGCCATGGCCGAATTGCGCTTCGCTGCTCGGCTGCTTGTGAACAACCCAAAAAAAAACAAAAGGGGCCCGTTGAGTCATGCGTCTGCGTACGTGCTGGTGCGTATTCGAATTCTCTCTCCCTGTGTTGCTTTTTTTATGCGTCGACTAAATGCAATCGCTAGTCTCTCTACCTCCCTATATCTGTCCGTGTTCTAGATTACATTCCTTGTTGTTCGCCGGCATAGCATCGGTGCGGTGGTGAACAAGCTTACGTAACACCACGTCTGTCCAACCTCCATCCCACCCCGCCCCCCACGTGCGCACATATGCACGACCCAGTGTCCGGATTCCAGTTCCCACTCTAACAAATCAGCTTTCGCGCACTACTACTTCGATTTACCGCGCTTGTCTCCAATTGGCCAGTATGCGCGTGTACATCCACACGCGCGCACAAATACACTCGTATACGCTTGCTTGATGTTTCGTTACCTCTAAGGGGGAGTCACACGACACTGCGTATCCGCCAATCGGGTCATAATTCTACTCAGTGCGTGCGCCCACTCCTGTGCAATTGCGGATGTGAATGGATGAATGAAATTATGCGCGTGCAAACACTACACTGGACCTAGGCGCACGGAACCTCCCACCATTTTGGCTACAAACCAACTCGCATCCGTAGGACATCCGTAGTGATCTGCAGTGCTACGTCTCACTCTTCAACAACAAAGGTGAGTTGAGATTATATCTATTTGGGGATGGGGGTTAAATTGAGGTTATGAGGTGATAGTTGACCCCATTCTGGTGGTCGGCTTTACTACCACAGGCCACTTGACCCCGATTCGGATCAGAACACGCGAGTGGTGGTGTGCACTGTTGGTGAACCCATTTGAAGAGAGGTCGCTGTGAACCAGTGCAGGGCTCGCTCCAGTTCTTGCTCGTTCTCTATCTTGTGTCCCAATTTCCTCCATCTCTCGCTCTCTCTCTCTTCACGCTACTTTGCTACTACTCCGCATTCTCCTCAGGTCTCTTGGGAGACATATCCCAGTTGTGTACCTCCTCATGTATGACCCGTGCCAGGTTATTAAGTCTCCCCTAGGGACTTTTGATCAACTTCATTGATAGAAGCTTGCTTCTTCTGAACTGACTAAGAGCGATTTAGAGAGACATCTAATATCCTGTCTTGACATTAAATACAAACCTCGGCTGTTTTAGCATGCTTCCATATTTTTTCAATCTTGCCACTAAATTAGATTAGAAGGGTGAGTAAAGAGTGTACAAACTAACTTCACTTAGCCCAATGTCTTAGAATTCATTCATTGTAATCCACCTTAGATATGCTATCGTTCTTTCGTAATAATAAATATATTCAAAGGTTATAAAATGTTCATTTTCTGTCAAATATTAGTCTTTCAAATTTTGGTCGCCCCTATTTTTCATTACTATTAACCAATCATTATCTAATTAATATTCATTACTTTGCCAGTCCTAGTAGCTTTACAAGGTCTTCTATAATGTTATGAAATGCCTTTATTTATTTTCCCTATTTGAAATTAGCAATAATTTTAATTAAGCATTTTGTAGCACTTACATGTTAGGTTCTAACTGGTGGACTTGCACGTATTAAATTTAAGGGAATGTGGAAGTTAGCATACGGTTAGTGATAATTTACAGTTACACAGTTTGTATAATTTAGTGATTCCATTAATAATTATCCATCTGTATATTAAACTATCTTCCAAAGTTCATTTTCCAACTATTTTGCTTATTAAATGTTAGTAAAATCATTAATAAGATTTCATTTATCAACTTTTATTGGGATTTTATTTCTAATTATTTGTTTTGAATTTACTTTGTTCTTCGGTTCCTACAAATCTTTAATTTTAGTCAGCGATAACTGCCACATTAAAATATTATTACTACTTGTATTTCGCAAATATTTAATTTCACGTGCATCATATACTTATTGAAAAATCTATTTTTTATTATTAAATACGTTTACGTTATAAGTTGAAATAATATGAAATAGATTTGACATATTGTACATATTCCCTACCTCAAAATTGGTGGGAGGTAGGGAGAGATTTTGTTGGTCCAATTTTATGTTCACTTTAGCGCAATGGCCCATTTTTACAATGTACAAGTTAGTTGATAATAAACACATAAGTTTTTATTACTTTCGCTGCTTTCACACCACTGCAATAATAACCCTGCGAATAGCGCTTTGGAAGAGAAAAAGAAACTCTTTCATTTTACTCTATGTGAAATGGGAAATTTGGTCGCTATGGTAAACTGCTTTTCGGCCTTGCTGTCGCCGTTACATGGGCAAAACAGGGGAATTCATTTTTTCTTAGAAAACAAAGAACTAGAGTTCATTTATCAATTAAAATGTTAAAGTGTCAATGTTAAAACTTTTAAAGAAACTGTCAGCGATATGAATTTTATTTGAAATTTCTGGTAGTTATGGGAAGATTTTACCTTACCATTCTCAGTCATTTAAAAATGAAGATATTTTGTCGTTTTAGCTTTTGTTTCTCCTGAAGAATGTTATTACCCCTTAAATCGTTAAAAAACATTTTAGTATTTTAGAATTTTAATTAGAGAAAATCATCGTTTCTCTTTCACTTAGTAAACAGTTGAATTTGACTTTACATCCCCTACATTTTCTTTATAATTCGTAATAATAATATTAACCTTAATTAAGTAATTATTAGGTTTGCTTCAGTATTAATCATGGCAACGCTTAAGCTTCTCCAAATTTAATCTCTTGATGGCAAATGGACCTGCAAGATAGCTTAATGGCCCAGTTGGTGATGAAGTGGAAGTTGAACAGAAGCATTTTAGTTCTTTACCAATTAAATTATCCACTTTCTTATATCAGCTATTCTTCATTTCAACTTTCATTATTTGATGCCCGAGTTTCTTGAGTGAATTCACGTCCGATTTGTTTAGAAATTTTTGACCAGTTACGTTAAATAAACGTTGGTCATACCACTGGTTCATTTTATATCTTCTTACAGTCATGAATGGGTAGATCAGATTAGTTATACCATTTTTACATACAGAACTCATTGGAGTTTGTTATTATTACTATTCTTATCATTTTATGACCTTGGTGAGGTATTGATTACGAGGACATTACGGCTATAAATGTTATCGCTAGACTTGAAAAGGTCTTAACACCTCAGCATTATACATTCCTGAAAGGTAGACCAGTAAAATTTTAAGATTATATTCCATGATTTGCCGGCTTTTCTTTAATATGAAATTTTTTCGATAGGGCAGCAACTTGTTCTCGTAGTACTTAAAATCACCGTAAATAGGGATATCTGCAAAACGCAGCTCATTTAGGCTCAAATTAAACAGTCGTGTAGGTACTATTAAGCAATTTAATTAAGATTTCCGACGATTTGAATTTCAATTTTGGAACACGGAATCGTAATCAACCATTAAGCAATTTTTGTTCTCTCCGGACCCAAAAATCAAAGGAATTATTGCTTTTTTATACTTTGAGTTAAATCTCGACGTCTGTCCATCCTAACTCCTTTATTTCTTATTGGACCCAACTGTTTCCCATTTCCATTTTTTTTCTTACGATAAAAAATTAATCTATGTTTTACCATGAGTTATAAAACTTTTCAGTTAGGCATGAGCTTATAAGATTGGATGGCAGCAATTCCGACTTGAAATTATAGAGATCATTGACTTCAGTTGGAGTTAAATTGAAAGCTTCGTTCCTTACATGATTTCAAAGTAGTCATCTTGGGTCGTGCAGCGAATTTTATCATTCCGTCTCTTTATCGTCCGTGGTGATTTTAAGAGTTAGCTGTTATTCATATTTCAAAACCTCAAATTGTCCAGTCTCCCATCACCAAGTTCTAAACACAGTTGGTGTATCCGTCTTCATTTCCCGATAGCTGGGAACCACATTCAGGAGTGACCCTCGACGTAGCAATATTAATCACAATCAGTGAAACATAAATAATCCTGAGAGATACCGATACACACGCTTGTATAGGCATAGCATGTTGAAAACTCCCGCTGATGAAATTCGTGTTTCCCTCGCTCAGTCTTATGAAATGACTCATTCATAGCCACCATTTGGAGTTTGGGCCGATGAAAATTTATCGATCGATGGTGCGTATTCTCACGCGAATGTGGTGCTAGACATCTATCCGCACATTTATGGACTTTTATCGGTGCAGTTGGTTCATTTAACCGACTTTTATCTAACTGGAGGGTGCTGAATCTTCCCTTTTCATTCTCCAATTCATGGATTTTGGCGATATTCCTGGTCTATCTGCAATTCCTCTGGTTGTAAAACAGGAGATCATAGAATTTGAAGATTTCTCACTAGAATCTTCTCAAAATGCCGGGTAATGTAACAATTGAACTTTATTTAGTCCTATTTCCTTTTATTATGCTATTTTAAACTGTCATAATTAGCATATTTTGTCAAATTTTTTATCAATTATGGATAGGAATTTGGATTAATTTTGTTAAGTAATAATGTTATCCACTAACAAAAGTACGATATAGGAAAAGTTGAATTTCTTTCCTCAAAGTAAACTGAAGGATACTGAAATATCCTTTCAAGGGATAGACTTATTAAGTATTCTAAAAGAATACAATCACAACGTCTTCACCGGCGAATGCAGTTTGATATTCAGTGTCCGGTGGCAAATGATGCATGGTGATAGTACTGAAATTGCCGTTTTCAGTAGTCTCTTGGGGGAAATAGTGAGGAATAGGGCTCTATTTATGGACTGATTTAGACGATCATAGATAAGGTTGACAAGTTTACTTTGAAGAATTGGTGCCGATAGATTAATAATCAAAATAATCCACAAGTTTTTACGTTTAGTCGCTAAGTTATTTGTATCTAAAAAATATGTCATCAAATTAGTAGCAATCGCTGATTTATATTAAATCTTAAATCTCAATAAGAGCGAAAAACCTGGCATTGCATGAAGACGGAGACGAATTTATCGATTTTTAGTACAGATTATTCCAATATCTCCAGTTCTTTGTTTAACAGGGACTGCCGACGATATGTACTTTAATTCTTTTATGTTCGCGAGATAATTTGGAATTTTCGTTCCGTTAAGATCCAACAGATATTAAATGCTTAGATGAATCTACAAGAATAAAGGTTCATATTTTGAACTCAGATTTTCATTGAACTATCTTTATTAATTATTTGTGATTAATAGAGAACTAAGATCATCCTTTTTATTTTTTCCAGTAAGCATTGCGTGAATAATTAATTTTCATCGGAAATTTAAAATCTATATTAAAATCCCTTACGGAAACAATCTCGTTTAAGAGTTATTATCTCCAGAAAATGTGCATCTATTTGCTTTGGCTAGGTAACTTTTGAGAATAAAACTCTAAATCGACAGGTTGGTTTTTTTATTTACTTCAGCGAGTTCAAATTAACCGCATTAATTTTATCGACCTCTTTCAAGGCTATTGATAGAGTTCATTTAGGTAAAGGTAAGGAAAAGTGAACACTGATCTCTCAGACGTAGAGAAATCATATATTTTTGTGGTCGCGTAATCACAGAGCGAGGGAAAATTTGATACATTTGAGGCTTAGTGACACTAGCATATGCACAAGACTAGCTTTGGTAATCCTACCATTAAAAACACGTGCTTTCGTGCATAGCCGAGGATACATTCCTTCTCTTATGCGATTCCACTTCACTTTTTTCTCATCCCCGTCAATATAGGATTCAAAGGAATGTTGTGCATTGGGAGAAATCAAATTCTCTATTGAAGAGAAATTTTCTACTTAAACTGTCCTATTGCATTTGTAATTTAACTTTGTGTTCATTGAAGATAAATATTTTTCAAAGTTGGCTGTTAAAAACGTGAAAGGGCACCTTTCTTTATGCTAATTACACAGCGGTTTGCATACTCGTCTGGGAAATCAGAGATTATGGGCTCGATGTTGAATGGCCAACCCCACTGATTAAGTCAGGTTAATAAAAGGAGTGGCATATAGCTAGTTTCTTACCAGAAAGGTCCCATGATGTCAATCCTCTGCCTAAAATGGGTGTTAAATATACTTTCCTTTAAAGAGCTTGAAATTTATTGTTTTAAATGTACTACTCTGGTTTAGAGAAATACTCGTCGGGTAGGTATGAAATTTTATGATTTCTCTTCGGTACATATTAATTTGAAAGCTCTACATCTTTCTCCTTTAATCTTGCTTTTACTATGAACATTAGCTGGTGACTTTTAGGATATAACGGACCGAAAATTAATGATGAAACTCCTATTTTACTGGATCCTGTTTTCCTTTATAAAATCAGTTGGTAAATGTGTACAAGAGAAAAATCCCTTTACACATTGATTTTCTCCAATAGTTAATAAAATTCCGTTTGGATTAGGTTAAACAACTGGTGATTGTATCATTCATTAAATTAAAAGACTTCTTGTAAGTTACGTAACCACATTCAACCTTAAATGTTACTAAAAACTATGTTGAACACGATCTTACCAATCAGAGAATCTCGGAAATTTCTCTTTGCCCAGGTTACATGTAGTTGGAAAGCCTTGCTTTGGAAGTTATTTCCCTAGACGCTTTTGCAGAAGAGTTACCTTATATATAGGAATAAGTTAGCTTATCGAATTTCGTACATTTCTGTAATGTGGCACTAGATACCCTATTTTTACAGATCACTTAATTTTACCGCATCAATTGTCACAAATACACTGGCCAAACATAATCATTACCTGCTTCGTCACTTCACAAATGTAACAGTCTCAGCATGTAAAATGGCATTATATATACGATTTGTTACCCAATTTGGCTCGACACAATCAATGTCTCTTTGTTTTCCCGACTTACAGATCAGGTGTCAACCAATTACCGCTACCACCAGCTACAACAAGCATTCCAAAACCACCACAAACCGAGCTCGAAATGCACTTGTCTCAGGCGCACACCTCTGCTGGGTACGAGGCAGCGCAAGAATTCATGCTTTCAGGGAGTCACTTAGGTGACCCCTCTCAGTATCCTCTTCCACCACCTTCAGTTACCCCAACTCACACCTACTTTCCCCCACCTCCTCAATCTCAAACCACTGATCCCTATTCATATACTACCTATTCTCGACAATATGAGTCTGGTGAGATGAAACAGACATCGGGTTTCCAATCGGAGGGATATTCAACCGGTCTCTACCCTCAACAGTATACTCCAATGGATACAAGTTCCAATTCAAGTCAGAAATTGGTGGTCAATTCCCAAGATGTTTGTTTTGATCAGAGTGGTTATCGGCAGATGTTGGGCACCATGATGAATCATTTGGTGCCTACTGGAAGTCAACTTTGTCAAGCGGCCAAAGAGAGTCTAAGACAGAGAGTACCCTCTATGGTTGTTGGGGGAAGGTCATCGGGGTCAAGTGGACCGGTGTCAAGGACGCCCAAGGTTACTAATGATGTCACGGCGATGAAGGAAAAGACGCCTTGTGCTATTTGTGGCGATGTTTCAGCCGGTTTCCATTGCAATGCTTTTGTTTGCGAAGCTTGTAAGGTAAGCTGAATTTCTGTGCAATATGTCAGAAGAATATAATATGGGGTGAATAACAATATCGTTCCCAAACCTGAATTTGGAAGTCAGTTCTTTACAAACCGTATATGATATCCGAAGTCGGAGGTACGGATTCGATACCATCGGTGCATGCCCAGTGCGTTGAATGGCTTGTCGGACTGGCTAAGATTGGCTAGTGTAACCTATCTGCATAAGATGGGCTTGGGAATTAATTAGTGAAGTCCGCAGAAGCCTCATTATTTCCTATTAGAAAGCTATTTTTAGTGCGTTTGCTCGCATACTAAAATTTCAAAACTAACTACTTCGAACCATTTCAAATTAGAAGTCAATCCAAGAGTAATGGTTTTCGTGGTAATTGTGAAGTGGTTCGTTATTTTCACAATTACTTATTCAAATAGTTAATGTTTTTCATAAAACATGAGAAGAATTTATTTTAAATCCCGTTTATGCATAAGCATTTGTTCGCAGATTTGTAAATTATTCGGAACTCTATTTTAGAACCTGTGACCTTGAGTTTTGCGTGACAGTTCGTGACGGTCTTTGCATCGATCTGATCATGTACTTCTGTAATGATTCATCACAATCTGTGCACCTAAAGTACTTAGTGCCAATAACTAAGCCCATTCTTGATTGTTTAAATGCCCGCAGGTCTAAATAGGGAGTTAATTTTCAGCTAACCTGCAGATTATAGCCTTGCACACAACCGAGATTCCATAACTGAAAGCAGTGTAAATGGACAATCAATAAGTGATTGCACTTTAAGTACACTGTCTATACATTGCTAAAGTATCGACTTGATTTTTACTCAGCAGGACCCTAAATGCCTTCCTAGATCCATTTTATCACATTTTTCTCGATTTTATCTATACTACCATTTCTTAAAGCCATCATTCAGTGTGTGCAGGTGAAAATGCAAATAGTATTACTGACGTTTTACTTGTAGCATCAATAAACCCCAATACAACCCCAAGCTTCAACTCCTTTACAGCTAAACAGTTTATCTTAAGTGAAGCGCCGGCATATAGTCAGTGGTAAATAGCTCGAAAATTTGGCGTTTAGGTGGAAAATGGGTCATTGTAGGGAACGCTTACCGTAGAGAGAGAGAGAGAGATACCTCTCTATCCGCAGATTCTCTTTTAAATGATTCTCATTCTTCTATGAATTAAGTTTACACCACCACGATTAAGCGTATGTGCATACACTTGACAAAACATGCATATAAACAAGTTTCCGATTTGAGAGAGAGAAGTGGGAATTCCAATTCGTGTGTTTAGAAATCCAGCCTTTATCCCTACGTGCCACCGTGAAAGGTTGAGGTCTTTAATTACCACGGCTGAATGAAGAACGAGTTGAGTTCTTAAACATCCATGTATGTGCCTCCATGATGCAGCAGTCATCATAGATGTTGGAGATCACAGAATTACGATACTCATCAGAGCACATTCAATGTATGAAATGACTGATAGTGTTGATTCCAAAGCTGGTCGAGGGAGGGCTAGAAGAAGACGAAATTCTTATCGAAGAGATTCTAGAAAGCAAGATGCTCGTTGGAAAACACTTCACTTTCAGGGGCTTAATTTCGGACAATAATTATGCCAAATTGGAGATGAGGTAAATTTCATGGAATTATGAATTCCCTTCAGAAAAATTCTTTTTTGCCTTCTTAAAATAGTGCAAATCAAGCTGGGTGAGGTTCATTAGAGAACACTTATTAATAGAAGTGAACATGGAGATAGAAGAATGGTGTTCCTGATTGGAGAATAATATAATTTGGTTCATCTAAACAAAAGACCATGCATAAGACACAATATGAATTTGAGGTACATATTTACCAAGGGGTATTGCATTCATAGGCTTAATTTTTCTATTCGTCCCAAATTACTGTCTATAAGACCTCTTGCTTTGAGACTTCGGGAGCTATCTTACTTAGCTAGCGAGTAAAAATTTTAGTGAAACTCCATTTTTAAGAGCTTAGATTTTCCTCTGTCCAGGTGAAATTCTAGCTGCGGGAGAACACCAACCTCCTAATTGACCAAGTTTAAAAGATTAGGTGAGCAGGATATTCAGCTTTCCTATGCAAGCGAATTTTTTCTTTATCATCCAAATTTAGTTCATCAATTAAAATAATGCTAGATACTAAGAAAATTTTCCCTAGCCACTTCAATGCAATACAAAATCCTAGAGTTATCCACAAACATTGTAAAATAATTTGCACATGTCTAAATAAAAATGAGATCAGGAAAAGTCTGTTAAGAGTGTCCATATAATTGAGTGATTCAAGAGTGAAAAATAATGTAATTTTTTTCATAACAAACAGGATACCCGTTTCAGTTTATTTTATCTTTTTTTGAATTCAATACTGTCAGTCCGGAAGTTGAATTCAGGGAATGATCACGTTTATCTGTAAGCTTTCTGCTGTTAATCCAAGATCAATAGTATAAAATTGATGGTACTCAATCAAAATAAATACTCTTCGTGTAATATTAGGATTTAAGTGTCTTTACTCCTGAATGGGACTTTGCGATTCTTAATAGCGAAATAAGCAGCCGCTTAGTCATTCCAGATAAATAACGAATTGAAATAGCCCTCCTCACTTTAAAATCGGTGGATAAATGCAAAACATCCCAAGAATTTTATTAACCATTTAATAGTAAATTGCAACTATCATTAAGATGCTAATAATAGTTATCGCTTGCACATTAATTAGAGCCTATCTCTCTTCCCCCCCCCCCTTCCGCCAGTGTATAGTTTCCTGCAGTAACGAAAACTTGTTTTAATGCACGACGAGAAGGGGATGAGATAAGAACCAGTGCGTGCGTTGATTGAGTATCATCTCTGCTATGTGTCAAAAGTGGCCTATTTTCGGGAGAAACAAGGAAGTGCAGAGAGTGGGACATCGTAAAAGAACGGAAAGGGGGTGAATATAACCGCTTCTTGCTTTCCTGCGCTTAAATTGACGCAGAGCACACGCGCGACACAATGTGCGAGCATCACCACGCGACCGTCATCTAACCAATGGCGTTTCGGCAGGATATTACCTGATTGGCTGTGCTTTTCATAGCCCGTCGCTTCGGCTCATCATTGCTTTTACGGGGGAAAGGGGGAGTAGGAACGCATATCCGGTTACCTTGGCGATCAATGATAATGAGCCGATTATGCCGATGCTGCTTGGCACGCCTTAGAGTTCCTGAAATTTGGGTCAGGGCGTTTGACAGCTTCTGATTTGTAACAACATTTGAGGACGAGGGTAGTGAATAATTCTTTATTTCTTTATTTTTATTATTTTAGAAATTCTTCATAAGAAGTTCAAAGAATGAAAATTTTGCCAAATACTCGTGCTCAAAGGTGAATGCTTGTGAAGTAAGCAAGGACACTCGAACGCATTGTCAGCGATGCAGGTTTTACAAATGTCTCAGTATTGGCATGGTTCTACCCGGTAAGATATAATTTTCTCAACAGAGGTGTGATAAAATAGGATAGGTACAACTTAATACCTTTTGATAGCGACAAGAGACTTCTAAACGAGATCCAAACAAGTCTATTAAGAGACATCTTATAGCTAACACATGGTAACATGGAAGTGTATAAAGTCTATTAGATGTATGAAAAATAGAAGTATGCACCAAGAAGGCTAAAGAAGTTAGGGGATAAGAGGAAGTTACCATCTTGTCACAGTGATCAGTAAATTCTCAACCCATAAAGGTTGAAAAAATAGATAGACGCTAGTGTCTACTAGGGATTTGTGCTTTTTTGGACTGAATTCTTCAAAATTGACAGACATGCACATCCTTTCCAAATTCATATCTTTAATAGGATGAAATAGTCTTCACTTTAGTGAAAATGGAATTGTGGACCTTTATTGAAGTCTTGTCTTTTTTTATCATTTTTGACCTCTACTTCAAACCGTTAGGAAAATAACGAAAATTCCCATATAGTATTCGGATATAGCATTCAAGAGGTCAAGCCACTCGAATAATTAAGCCAGTTTAGAAATGACTGGAAGACAAGCCCAGTTTTATAATTTCATATTTAGAGAATATTTACCCGAGTGCATACGTTACGTATATCCCATCCCTGTGAGGATTAATTGTTGAAGATTGCCATTTGAGTTGACGACCGCTGGTTGATGTCACTATGCCTGTCTGTTTTTATGCTTGGTTGTGACATTCTTCAAATCATTACCAAGATGGGAGAGACTCAATAATTGCGAACATTCTAATTCTGCTATCTAGATCATATGAACACCGACATTCCAGAAGAATTTCCCATTCAGTTAATTAAATTCAATATTCTAGATGATGCAGTTTCGCTCCCTTATCCACTTGGCTGGCCTGTCAATAAGAATTCAAAATTTTGATTTGAAATTGATATAACCCCTAGAAGCACATCTATCCACCTATCGATACAAATGAAGTCGATAGTGAATATACAAAAGAGAGGAAAAGAGAGGGAGTAGGGAAAAGGAATGCATGGGAATGGAATATAGAGATAGGGGGCACAATGGGAGAGGGATTGGATTATTTCCCAGCACGGACACATTGGCGCTCCTGAAATAACAACATACTCCCCCTCCTCTCCCCTTTCCAAAGGCAGAAAGCACCATCGTCCAGAATTCGGTACATATACCTGCTGACTCACTGTTGACTCATTTTGTCGTAGCGTAGGCCCAGAGGGGTGTGCAGGGGGAGAGGACGGAATTGAATTTCATTCATTCATCCAGTCATCTATGCCTTTCTAATGGCATCGATCGGTGGGGTTCATACTCATGTCATCGAGTCCCACATGTATCGCTTACACGCACGATTGTTCATAACCCTGGGAATTAGTGGGGGAGTTTGAGTCGAGTGTTCGATTAATCGGTACATGATAGTAGTGGCTGAATGCGAGTTCTCACGCTACAGTGGGTGGCCGTAGGAGTACTCAAATCTGAGTTGTGCTTTCTCGCTCATTAACTGAAAAGAACGACGTCATATATCTTACATTAGTCCCACGCGACCTCACATTTGCAGACCCGCTTTCTCTCAGGCTCAACAAGGTCTCTATACTCGAAAAGTTCTCAGCGTCAGTCGAGACAATGAGAAATCTCTTGAGAGTCTCTTGTAAATGTGAAATAGCGAATTTTTCCATGTAAATGAGAAAATGAATTTCTCTGCTACAGAAATGTTAATAATAATCATAGTATGTTATGATAAACGTGTTTCTGTCCCTCGTTCTGGGCGGAAGAATGGCATCATTATTAACTAGCACGGATTGTTATTTCGTTCTTCGATTGAGATATGCTAGTCGTCTGATCAAACCGATCACGGATTTGAATTTTGCATTAAAGTGCATAGTATTACTTGAGCCTTGAAGACTTCGAAAATTTCACACCTGCGAAAGTTGATCTTTTCGAATCGAATTGGCAAAGTCCATTTGCCTTTCATTGGAGTTTAGATTGATGTCCTCTAAATAGAAGGTTGCTTTAATCTAGGTATGCTCTGAAGATTTTTATATTCTCACGGTATGTTCCGTAGACCATATGCAGAGACGTAGTAAAAAGCAAACGTTTGAAACTAGATATTATTATTACCCATAACAAAACGGTTCGGTAATGAATGAAATGGGGGTTGAATAGAAGAAGACAACGCAATCAAAATGTCACGAGTTTTACCTTATTCGAATTCGCGAAGCACTGAGCTCACGTTTTCATAAGTAACATTCGAATGTTTCAAAGCTCACCTTTTATGATCTGACTCTCCTGGTTTCTGGGTAATTTCACATCAGCTACATTCAGGGCATGTTTATCAGTTAATTTAATTGAACTAATTTGATTTATTTGCATCTCTTTAACACCATGAGAACATAGATGACACTATTAAAGGTACTTTAAACAACAAAGCTGAATAGATTTCACTCAAGGTGACTTTTGAATACTATTTGGTCTCTATATCAGGTCGAGATCCAGTGTTTAAAGCTTCTTTATTTATGGAACTTTGTGATGATCTTCTTAGGCTCAAAATGAGTTTCAGTGGGTTTGATAATAATTATTCCTATACACCTGAAAGAATACAGATTCGTTGGAATGAGCGAAGAGCGAGTTTTCCTTTATGTTAAATACTTCCCTCTCTTTTCTTTGACGATGATCAGTCAGACCACCACCAGGCTTTATCCTATTATGTGTGGGACTGATCGCATTCATTCAGGCGGTAATATTTTATAAACAGTGACACCATAAATAACAGTATCCAAGACTTCATTGCCGAAAACAAAATTATTTTTCGTGGTTCAAAATCATGGGAAAAGAGGGGAGAGGATTTGGGTGTAATTAGTCATCTGAACACAGTGTGTTCCTAGGTGTCGCGCCCGACGTCCCGGTCAAACCAACCCTCGGTGTCCTTTTCGAAATTATTTCTCTAGGTCGAATTTTTCTCCATACTGTTTTCCTTTTTTAGGAGGGCTTGAAACTATTGATAATTTTACTTATGTTTTAGAGCCGATTTATGATTACTATTATGGCTCGCGGAAAAGCAAAAATACTTTGCAATTTTAAATCATGGTAAAGCATCCGAATAGGGTGAACATCTGACATTTCCAATACGGTGTGAAGTGAACGAGAGAGCCTTACTTTATTTTTGAATTCCGGAAATTTAGATTTAGTCATATTCGTATGGGGAAAATAATTCATTTTGTGACTTCCTAATGTCCAATCTTCATTATTTGACGTCCCGGTTTCTGGGTAAGATTATGTCTACGATATTCAGAGCCCGCTTACCACTTGATTTATTTAGGTGAGTTTTTAAATTTTCCTATAATCGAGGGCAGACTGGCGGCTCTAAAATAACAGAGCCTACTAAAATTCGTTCAAGGTATTTTAATTATTCATCAGCTATGATAACTCTCTACACTCTTCCTTTAGTTAAATACTAGAGTAAATACTAGAAGTATACAACACATGTTCAGGAGATTATTTACTAGTGTTCGTCTCTATTGCTGAAATGCAACTACTTATGTATACATTTCGATTTTTAAAAAGGTCATTCTCATTAAAATATTTACAAAAGCGGATGCATAGCTACAACAGGGAAAATGCAATCTGGGGTAAGGATAGGGAGATTTGGGGCATGAGATCCGGGATTTTTACTTCTTCATTTTTCACTTCAGAGGACTAATTTTTAAAAAGATCCTATGAAGAGACTCACATTGTTTGAAATGTTAATGTCGACGGCAGCATTCTGATATGTGAAGTTCCGACCGCCTTACTAATTTGTGTGGCTTAAAGCGACCAGAAATCAGACACTGGAAGTCTTTGTTGTTCACTGTGCCTGAGGAACATTGATCCTATCGATGGTACAAGAACACTATATTCCTTTCCGTAAACATTCCTTTACCTTTGGCAGTTTCCGATTTCACTACTTCTTGACCGAATTTCGTTGAATTTGTTGTGTTTTTCTAGTTAAATCTAAGACCTTTTCATCTTGATTAATTTATTGTTTACAGTTACTCCCAATTTTGCAGGAAAAAATATCTCCTAGTACTTATTTTGTGCAAAGAATTTGTGTTTTATATAACCTGAATGCAAATCAATTGAGTCCTTCTAAAGAATTTTTCCCCAAACTAAGTAACTTTTTATTCCATAAAACCACTTAAAACAAAAAATCAAGATCTGAATATTTAAAATATAATTTGAAAGGAAAGAACCACAAAACGGTCAATCTGTATGATTAAGAAAGTGATCAAACATCCAGAATTTTTATGTTTCAAAACTGTACATTCGTAATAAGTCTTACCTTATAATTCTTCTGTGCAGGAATTTGTTACATGCCTTAATTGTACCTTCCCAGAGCAAGCGCAAATCCCAAGGTGAAAATGCTGCGTAATTTTGACTTTTTGTTGTAGTTGAGATGGTGCGCCTATTCAATTATCCCCTACTACTTGTGGTAGTATTTAATTTCACATTCTAAATAGCCTTTCCTTCAAATATTCCAGTGATTCATCCCCCTGTCCCTATTCCTGTACAAAATTTAGGGACATGAATATCGGGAACTTATTAAATCACAAATCGTTTGTACGCGCTTGACAATACATCTTATAGACAAGGCAAAATAGAATGAAAGGGATATAAAGGTCTATAAGAGTTCGAAAGATAGAAAAGTGGTCAGGGGTATGAGAGAAAACGACAGTCTTGCTACATTGACTACTTCCATATCAAGTAGCATGAGATTGTGACTCTTGATGGTCAGTGTGCTGGTTGGCGAGATTCCTAGGTTAGCTTTCTTCCAATCCCTCAGCTTGAACAAATGGACTCATAAATCACACGATACATAATGCCGTATATTTTAACAATAATCACACTATTTCAATGTTAAAACTTTTGTCTTGGATCAATCTTTTACTAAGAATATTTTACGGAAAAATTAACTGCTTCATCCTTACTTTATTGAATTGATTTGAGCCTAGTCCTCAGTAGTCCTTCTTGAATCAGTTTTGGATCCTTGATAGAAAATGATCCATTAAAGTTCATTTCTTAAACCACAGAGAAGAAGTAGGTCATATTATCCCTATCAAATTGTTTACACTCCCCAAACTTCTTTAGTGTGCCCATTTAGTAATGAGAGATTAGATATTTTTCGTACCATAGAAAAACTTGAGCAAAATACATCTTTTTCATCGTTGAAAATTAACTGAAATTGGGTAATAGTAAATACCAAAGAGGAGATTGAGAAGATGAAGAAAATAAAATCCGGGTACCGAAAGAGTCTTACTTCATTAGAATTTTGAAATCAAAATTCAAATTCCACGATTACTAAGTATATTCATGCCCATGGTGTTTAGTGCTTATTGATGAATTAGAGTGATCAGTCTTATCTCTCACTTCATGCTCTTTCTTCCAAAGTCCGAGAAAGCAGTATGATTATGCATTATCTAAAAAGGACAGAGCTCGCTAGAGTTTAATCAAGGTGAACTCTAGTAATACTAAATTCTTGGTTCTATTAATTATAATCATAGGGTTAAGGAGGCAACTGACTGCAAGCACATGGCAAACTAACTCGTCAAACTCAGCTCTTTTCTTTAGATCTCACGTTATTGGAAAAACCATCAGTTTTTGTATTAAAATAGGATATAGACAGGGAAAAAGAGGCTTCAGAGGTGCACTCATCGAGGAAAGTTTCTTGAAGTTGTTATCATTACTGTTTTGTCCTTTACGTCACTAGGATACTTGAGAGTTTAATTCCGGTGAGTGATTAGTTTTCATAACGGTTGAGGAATATTTGCATAGGTTTGCATGAACTTCCACTTTCAATGACTCATTTCACAGATCAGGTCTAATTTGCTTGAAAATTTCAAATGGCAAAAGTATAAAGATTAAGTTGTCGCGAAACTGTCATATTCTCACATTTATTGAACATTCATCTGATATAGCCTAAGATTTGCAGTACTCATTTTTAGTATTTTATTAAGGAATAAATATTTAATCATTTAGTTTTATTTACAGGAGCAGCAGTTTGTCCAGCAAACGATATATCACTTATTCCATGTCGAGTTTGCGGAGCTCAGTCTTCTGGTTTTCATTTCGGAGCTATCACCTGTGAAGGTTGTAAGGTAAACTCTTTGTCAGGGAAATTGGATCTCTTTCACATTAGCATTTTATTTCATTACATTTTCTTCCCCTTCTCAGGGTTTCTTCCGACGAACAATCAGTGAAAGAGACAACCAGCGTTATACATGTCGAAATGGAGGAACTTGTCTGGTTACTCTAGCGACACGTAACAACTGCAAGAGTTGTAGATATCGAAAATGTCTTTCTGTGGGCATGTCAAAAGATGGTAAGCAACATGAGTGAGTCTAATTTTCCATTGTCGGAAGGTTCAAATTTTAAATAATTTGTCATCGTCATAGAATAAGTCTCTAAGTAAATGTATATTGTCTTAAAATAGTGAATGGACACATATTAGTCATTCTCATACAAAAATTAATAAGCACGCTGGGAATTCTTATTAAAAAATATATTTTTAGTGCAAAAGACATCCAAATGTGAAGAACTGTAGATAGTCCGGAAAAGGTCTTAAGGGAGTGGATTAGAAGCAGAGCATTTTTAGCAGACAGAGTATCAAAAGTGATTTGCTTTACGTCATGAATATTGTTTGTTGCATCATGATCTAATATTTAAAAGTTCAAATTGTACAGTGTTCATAGCTGGTTGGTCCCAGTAAATTAGTTCTTTGAAATTTTTAAAACTATTTCTATATCCTGATCTATTCTGATAGCCAAAAAACATGAAAAATGTTTCGAAGCCCAGATTATAATTTGTAAAGTATTTCTTGAACAGAGTTCATAATTTAGGCATTAGATTTTCCGTTTACTGTTTCTCCATACTAGTACCTGAGAAGGAGTTTTGTTGGAGTATGGCTCATCTACACTATTGTAATGTTAGGACGTCCTTTTTTGTGTCGTTATGATCCAAATGCCCACTGGAAACCGTCAGCGTACAGCTGACTAGGACTCAGAGAACGATGAGGGAGAAGTGCAGTTTCTCAAAGACTTTTTATTAATCTAACAGGGATTAAAAACGTCAACAATAGTCGTTTTATTTTTGTTGTTTACAGATCAAAACTCCACCAGACCAGTGGCAGTTTTCGTCCTTTCTAACCGTTATGGTGTTAAGGGCTACATGAACCCACATATTGATAAGCACTGGGTGACTTAAAGACCACATGGAGGAATCGCTCGTCCCGGAACAAAACATAATCTCTACTCTGCTTGTCGGCATTCAGTCAGAAGTTGTTTCACTGTTATTACTCACCAATTAGTAAGCTTATCCAAACCCTATGTCCAAGTAGTATGTATTCAGGGTACTTTCCTTATAAATATGCAATCAAGAGAGAGTTTCTTTGAAATAAAACCCTTTTCTACCCTCCTACTGGGTCTGAACTACCGAAAACGTATTAGACTATAAAAAGATAGCCTAAATTGTATAAGTGCCTACCTACTTAGTGAAAAAACGATACAAATGTCATCTTCAAACCTTAATGAGATAAAACCAAGAAAAGGAAGCAAAACATTCTAGGAAGTATATTTGAATGAAAGGGGTAGTTCCGCCATGCTCAGGTCACCTTATCTCTTATGTGACCAAACTCCGGATGTTATGGCTAGATTTAGCTGTCACACAAAATTTGTAAGATGAAATATTTAAGATGAAAAATAATTGGTTATGCAGTATGTAACCATCCTGCAGAAATCCATTTTTAAATTACCACACTTTTCTCGCCCTTTTAGGTAGTCGTATAGGACGCCAGCCAAATGCCGTCAAACATATGTGTGCCATCGAGATTGAGAGAATCAAATCGAAGTTGGGTTCATCCACTTCTCAAACTACGCCACCCCCACCACAGTCTCAACAGACCCCTTCGAATTACTATGAACACCACCAACAAAGTCAACAGCAGCATCTCCGTTCTATGCAACAACAACAACCCAATGCTTCTTCACTCTACAATCAGTCAATGAAAATTGAGGAGGGAGAAATTCTGTTTCCGCCATGGACACCAGCTACTTATCATCCGTCCTACTATGAAACAACTGGGGGACATGTTGGGCTACCTGAGATCACGGCGATTAAATCAGGAAGTAATGCTGCTGAGCAGCAACAGCAGAGATTTGCGAAACTTGCCGAATTAGCAGGAGGAACAGACGTCGGATCTGGATATGTCGCTGCAGCAGCAGCTGCGGCTGTAGCAGCTGCTGCGATTGATAATCGATCTATCGAAAATTACGAAGGTCGCGGAGTGCCTTATAGTGCAGCTGAGGAGATCGTGAATCCGAGAATGAGGGGGAGATCAGATACTCACAGAGCAGAGCAGAGTCTTCTGCCTAGTATTCAAGGAGTGGGAAATCAGCAACAACAACAACAGCAACAGCAATCGAGTGTTACTTCAAACGCTAATGCAGTGCATTTGTATGATACTTCGGCCGCAATGAGCAGTTACGAACAAGCAGCTGTTAGTTTATCTTTTCTGATTAAAATATTCATGGTTCTTGTCTTAAACCATTCAGTCAAGTTAACCATTTATTATCCTTTTAGCTATCTAGTCTCATACGCCTTGCGAAACAAGTTCAGTCGGCCAATACTACTAACAGCAGTAATAGTAGCAACAGTGGAAGTCATGAAGGTTTAGTGGTACCACCACAAGCACCATCAGCAGCTACAGGTCTTTTGAATGAGAATTTCCCTCCAATGGATAATTTGCAAGCTCAGCTGCAACTAGAATCAGTACAACAGCCACCCAATCTTACCCCAGTACGTCAAATGAGGAGTTCAATGAAGGAGGGAGATCCTGAAGGAGATACCAGAAGGGGTGGGAATAACACCTCTGATTTAACAGCAGCTGGAGCCGGCAGTTCTCCCGAAGATGAGACTGGAAAATTGATTAATCGATCGCGAATGTCAGTCGATGCTTTGATTTTGAACAAGAATGATGGAGGATCAAGTGTTCAACCTATTGACCAGTCATTTCATCTCAGCGAAAGTAGGTTTCGAGTTAATTATTTCCATATTTCTCCTTTTTAGACCGATATGCAGGTGATGACTATCAATTAATGGGAAATCTCTACTCAAGTCAGAAATCATATGAGTCTGACTCTAGAAACCAAAATGGAACCCTTATGGAAATCGGCATGCCACCAGCTCAAAGTTCTGTCTCCTTTACCACACAAATGTCTCTTGAAACATTCACGGAGTACATATCGGAGGCAGCAGTCCATTTAGATGGCTTTAGACAAAGGGTAAGTTTGTAATATTTGAAAATATAAAGTACTTTCTACTGAAATTTAATCAGCAGTGTGCCTTATTTGCAGGTGACTGAAAACTTTTTGTTAGAGGCGAATGTTACCGCATCGACTATATGGGCACATATGATGGCCCAATTTGAGACTCACGCACATCAGGTCATTCGATTTGCTCGAGCTATTCCAGGGTTCCGAGACCTGCCACGGGCTGATACTAAGTTCTTGGTTCAAGCTTCAATGTACCCCATCGTGCTGGTTCAATTAGCTAGAGAACCGTTGCAGGGAGGAGATTTCAATTTCTACAATTTCACTCCACGTGAAAGACGCCATTTGTTAGATGAGTTCCCGCAGTTAAATCCTCTAGCTGAGCACTTTTATGATCTCACAAACTTCCTGAGTCCACTTAATTTGGACAATACGGAAGCTGCACTATTTTGCAGCATCATATTCTTGCGTGGATGTAAGTTACCACTCTTATATTAAATAGAAATTTAGAATCGAGATGATTTATCAAGAACAGACAGTTTATGTGTACTTTGGGATCAGGATTATTTACTTGTTATCATTTTAGATGAGATTTTAGAATAAAATTCTCTTCTCAAGCTCCAGAAGTTTTGTTCATGTGAAGAGACTTACTGCACTAACAACCAGGATAAAAAATATTACAATAAAATATTGGCAGCGTTGAAAGTTAATCAATTAAACTAAATTAATAGAATAATTATACCCAGCTTATAAAATCGGTTAGAACTAAAGGAAAACTGCTGCACTGTCGTTAAATGAAAAATATCTGCCAAAAAAAATCGCAGATTGTTCTAAACATGTGAAGAATTTTAAGTTAAAATATCGTGGGAATTTTATGCCCATTGAAAATCGATTAACTTCACAAAAAGGGCAATCGATTTTTCTGAGTCTTGGTGACTGGCGAGCCATGATATTTGCCAAAAGGTTGATTTAATCTAATAACATGGAGACGCATTCTTCGCTGAATGGATCGCTAGGTTTTAATTTGAATAGTTTTGTTTTTAATTGATCTCAACTTAATTTTAATTCGTTTATACATTAAAATAGTCAGATAAAACCTTCAGTAAAGATTCTATAAATATTCGATGTCACGGATAATAAAAATAGAAATGACTGATAATGGGTTCTTCATTCTAGCAAATCAAAAGCTTCAAGAGGCTGAGAAGATCTACGAAATCTACAATCATGCAGCCCTAGCTCTTCAACAATATATCACGGGTAAAAATTCTATTTGTTTTTATTCAGATTTGCCTATTGTTCTTTGCTACTTCTAACTAGACTGCGCATTGTACTCAGAGCCCATCTTATTTACTTACTACTTTCTTCTATTTTAGTTCGTTACTCGACCGATGAAAGATTCACGCGATTGATCAAGTTATTACCTAGCCTCTCGAGCATGAATGAGTCGCATCGAGTAGCCGTATGCGATCTGCGCCAATCACGGCCCGACCTTCACTTCCCTGATCTCTTTGTACAAATGTTTCAATTGGATACTGGAAATAACCAATCCGGAGGCAGTGCCGTTCCAGCAATTGGTGTCGGTGATAGTGGATTGGTCAACTCAAATGAATGAATAAATGCAATTCTGAGAGGAGACGCCAAATCATATCAGTGCGTCTTGCATCTCTTACACACCCATCCACTCAAATAAATAATAGCATTTCACACAGCCAGTCTTTTAACTCCATAATCTGCTCTTCTACTTCGTCCTTGTTTTAATCTACACTATACTACTGTCATTGCCATCAGTAGTACACAAAAATGTACATGTACATATATATTTACTAATCACATTTTCGGCTCTATATATCCTCTGTTTTAGTGCTCGCGCTTATCCCAAAGTATTTTTTCTAGAAGTGTTTTTACAGTGTCAATAATAAACCAAGCATTTTTCTGATAGTAGTTTAGTTGTGTTTTGACATTACTGGGTCAAAAGGGTTTGTAGTCTAGGCTTATTGTCACGTATTTTAAGCATTACTTTGTTCGTCAATGTGAAACGAGGTAAGGTTAGTTCAATATTGAACGTGAAATGTAGTAGATTTTTAAACTTCATAGTATATGTCTACCAATTCCTGTCTTGAAGAAAGAAAAAGAAGACGTTTTCGTATTTCAATTTCAAACGGATTTTTGGCGAACTGTAATCGGAATAATTTTTTGCTACAATTTCAATCGATTGAAATTTTTGAATGAGGTGGGAAAACTGGTCGGTAAAATTTACAAACCTTAAAAATCTTATGAGCCCTTTCGAATTTGAATTTGACAGATGAAGACTTACTAAAAGGGATCAAGTACGGGGATAACTGCTTCAGATCAGTAATAAGGTGGTACTGCTCTAAGGTTTTTTAAGTTCATAAAATACTTCATGGGATTAAAATAGGAATGAGCGATTGCCCAGTTTTTTTTCAAGTGTAATGTCAAGTGTAATAGAAGGTTAAATTATTATAAAATATTGTAAGTGCCTAAATATATTGCTGTCACATTTAATTATATCTGTAAATAACACTTCTTAATAGCTTTGCCATTAAAATTCAATTACCAAATAGTTACGACGATAGAAAAGTGCCAAATACTAAATAATCGATTTATTTAAATAAAAGGATTCCACTATGCAAAGTTTCTGTTTTATCAGTGCACTATTGTTAAGCCCGATTACATCAATTACGATCACCATAGCTAATCAACGATATGGTCTCCTTGATGTTGCTAATTCGCTGTACCTCCCGCAATTTCGTCATATTCAAAGCTGTTTTAAGATAAAACATTTTTCACATCTCTGCTCAAAGTTCTCATTCATCTCATGCTATTATTTCCGTTATTAGCCATAAAGAATTAAATATTTGGTTATTTAGACATAATGGAATTCTTATCTACTCTGTTTTATTCAAACAAACTATGAACAAGAGATCACATTTCGGCGCTTATGAGAAATGTGGAAACAATTGAATGGTCGTTGTCCTTCGGGACTAGATCAAGATAATTTATAACAAATTACTCCAAAAATAACCTGATTAAAGCACATTAGATTTCAATTATTAGATATGGTTATAGTACCTACATACAGGGATAAATTCGAAAGCATGATTTTGCATTAAGATTAAATCGAAGTAAAAAGCTTGTGCTTGCAAAAAAGAACAGATGGATTATATTGGTGAACATATTCTGTTGTAAACTATTTGAATTCAAGCTGATATTGCTGTTTCATGCATATATTCATGGCGTCCAAGTCTGAAACTCATTTTAACGCTACCTAAAGTTTCTGGACCCTGAAGTAATTGAGTGTTAAATCTACCGGGTTGGCCCTAACTGGACTGACTAAGTGTTATTACACTACACTTGCTCAAATCTCTTACCTTCTCCCTAACATTAAGGGCCGGGATTTGACAATGCATTAGTTGAACTTGCAATTCTAAGGCCTTTAGTACCCGCGTACTCCGATTTAGGTGTACTCTGTCACTGTGTATTGCGCCCAGACCGAATAGAAAACGCATACAATGACTAACATACGGTTAACATTTACACCATTAACATTGACTGAATCATAATCAAGGCACTGGATTTTAGCAACAAATTAAAATCCCACACCTATTAACCAGAAAAATATGAAGGCCTGTGACGTGCAAAAATTAAGATAAGCGGTGTAGCGAAGTTATATTATTATTCACTCAAATCATTATTCGCACAAACACAAAGAGAGAAACAATAAAAAGCAGCGGCATAATGGTGAGAGGTATAAGAAAAGAGAGGAAAAAAGACAACAATCATTGGAAAGCGGCAAATTAGAGAGCTGGTGGAGAACATTATGCTAAATCACAGCAACTAGGTATTATGTAGTGTGTGGAAAAGAATATGCATGCTACGAAAAGGAGAGAAGATTCAGAGATTAGGCGGTTAGTTAATTGGAAAGAATTCCATGGAATGCTTCGCGAACGTATGGATGAACGTCCATTGCACGTGACTTCAATGACAACTGAAAAAAAGAAAGAAAAGACAGTTATAAAACAGTGATAGAACGTAACTTGCTACGGGTACGCTCCCAATCACTCATTGGTGCTTGTATCTATTCTCACGTTCTGCATAACGTTATTATTTGTAAACATAAGAAAAGATGGCAGGACTCCAAATCCCCAATCATCTCCATTATCCATTATCAACATTTTCTATCTTTTTGAGTCTGGACGGGTGGTCTGAACTAAGGAGGTCAATGAAGCCAGTGATAGTAGACAGCTCAAAATAAAATCTTTTAAATCACAACCGATTAATAGACATAAATGAGTAAATGTAAATGAGATGACCAGGACTCAAAGATAATCAATCAAATAGAATTGTAGAAACCTCCGTGACGACTGATACAAGTGTTTCCAACTACACCTTCTTTCCCAGTTTCAATATATGTGCAGTAATTAAACCCTTCCTCTTTATCAAACCTCGCATCTAGACTAGCCGATAAACCATAAGCGACCACTAAATTGGGAATAATAGATGGTAAAGATCAACTCGCAACGTAATAGAAACTTTTTATTAAGCATAAGGATATAAAATTGAGAAGCATTTACTTACCGTGTAGGACATGTTACCGGGTTGAATTTTGAGTTCAGCCAAAACCCAGATGCCATTGCAGAGTTTGATCGACTGATAAAGCATATCTTGACCATCAACATTGCGTTTGGCAATTGTAAAAACATTGTTATTGCGTAGCTTCTGTGAGCAGGTATCTGGAAGATAACAAAATGGAGATGAAAAATTGATTTAGGGAGGACCATTATTATTATTTAACAGTGTGCTATAATCTTGGTGAGAAAGAGGTTATTTCTAACCACATTGTGGGTATCAGCCAAGGTGTACAGGTTTGGTACTCATGAACTGTGTAATCAACTGTAATGCTATCTCTAGCTATCGGATGAGATGATGACATTCCTTTTAGGCAAACTTAAAAACAAGCGTTAATCTAACCTCGGGATAAGAATCAGTAGGTTTAAAACAGGTTACCTCCAATAAGACAGATAAATATCATTATCCCAGTGTTCGACTAAAAGTACTAAAAATGACACCAGTAACGCAAATAAAAGTCTTAAACAGCCTGAACGAAATATTCGGACGATTCAGAACCTGTTTTATGGCACACTCTATTAAGTACAAAAAACCTATAAAAACTGAAATTGGGATAATAATGCTAACAATTCTGAACTGCAAGGAGCTGCAGCTAACCTAACCCAAAATTCAGGGATAGCTGTCCTTATATTTCCATTGTAAACTATTTCAGCGCTTAAAACTCTATATCGGACAGAAGCAATTCTGAAAATTTTGTAGCTGATAATAAGGATTCTGGAACGATTTAAACTGATCAATTTGTTGAGATACTCAATTGGTTTTTACTAATAACTGGAACCTTCACAGTATTAAATTGTTAACCTGAGGTGGATAAGGTTCCAAGCAAGGGTAGCTTAACCAACAATTCCTAAATAAATATATAAAATATCATATGCATCAGGGATGTAGCGGTTAACTTGTCCGTCTGCTAAGATACGGTTGATTCGATATCTATCGGTACACACCCGGTGTGGCTAATAAGGTGGTGTCAGAATTCGAATTTCTCATCAAAGAAGCTCTATGTTACATTTGCACCCAAGATGATTGTTGGAAAAAGGAATCTAAGTGGGTTTAGAAGGTTAGTGAATCTACAAACTAAAGTGGGAATACCCACGGAATTGAGAGAAATTAGATATAATAAGAAGCTTCCTAACTCTGTTTGAAGAGGGCAAAACCGTAAACTGTGAAAGCTATGCTTCTTTTTATATAATTTCTATGGTTGGTTCACACTTACTACATTAAGCTCGATGAATACCAAAACTAATAAGCAGAAAAATAGTACTGAAAGATCAACCTTACCAGCATCCAAAGAGAGTGGTGACAGCACAAACTGTTGTTCATTCTCTGCCGGAATATCTTTCCACGTAGCCAAGAAGACCATTTTCTCCATCTCCCCTGCTGATGTGAACAACACATGAATCGGCACGAGACAGGCAAAGTAAAAAACACCAAAGTTATTCTTCACTGCCACTTGCAAATTCATCAGCGGGTCCATCTTCACAACCTGATTAGCAAAGCCCAATGGGAGAGTCATTTTGGCCGACTGTTTAGGTTGTAGTGGACTGGGCACACTCAAGACCTCTGCCGGTGCCAAGCCGAAGCTATTCTTATTAAACTGGATAGCGAAATCAGTCATTGGAGAAAGAGCATTGTTGGTAAAAGTGAGCTCCATTTGGGGGGTGTCAGCGGTGGTGTCGAGGGAGAAAGTGCCAGAGATTTCAAGACCCTTTCCACGGGAGGATTCGAGCCACACCGAGGGTGCGGGGATGTAGGTGGGTGGTGGAGAAGCGATTACTAGTGAGGTCAAGCCGTGGCTTGCGAGACTGTTTGAGGGGCCGGATGTAGCTCCAGAGCTCACTCCCATACCACCGAAGATATCGGCTAAGGCGTCAGCTGTGGAAGGATCTGAAAATAAATAATAAATTATGTACATTTGATCATTCTAACAGCTGGATATGAATCCAAGAGTCCTAGAATTTGTAACTTCGGACTTTCATTTTCTTCCTGCCCCTCCGAACATGGTACGTAGACTGACAAGTAACTCTATTTCTAAAAATGTGGGTAGTTTTTTTATGAAACAGAAGCGACAGGTTTTATTAGAAATTCGATTTAAACATGATCATTCGTCCGTATTTCTTTATGTCACCCGGAATTCCATAACAGAACCCTTAGCTCAGACAGTTCTGCATGAAAAATCTTAGCGATAATTACATCAACCCGAGCATAAAATTCTATGAAGAGCCATCACTATCTTTACATCCTAACAATCGGTTTCCGAACTTCAAAGTCTGGCGACAAATTGGTACTTTCTAAAATAAATAAACCCTTTGATATCTCTATAGGAAATTACTTGCCAATTTACCGGCATATATTGTAGGGTGATTAGTTAACAGTATACTGTTTTCCTTGTTTAAATGATATGAAACAGTGAATTATCAATTAAGTGAAAAGTGTACATCCAGATTCCATAACTTGAATGAAGTAATTATTTGAGTTATTCTCAACAAATTCGATATCTTCCTATCAATAACTTATGGTGGATTATTTACTGTTTCCGATTCCACTTGTCTTCCATGATGCGAACCTGTGAATATTTGCCTTGATTTGGATTAAAATAACGATATTCTTTTATCTCGGTTGAACCCCTAAACAGCAAATTAAGCTACCAATTTAATGTTTGATCAAAATTCACAGCAGCGATCTTTTCTAGAAAGCTTTGAAGTCGGTTCTTCGACTTATCAACATTTATATGCGATTAAGAACAATGGATTTCATAATCCTTCCTTTGACATTAGACTTGCAGATGGTTTAATAGAGTTTGTCTGAAATTTATATAGAAGCAGTGGAGTTAAGGAAGTTAAAAAAATCAGACAAATATCCAAATACCGGCTATGAATACCCCTCTAAAACATTTGAGAGTTGTGCGTTTAATTTGATAAAGTGTAAAGATGTTTATGCAAAATATGAATAGTGACATTTACGCAGCGCTAACATGAAATAAACAGATTGTCAACTGACATTTCTGAGTTATTAAAATTATGGCGTCAAGAGGGAGAACATACGACATTCATGGAAAAAACAGACAAGACTTTGCGACTGAAATTCTAAATGTTCATACGAAATATGATTAGAGCAATAGTAAGGATCAAATGGATGACGGAACATTGCACACTAACCCTATATTAGATTGTATAACACGTTTCTATTCATGTCATATGAGACACCTACCTGATTGTCCAACTGTGGGCGTCTTCGGAGTAACTCCAGGAAGCAGATCATCAAGACCATCCCCAAGTAGATCTGGTGCTTCCATATCAATTCCAGGGATGGGGGCGGCACCTGCATATCCCCCAACAGGTTGTACTATAGTGTTACCTGTCGGGATCACTGTGTCAATATCTAACAGGTCACCAATCAGTGTTTCCTGGGTTGGAATAACGGTGGTGGTAGGTTGTTGCCCCGCATCGCCACCACCAATCTTGCCCAAACCACCTCCACTGGAACCACCAAAGAGCTGTCGCCGTGAAATGTGCTTTCCTTCCACGAAAGCACTGGGTGGTTGATGATAGACGCTAGCAAGGCTACCCAGATTACAGACGAGCTCATCCAGCAGAGAAGGTTCTAGAAGATCAGTCTCCTCGGAAATGAGAGGCTTCTCAGCGAGAACAACCTCCTTAGCTGCGGTGGGGTCGGTGGAAAGAAGACGCCAGTAGATGTAACCACGATCCCGCAAGTCGGGATTGTCTGATTCGAGAGTGGCCAAGCCGAGAACGTTTTGAACTAGCTCCTGGAAATGACAAGATTTAGGCTGATGAAATCAAG
>CAADRB010000052.1:923972-978471 GCA_900708905.1 Hymenolepis diminuta | reverse complement strand
ACGATACTCCTATATTCCCCTTACAGAACTGGACTATCGGGTCAACCAACCACAAACTGTCTTTTCTGATAAATTAGTCAAGAAATCATTTTCTTCGACAGATTAAGTCGTTCACTATTTTTCAACAGATTTCCGGCTTGGATGAAGAGCAATTTGTAACATTTTACGAATTTGTGAATGAAATAGTCAGTCATAGCGTGATACGGAAATTCAGTGAATTTTGCAAATTGAAAGCTGCCACAAATGTTAGTGAAATGAGGCCTCAACTGCAAACAAGGCCAGTCACAAATTGCATTTTCAAGAATGAAATCCCACCAGAATACCATTGTACACCTTGGTATAGATCGTTGGTGAAAGTTACTTATCTCCGTTTAAGTTTTATTCTTGATACAGTCTTTCCCTATGTCTTCCTGAAGGCCATAAGCGTCTATACAGCCAAGTGCTTTAAACATCTCAACATCCTAAAGATAAACGTCCACCAATTGTCATGCAAGATATATAAGTAAATTTACTCAGGCTCAAGGTCGACATTTTTGCATGTCTCCCCCTCCTCACCTCGAGGCCGTTGTAATGAAGGCTGACAGCATTCTAGTTCAGTCGCACCTTTGATGCATTTCTTTTGATCAGATTGACTAGATGTGTTTTTGTCACGAAAGTTGGAGAAAACTGCATTCTTTCTTCACAGACACTATGCTAAAGCCGACTGACACTCCAAAACGCGACTGTACGAAAAAACAATTATGATACACAGAAGGTGGGATTCAACCCGACTTACCACCAAGTCTTTTTCAGAACTAATCATTTTTGGAGACTAAATACTAGGGTCACTGGAAATAAACCCACATAGAACAAGAAGAAGGGCAGAGAATTCATTAATGACGATATTATAATGATACGTATGAGAGAGAGAGAGAGGGGGGGGAGAGAGAGAAACGGAACAAGGGACAGTGGGAGGAAGAGGGAAAGGGAGAGAGGGAGGGAGGGAGGACTACGCAGTAGAAGACAGGAGGTGGCAGTAGCAACTGACTGTAGGAGCTGACAGAGAGGAGTTGGAGAGGCGCGGGTGGAGTAGATGTGTGTTAGAGAGCAAAAAACGTGGATGAGGAAACAGGCAGGGGAAGAATTGCATCTGAGTTGATATAGATAAATTTAGTAGACTGTTGATTCTGTTAAGAGACGGTTTTGTACCCAGCTGATAGGGGAGGAGTAAAGATATGGCGATTAATGGGTTGAAAGAGGTGGGCGGAAGTGTTCTCGAATGATCATTCGAGTCTTCACTGAAGTGTTGGAGGACGTGCCGATGTGTGCATGACATGGCGATGCAGTCATGTTGAGTGATAGTGTTCTCACAATCACCAAGGCGTCTTAAAACTATAATTTAGACTACGAAAACAGTCGATCGTGAGCAGCTCCTTAAAATTTACTTCACTTAAGCGTTTTAAACGGATGCGCACTATCTCCTTAACAATAAACCGGACCCTGTTTTCAACAGGTCATTAAAGTACCAGTACAGTGTATGCACTGGGTGGGAATCTTTGCATCTTTTATGACTTCAGTAGCTTGAACAAGCATTCTTTTAAATTGGGGCAGTTTCAATTGTAAGCTTATAAATGAATGAAAGTACTTGTTGAAGGAATCACTCCTTTCTTTCCAGATTGACGTTAAAAGGACAGATCAAAGAGGTTCGAATGGAAGGATTGCTAGAAGATCTAGTCAGGTAGATGTGTCTTGGCTCAATTCTATTGGCTTCTGTTTTGATTCCCATGCATTCTGAGCTCTTATGCTCTTCCACCCATTTGCGACCTGATGTTTAGGGTGAATCAGAGTCGCAGGTGGATAAAGTTGAACACAACCCTGGTTCGATTAAAACTTGCCGAAATATTTGGAAAACACTTAAGTTTAATATCAGCTCACATAAAGTGAGGCTGAAATTATTGCTGAACCAGCTGTAAATTATCTTCAGGATTGTGTTTTATTACTTGGGCATATATGGACTGCTCTTACTGGTTGCTGGAATCAAATTTGATGGAGTATCAGAATATACTTTGATAAGAAAATATAATTAGATTAGGGAGACTCTGTGTTGAATAAAAATGTGTAGACCTTATCGGAGGAAAATTAAATAGAAAATTTGGTGGGAATCACTCACGAAGCTTTGCATCCTTGTTAATATGTACTCCATTGCAAGGTCGTTGTGTTGCAAACTTTTGGAATAAACCCTTCCATAAAGGCAATTACGTGGTAGTATTCAGTTCAGGCTTTTGTAGTTTATCAGGGTGGCTAATAAGGTAGTAACACTGTACTTTAAAGCGAAGTTAGTAATAACAATCTGTGGGGGCTGAACATTCTCTGAAATTCGAAAGCTTCAATCTTAATCACGGAAATGCGTGTGAACTTGAAGAACATCGGAAGAGCACACGAGGAAGTGATGTGGAGAGGATGAAGTAGAAGTAGATGATGAATTTGAATTGATGATTGTGATGCAAACAGCGAACTTCGCGGCTTGACCACCTGATTTTTGGACGAGATGAAGCCTGAGATATTCGAGGGCCATTGACTAGTGGAATGAGGTGAGGGTATGGTTATGGCACACTGAGTTAGATGTTTTATCTCTCAGTGGACATATAAAGAAGTGATCACCAATTAGTGACTCCCCTTAATATACAAATGAGGGAAATAAAGAGGTTCCAATTTGGGTTCCTTCCTGTCAGTTTATCCTAGGAAATACTTTACTTAAGGACAAACTGTGACAGAATGTTAAAATTCAAAGACCTTTTCAAAAAGTCAGCAGTTACGTTCTATCAAAAATTGTGATCCTTTATTCTCAAGGAACAGACCTTGTACTGTCGCTTCCAAGAAGCTTTTGACTATGAATAAAATATGTTCATGGTAATAGTCAGCTTTCTCCCTAAAACCACCCAACGTAATTTGGGTGTCAAGAGGATAAGCCCACTTTCATTTAATTAAATTAAATAGTGTATCGAAACCATCATAATGCAAATCTTCCCTGAAAAGGATGAGATTCAATCGTTCTAGAGAAACGACAGCTTAATCTGAGTATTGCAAAATTCATGACTGAAATGGCACATTTTTCCTTCTTGGAGCAACGATATTTTCTAATGCTATTCCCTCGATGACAAATCTTCACCTAATGGTGTTTATTTTCTTACAATTCAACTCCGACCGATTTGACAATCTTTTGTTCGAATTATTTTGCGTTATGTGTCTGAAAGACGCGAAGTGCGATATGGCTCTTTGGTGGTTGGCTCCTCACCAAAATTTGGGGTTGGGTGGTATCGTATTTGAAGCTGGTGAAGCAGTCTTTAGGTAGACTGGCAATTAGATGACGTGTACGTTGTCCAGATCTTGATGACCAAACAGACTGAATGTCGTAGTCGGTTATTCCACTTGAAATTATTATGCCTATATTCTTTGATCTCCCTTTAACGACTATCAAGGAGAAACTAAAGTGTTGCAAAACATTAAAATTATAATTTTCTTCTCTATTATATTGAAATAAAGTTTGATCATTAAATTGTTTATCCGAGCTGTCAAATAAAGTCTTGAAATCCCTATTTGTCACCTCGTTTTCCTTCTCTGCTACTTTGGAAATATTTTGGGATTGTTAAACGGAGTGACAGTAGTTCTCATTACTTGTTATTTCATCAAGTGTCATTTTGAGTAATCTCTTACGAGACTTTCAATAAAATCGGACAAATGTGAGCTCACTTTGAATCGACAGTTGCCCTGAAATAAGCACTGCAACGCAAAATGGTAATGCACGAAGTTTATAAAAGGGGATCAGAATTTAAGCGTTTGTTTGAACTTGCTTTTATCAGGGGCGGTGGGTCAACTTCAAAGAGGTGACCGAACTGAAGATGCGGTTATGCTCCTGCACTTGCTGCATAGAATAAGCCGCACTTTGCAGAAGAAAATGAACGAAAAGCAAAATGATGCAGTTTGTTAAACATATCAGCTTTACTCTGAAAAATTGATGAAATTAAAATAAAAGAAACCAAATTTTGTGACAATCTGATGTTCATAAGCGACCAGTGAGAGAAGGAAAGCTGCTGCGAAATTAGTGAAGTCAAAGGATATTTACGACTATCAGACCCCTGTAGTGAGAAATCCTGAGTTTTAGCAACTTTGTCAATGATGTGGAGAAAGCACCTTCCTACTGCTCTTAATGTGGGCATGACTGGAGACTCATACACTCAGCATGGAATTTCCCATCTCATTGTTGAGCCAATTAGATGTTAATCTTGAAGGTATATGTGGTGGACTAGGAGTCGGAAGCTTTCCCTGTCAAGTTGAATAAGGAATAAGGAAAGATCTGTCACATCTTTGGTATTCTGAAGCTGTAAACTACTGAGTGTCACATAAAATCATTTGCTATCTCAGTCATAAGAAGAAAAAAGTGAACAGAAGTAGGGAGATCGACTCCTCCTGATTAAATAACTCTGACAAAAGCACTGAACATGGTAGACAAACATTTGCTGAAATCCAGGGACGAATTGTGAATTTTGAATTTTGGAAGATGAACTGCCCATTTAGTAAATCCTGCACAACCCGAGTTTGAAGATGAGATTGAATAAGGCTCTTTGATTTCTTGACGTTGCCCTTGCCCTAGCCACATTTTGGTCCTCTTTCCCTCATCTTTTACTGGACTTTCTGATAATCAATTTCAGCTGCTTTCCACACATAAACCGTGTAAAATGTCTTCGTATTATCGTGGTATCAATAATGACAACCATGTATTTATAGCTCTAAATCACTAATAGATTTGCGATTTGAGTCAATGGTAATTTTTCGTAGAAAACGAGCTCAATAATTTATTGAAACTGTTGAACGAAATGGAAATGTTTCGGCGTTAGAAGAGATTAGTGGACAAAAATATTCATGATTTTTTATAGAATTAGCAAATGTGTGGAGTGTCATTAATTATTATTGCAGAGGCCTCTATGACTCATTAGCTCTTGCATACTGTCTTAAGTATCCATTCTTGTATTGAGCTGTCAATTAAAACAATATGAAACAGATCCCGAAATCACTTCCCTCTATTTCTATTTCTCCCTTCCGTCTTCTAACTTGAATGCGTTGGGGCTGATAATCATGTGGTTTTGTAGTTGGGTTTTAGTTGATCCATGTTTCTGCAGTTTTATTAGGGGAGACAAGCTGTTTATATAATCAAAATATGCTTTCCTAGCCCTTACTGTTTCTTGAAAGCTGAAGTAGTAAATGGCAGAGCTTTGCTTACAAGATCTTCATGTTCTCTTAAGTTAAGGCTGAGGTGTAGGGATGACTGGGTGAAAATTGCATCACATGTTGGTTCTTTCGAAGCAAAGACTTGTATTTTTATAAACCTTCATTTTTCGAATGATTTCACACTTAGTAGAGGGTGGAAGAAAGGATACACCGATAAATATTGGAGCTTAAAAGTTCGGATGATTGCTTCACTCTCAACTTTTAAGTTTGGAAGCTTGTAATTGGTTGAAGCTTCGATATATCAGCTTATTGAATACTCCTGTCTATTTTAACGCGGGGATCGAGTAGCATAATAAAAGGCTATTAGTAGTTTTATAAATCCGTTTTTATTTGATATGGCAAGGTAAAACTTACGCAAAAAGTTAAAATTGTTCCTGCCTTGAATGAATAAAATAGAACTCTACTCAATCAAACTAGCTGAGATGGCATGATTGACCTCTCAGTTCAGTCTGCTGGTCAATCTGCTCAGAACAATATAGACACGAATAAACGATTTTGAAAGTGAAGATTGAAATTTGGATCGTGAATCTTTAATGAAACGAACTATGCCTATGAAGTAATTAACAGATTACCTGATGGGTAGAACGCTGAGATGAAATATGGTCTTTGATGATCTGACTATTACTGTAAAGTATGACTCAGATTGGTATTCTATTAACGAAACCCAAACTCATAACTCATCGTGAGTCCTGGGTTGTCGATAAGATAAAAATATATGCAAATCACTTGTCCTGACTAGTGTAACGCTTTTGATGGCCGAACTTAACCACCTGATTCTTCTTTCATCTCTTCCAGTTTGTTCACCTCAGTCGACGCCTCTCCTGTGCTCTATATGATTTCCTTGTCATTAAGCATTGCCAAAGTTCTTGAACTACCATGAGTCTTGTAATGCTTCTCCATAAAGGAATTTGAGTTAAAATATTATTTTCGCATTTCCTAAATAAATAAATGCAAAAAACTGAGAAATATTCAGCATTAATAAGACGCATAAATATTGTTTAGTACAAACATTTTAATTTGGATCTACCGCGCGTAAGTTAATTTAAAGAATTGTTAAGTTTGAATGTCTAGACTAGACAACTCGAATTTCGGGAAAAAGCAGGTACTGCTAGATTTATCTATTTTTTTGCAAAAAATACTTTTATACACATTGCTGTAGACTTCACATGATCTCAGTATTGAAGACGCCAATGGGCAATCTAAAATTCGATCACAATCACTTGTCAGATGCATGTAATGTAAATGTGTCTAACTCTCAAAAGAACCTTTCTTTCAATTTGAAGAATCGGCCGGAGAACATTCAGATACCTCTTTGCGAATCGTCCAGATATAAACTATGTGGAATGCGAAATATATTTATATATGTGATAGGAGATTTTGAACTGATTGAAATGGGTTTGAACCTGAATTACAGTTTAATCAATGTTACAAACACACACCATTTTAGAATGGCACGGGGTCACACAGTGGAAGATTATTGTGGAATACATAATTATACCAAGGTGATAGAACTAATAAATTTAAATATATGATGTCTTGACCATGTTCTCTGCTTCCTTCACCGCTTCAGTCTTTCATCCCTTTTCAACCAGCTTTACTTCTCATTATATGTGGACACTTTCACTTTCTCTTGTCATTAATAGTTAGAACGTTCCGGAAGGGGTATTTGATGAAATCATTACTAAATACTAATAATATGATGTTTAGTTTAAATTTGAATCGTAAGTCGGGAAATTGGAAGACGTTGCATTATCATATTTTTTGTGGAAGAGATGACTAATATTTGTTAATAATCTTGTTTAAAATGTCAAAGGCGACTTCTTTAAAAAGGAAAACACCTCCCAGCACCCACTATTTTATTCTGTCATTGACTTAGGATTTATAAGCAGATCCTACCCCATTTGTAAATATTCGCCGAAAACTGGCTCTCAAAACAGCAATGGCCAGCAGATGTCTATCATTACCTGGCGATTAGAAATGATTGACTGGCGATAAGATCTCCAATGCAGTGTCCACAAGCGGTCCCGCTGTGTTTGTGTGTTTGTACACAGATACCTAAACAGGTGTCTATCATCGCGCCAAGAGATCGACGACAAGACAGAACTGACGTCTAATGGAGAAATATTTTGTATATGAACCTAATTTACTTATTAACAAGTTGGGGGTGGCTTGTCTGCCACCACCGAACTGATCTAACGACATGAGTGGCTTGACTTATTTCAAAATTAGACCTAACGTAATTACGAAAACACCAATGGGTCCGGCAACTTAAGCTGCTCCGGGATGGACAATTTGCCATTCCATGCTTTATGATAAATAAGGTTATATTATGAACATCCCTACCTTTCTAATCACATGAATTTCTTTTAAAATATCAACGTTGATTTTTCGAAAAACAGAGAAGTGTAATATAATATTTATAATTACTTAACGCCGAAATCCTCCCGACATCCCCTGTTTAGACGATCTACATAATTAAAAATAGTAAAATTTTTATTTTTGACATGGAAAATTATAAATATATCTATTTATTCATTCAGTTCATCTTCCTGTTTTTTATAAATTGGGATAATACAACACATTTTCGAGTTGATACTTTGATTTTCAGAAAAAAAGAATCCAAAATGTTTCTATTCATTTTATTGCATTGCTTTTACGATAAACAAACCAATATCCCGGCCAAGGGGAAGGAAAACACAAGTTCTCATTGTTATGGCGAAAACATATAACAGTTCAATTTGAACTGCATACTGCGTTGCGTAATCCATATCAGTTTATTTAAACAACTCAAGGATTAATCATTTTTTCACCGGTAATGGGATGAAAACATTATATAAAATTTTTATTTCGCCAACGGAAAATTTAAATAAAGATTTTCCTGATTTTTGCTTTCAGTTTTAAAAGAATTCAATATATTAGAAAGTCATTGAATTCAAAGTTGTTGAAACGAATATGAAATATTTTGAAATAAACAGATTTGTTTATGCAATAATGTCACAGTACCATTAGTATATATTCAAAAATACTGCAAAACAATCGAGAAATTTTCGCCAATTTGGTTTGCTAAATATGAATTGAGTAAACCGCAGAATTCATTGGCAGAATTGCTTTCCGTTTCTCTACATACGTAAAACTAATCGGACTAGATACTCATCCCATACTAACTCTATTGTTATAGGACAAAATAATGTAGATATAAAAACCAAAATGTCGACCTCATTAACTTCCATTTCCTTCTGATAATTAAATAAGCTTCCTTGACAACAATAGTCGATTGTAAAAATACTTCTCCCTATGAATGAACTTAAACTTTCTTTTGCCCCATTATTTCTATGTTCAATGACTAGTAATCAAGTGGTTCTGAAATAATACTAACCACCCTGACTTTCAGTTGTGTAAAATACTGTGGACTCCACAGAGAGAGGTATTATGCGTTCACGTTAAATGTACCTGAGACTAATATAATCAGCCGGCACTTGAAACCATGATTAATTTAGTGTTCTCAGTGACGTTGAAGTAGAAGTAATTGGTTTCATGGAGGAAACGAATGGAATGTGCCGACTCTGTTTGAATTGTGAAGGCCATGCAATTATCTTGGCAAATAAAACAGGGTTTCGCATAATCACACCTAAAAGGTCATTATTTTGATATGAATACGTAAAAATTCAGAGAAATTATAAAGAATTGTACTTAAGGGATGCAATAACTAAATTGATCTTTATTTCCCAAAAAAGTTTTTCAGCATTTGGGAGTATCCGACCGTAAACCTCATTAACTGCAAGTATTCTTGCCGACGCAGGTAAAGCTCAGTGAACTGTATCCGCGAGCGCCTGTCTGAATTTTTTATCTCTGGTCCTATAGACCTATGTAAACGCCCTTTGCAAACACACATCGTCCGTTGTCTATTGCCCGCTACCCGCAAGTTCACAAACGGATCACTCCCTCCCTCTCTTTGTCTCTGGTTCTCTTTCAGTAAAGTCTACTCACCACTGCCTTGTCTCCTCTCTCTCTCTCTCTATCCTACAGCTATATTGAAGGTTGGAGAAGATAGGAGCAAGCGCCTGAAAAATGGCTAGCGAAAGTCAGACACTCTTAGATGTTAGTCCTACCTTTGGCATGGAGTTAGTAATGTTGAAGTCAAGGTACTGCAAATATCGTCAACAAAATGAACGGTATTTATAATTTTAAATTCATTTCAAGTAAAATTTTGCAGATTTACGGTCTAGTGTGTCAGATAAAGTAAACACTGAGGAACAATGACCTTGAGGAGACAAATGATAAATGATTGAGCAGTCATTTTAAATCTCCCTATGACCCATCAGTGAATGGGTATTTTTTTCACTTTTTTAATCATTTGCGTTGATTTTAATTGTTATTATTCCTCTGATATCATTTTAATAAATTATATAATGCATTAAATTGATTGGCTAGATGAAAATAGAGGTAAATACCAGGCAATCTGATTAGAGTCAAACTCTGATTGACAAACATTCATTCCAACTTTTTCCTCGGAAGAGAGTTTGACTAATTTTCTAACCAAGACACTTGTCAAAAAACGTTCCATATTTTCCAAACTCTGCCTTATTTTGAACAAAGATGTCTTAATATTCATGCAAGAAATGTAACTTCACAATTCTACATGTTTCGTTCAGACGAACTTTCAGTGAACTTTAGAAAATAAAAAAATATCGATTTTCGTGAAGTATTGTTAAATTCTTTATAAAATCAGGAATACTTACTCAGGTCAACTGGCAAAACAAATTTTACTATGTTTTTAATTTCTTGCAGAAGGAAATATTTTATGATTCAAAGTGACTAAGAATAAAGTAATCATTTAGCATTTTATAACTAAATTTTCCAGTCCTCTAATCGCCAAACTTAATCTGCTTCTAAATTAAGGAAGAGTTCAAGAATTAATCTTTGGAATATTAAGTCCGCTTGATCTAGCTGGATTTTACAGCATTAAATATCTGAAATTTAGTCGAAAAAGGTCTGTCAGTTCAATTTTTGTCCACGAAATTGTAATATTTCATTTAAAATAAGAAAATATTTTAAAGTGGAAAATTTAGATTAATAGTTAAATGTGATCAAATTATGGAAATAAATCCTTTTTATGCCTTAAACTAAATCAAAAATAAATTTCTTCCTCTTTGTTTTAACCGCTGTTAGCGATTTTTTCAAGGTCGGACGAAAATTATCGAGATATTAGTGTTGATTGATTATATTTGTACATATTTATTGTAGATAAAGATACCATAAGATATAGTTCTCGGATAAGCAGGTACATAGCTATGGTACAGAAAAATGTGCAAAAGTTTAGGGAGATTTGATTCCCAGGATCCAAGAAAATGTTATCTTTACGGATGGCATTCTGACAGGTGGTAATTCAATCATTCTTGTCTTTTATAACGGCAGGAAAACAACAACTAGAACCCGGTCAATGAATAGTCCTTGTTGCTCATTGCGCTCAACAAAGAGGGCTCCCGTCGATAGTGAAGGAGCATTACTTTCCTTTCTGCAAACATTCACCTACATTTAGCAATTTTGTACTTTACAATTTTCGCTCAAATATCCTTAAGATTATGGTTTACATTATTAAAACATTAGTTAATATTGTTAACCGTTTTAGCCACGACGGTCCGGTCAAACAAGAGACATCTTTGGCGTTCTGATCAATTTACCTGGTCATGACTCAGAGGAAGTTTTGCAGGAAAAGAACTAGTAAGGTGTTCTATAGCATCACGGTTGTGGAATTTCTCAGAGTAATCCACTGAGGTAGCACATTTCATCTCATGGCTCTCAGCATTAACGATAGCCTTAAGTGACCTTGATTAAACACTAGTCAAACTAGCCAAATTGGTTTTCCCTCGGATATTTCATTTTCTCCTTCTTTTGCCATTCTCTATCTATTCAGGAATGCATTAATAAATGAATGTACATTAATAAGTACAAAGCACAGTAGATTATCCACCGTCCTGATTTCAAAAGAGGGGTATTTTCTCCATGTAAAAGCATTTGAGAGTCGCTCTGAGGGAAATAATATTTTCCATTTATTTATATCAGTATGCTTTCAAGCGTATATTTACTACCGCATTTAATGAAAACCTTCTCTCTCCCTCGAATGGGGTTATAAACCTTTATCGCCAACTTAATGAAAACTCCAGAGTCCTATTTTTAGACGCTTATTCTTATCGATGCACTTTTTCATAACGCATTTTCAGCTACTGTACCACTTTTATTAGTAGGGCTTTATCAGTAGCATAATGTTTAACAGTTTGAGGAATTTTACTTTTAAGAAATTTTGCGCTTTACCCGATCTAAAAAACTCCCGTTATATTTTCAAATAAAAAGCATACTTTTACTTTGTATCGTAGTTTCGTATTCCATGTTTTACTATTCCAGTCAGAGCCGGAGCCAAAAAAAGGTTCTCAAAACTATCAGAGAGCATTTGAATATAGAGAATTAATATTCTTAATTGAACAGGAGTGAGAGGTGGGGAAAAAGAGTGAAACAGTTCATCGGAGGTGATATATTGATGCCACGCCATCGTTATGATACTTCTACGTCATCAAAACGGAAAGTCACTGGATAACGAGGTCATTGATTATTCCGTTGTCTGATCGTTCGTTTTTCATCGTCCAATAGCTATCAATGACTGGTTTTACTCTTCTCCAATCAATGGCAATCATATTGCAGGTGTGTAGATAAACTTTGAATTAAGTTAGTAGAGCTCAAACTAGTGGATCAGTCTTATCCGTCAATCTCCACCCTCTCTCTGTCTCTAGGGTCTGAGCAACTGTAGCAAGCTGACCATAGGTTAGAGCGGAAACCAAACTTATGCATACTTTACACTCCTAATTTTGCAACATTTGAAGGTAGACTAAAACGGAATGTCAGTAGGTATTAACGATAAGAGCTATGAAATGGACGGTAACCAATATCCGACGTGGAAAAATAGCTGTACTCATAATGAACAAATTTGTGATCTGACGTAATGTGGGCGACAGCATACGATTAAGTCAGTAATGAATCACTGATCTAAACCCATGGACACTGGCCATCATAAAGTGAACTAATAATATATTTTTATATTTTGAATAAAGTATTCAAATTCTTACGCCAATTATTCGCAAATTCTGGTGCCCATTTACTAAAAAAGATGGGATATAGTTACAGTAGAGAGGAAATAGTTTTGAGAAGGTAGAGAGATTTTGGTCAGGGAACTCCACATAATTAACTCTTCTCTCCTCATTCTGAAAAACAAATTCTGCTCCTTTTTCAAACGATATTTTGAAGGTATTTACACTGAATCCGATGTCTGTCATAAGAAATTCTGATATCCAGCCGTTTCATCACTTTTGTCTTTAATAAAGCATAAAACAGTCAAAATCTGGAAGTTCGCGTTAATCATAATACCCGAGAAACACTGCTCTAGTCGATAGTACAAAGGCACAATTCTCTTTTCGGCAAACACTTGCATGTAGTTAGCGGCTTCGCACTTCACCGCTTCCGCTCAACTTTCCTTTAGAGAGGAATATATTTGCTCACAAATATCCACTTGACATATAAAATGAACTTATTAATTTAAAATGGGAAAAAGTCAAAATGCACATTTTAAACCCGAGGTATAAAGGGCATTTTATTGGGATGAAGTTCTATCCGATTTTCGCTGCTTCGGTGATTTCAAATAGCTAGAATGGATCACTGAGAGTTAGAAAACTTAATGTTTCCCAAAATTTGTCTTTTATATTGATTAAACAGTTATTTCTTAAAGTTAGCAATCGTATTTCTGTTATGTTGGGGACTGCAAGGTGTTTAATGCCATGTAGCACAATTTTATGTCCCAACCATTTGGGGGAAAATTGAATTGATCGCCAAAACTTGTCCTTCTTAATTAAAACTACTGATCAATAAATATTATATAACTGTTAGAAAAATCAGACTCTTGGATACCCTGATTTCGGTGTTAGCAGCATTTTGATCCCCCCCTCTTGATCACTTGTTGGACTTTCCGTTAACTGATCTCACCTGCTTTGCATAATTAAGAAAAGAAAATATTTCATATTTCTCTGGGTATTATTAACAGCATTGTGCTTTCTTTATAATCAAATTCAGCACCCATCGGAAAAAGAAAAGCAAGCAAACGAAATATCATCGTTTTTAATAGGAGATGTTATGAATTCAAAACGATACTACTGATTTCGGTCTTGTTTCTTTTTTTCAAATAGAAAGATTTCATATTTACGATAACCAGTCACCAGTCGAAAGTATCGATGTTTAAATAATTTTGAACGAAAGCAACATTCTAATTTTAAAATTTTCTTAACTCTCGGGTGTTATCTCTATCTCTGTGGAGGCAGAATCTTTGACGGGGAGAGAGAGAGTGGAAAGTGGGGACCCTTTGTTAGCTTGATAAATGTAAAAATTGATTACTTCGTGACAAAACATAAACATTACGGCTGTGAAATTTGTTCTGTTGTTTTCCTCTTACTGCCCAGGTGGAGACAGATTTCTCTCCCACTATTAGATTGACCTTGAGACATTCTAGTGACAGAACTCGAAAACGCAATAGTGCGTTTAATTTCTCGACCTTGAAATGCCTGCTTTTTTATTGGTTGAAATGAATTTATTGCGTCTTCGACTTCCGTCTTTGGGCTTTTCCGGATATATTTCTTTATTATATTCTCACAACTTCCAGTTTTTAAATATCAAGAATAAAGTGGCTGTTTATTTCTTACCATAATTTTATGCTCCTGGAAGAATTACATTAAGGCGGCAAGAATGACCTCTTTTGATTAAAAAAAGCCGGTCAATAAGTGTTGGGCATCAAAGACAATTATCTACTGCAATTCAGGAGACGAATTATGATATTTAAATTTCGGAACTTGAGATACTTATATGGTAAATATTGTACAACCAGAGTCAAAAATTAAATGAAGCAAGATTTCGATGCCTCAACTTTGCTTCCTGTACCTTTCTAATTCCCTCCCCTTATCATTTGTTGATCTCTGTCATTCGGAGCTAGTTGCCTTCTACATTAAAATATGCACATTTTTTATTTTACTGTAGATAATAATGAAAGCAGTTGAAAAACAGAGGATTTGACAAAACAACCCGAATCCGTTGAATGTAGATAAGGCACGAACGAAATACAATTCCAAGTTAACGTCAAATTAGAGATGTCAATAAATGAGTTGTTTGAATGCAAAAATGGCAGTAGACAATTATTTAGAAAGTGCTCAATTCGCAAATTTTCCAAATTTGATAATGAGGAGTTGCTGTTGCATAATTCAGTAGACGTTCTTCATTCATCGTGGGTCACAGAGCTCGCTCCTTGTCTCGAGTTGAGCAATTTGAATGTCAGAAGTATTCTTCAAGTCATCTGAGATGCTTTTGTGTGTGTGGGTGTATAATAAACCCGGTATATTTATAGCTGAGCTGGAAAAAGACGGCGGTGTGTTGAAATTTAAACATTAATTTATAATGAATGTCGAATGAACGAAGATTCCTCCACCTTCTATTAAATAAGATTCGATTCACCTTCAGTGGGCACAGTTGCTAACTTAAAATTTATAGTTGCCGCATTTCCGCTAGGTTGAGACACTTCTTGATCAAAAGATCAATGAAGAGCCATTAAACGTTGTAGACACGCATTTGTTGCAATCCAGATGACGTATCATGAAACTTGAATATTAAAACGTAAATTACTAATTTTAGTAAATACTTTACAATCGGAACTCAACATTCTAATGAAATTTGACTTTGGTACCTTGACTTTTCTCCAAACAATTTCGACTTTATCTAATAATTTGACCTACCGATAAGGATTTTGACATTGCATTGATGCAGAAATTGTACCGAACAGTTGACAAGTTTTGTAAACAGAGATAAACTCCATCGAATAACTTTGTAACAATTCAATTTGAGAAGTAAATAGCACAGATCAACACCGAATTACTTCCACGTTGTTATCATCTGTCAAATGTGTATTCGTCCAGCATATTCATTCTCAATGTTACTTTAATGATAGAGAAATCGTGTGAACAGGTTCCGCGTTTCAAAGATCGCACATTTTATAAAACTCTGCATTTCATTTGCTACGTGCATCATCTCCGCAATTTTGTTTTAATGCATTGAAAAAAGAGGACAAAGAATCTGCCAAATGCTTTTTTTTGTAAAATCTTTTTCTCCAATTTTTATTTCATAGTTTCTTGATTTAAGGAAGCCATAAATAATTTCATGAACACAGAGTTGACTCATCAGAAGGCATAAAATTCCAGGTTGTTATAAATTTTCTGGAATATCACGGAGCACGCATTGAATTTACTAAATTAATGTAATACGACATTTAGGCACATTTTCCAAAGTGGATAAGAACTTTGAAAAAAAAATTATTTTTAATTTATTTGAAATTAGAGACAGATGCCTTATTTGGTCATCGCATAAATCCTCCATTGTCTTCTTCCAGTGTGGATTTTGGAGATAACTCCGTTTTCTACTTACAAATTTTCCCATTGCAATAACGGAAGGCGTAGCAAAAAAGTACAGTATTTTATAAAAATGTTGTCATATTGGGGAAAAGTTTCTTTTTTTTTTACTTTCTAAAACAAAATACCAAATTTTGAGCAAACTCATGCAGAAAAATACAAAAAATGAGCATCTTATTCTCTTTGATTTTTTTAATGGTTTGGCTCCGAACGTCAAATGTTAATATAAAAAAATTTGTTTATATGTACGGGCACAAAGTTTTCTTCTTAACTTAAAATAACCATGGCAACTTTTGCCCCAGCGTCGGTATAATTTGTACAAACAAGGTCAAAATGCTTAACCTCAAAGATAATTGTTGAAATTTTAATGAGCTATTATTGATTAAAAATGAATAATTTAAAATTATTTTTTTGGAGTAAAGCTCACCATTAAGACGACCACTTGCTGTTGTTGAGTTGTGGAATTTGTGGCTTTCTTGAAGGCTAGTAGCACTAGAAAGTAACTTCCTAATTACTTGACGATTGACAACGATACGTTGATAGCATTTTTACTCAGAGTAAATTTTAAAATATTAAAAGTAGAGACCACCCCTGAAATGAAGATCTATAATCCCAAGAAAAATCATTGTGCTTGCGGTAATAACGTGTCAGTTTGATTTCTTTGACCCCCCTCAAACCTTTATCGTTTATAGACCGAAAAAGTACTCAGCCAGCGTCGAAAGATCTGTAGGTACAGTCGAGACAACCACATTAACGGTCGAGAGAACACGAATTGTATGGAACTTCGGATCTATTCGTGTGCCTTCTCATTCAAGCTGTTTACGTACAAACACTCACTATCTGTAAAGTAGACTCTCAGTTTTATTGAAGGATTTCTCATCGATCGATCAGACGATAGTAGCAGACACCGTTTAATTAACCCCGTTATTAACCAGTCCTGTCTGCACTGACCCTTCCTTTTCCTACAATCATTCCGACCAATTAAGCACGCATACAACCATATCCTATGCGTGTCCTCACCCAAAGTTTCGATTATAAATAGCCTCCATCAGACACACACGACAATTCGTCCAACTCCTCTTTCAATAGCTCCGTCCTTCTCCAATCTCCTATTTCTCTATTGAGACTCTGTACTGGACTTTATTCAATATAACCTGGTCAACGCAATCCTTGGTGTTCTTTTTCTTTCATTTACTGTTAACCAACTGCTACTACTACAAATTGGTGACTCTCAACAATCTGGTGGCCCGCTACAAACTGGTGACTCTGCCGCTACAGATTAATCACCGCAAAAATAAAGTCGTATCACCAATGGTTAACATGCTCGTCTGCAAGATCAGAAATCACGAGTTCAATCCCATCGGTGCATTCCCAGTGGGCGGGATAGCTAACCGCAATTGATAGGTTCAAGTGATAAAGGGGTGGTAGAGTTCGAGTTTCTCACCGGGGAGGCTCAGCGACGCTACCTTCTCCCCATTAACCCACTGTGAGCGTTGGTATACGCTTTCCTAGGTCGAATGGGTAATTAATACTGCCTTTCGTATCGAATTACATTTTTATGTAAAATAGCTTCTCACGTCAAATATGTAATTTCTTGTTAATCTCAGAATGTATGAGCTTCAAATTTGAGTGATAATTGAAGATGTTTCCTATATCAATAGGAACTATTTCTTTACTTGAATTTAAAAGATTTATTAATTGTAAAAAATGAAAGAAGAAATAAAATAAGTTGGAAGAACAACGTGCCTTTTAGTGAGAAATGTAAATGAATGAGCTTCTCCGGCGATCATTATTCGTTCGTGAGGGCACTACCTACTTGAATAACTCTGAGAAATGTCTGAGATGATCCATCGATCCGGATTTTTACTCATCCGATAAACTGCTATTTTTAAATTTAATAATGTTTACTATCCCCCAATCAGTAACTCTAATTGCTAGTTAGTGTAAATTTTAATAAAATTTATTATTATATGTGGTACTAGATAGTAGTGAAAGTTAGTTTAAATGAAATATATTATATTAAATTATATTTATGCAATTAATAGAATGATTATTGTTTTCTAATAAATATCAGGTTCTAAGACAAAGTGAACAAAGGAATGGTAATTTAATTAACTTCCATTTCATTGGTCAATTTGAAAACACAAGGCATGATGTTACCCAACTATAAAGTAATGTATAATTTAGTATTTGCATTTCTGTCTCAGTTTATTGTACTAATATCATGTAAGAAACAGAGGGAGAAAGGAAAGTTTCCTCTGCTCTAAGAAATTAGTGATCTGATGTCCACAGGTATGTACACAGAATGCTGGCTTTTGATTAATGTAATTGAACGGAAAACCGCTCAATGATCGATAATACCTTCTAGTAAGAACGTAGTATTAAATTTTCAATACGGAAATACGTATTTTAAATAGGGAAACTGCGAAACTATAAAGTCATTTGGGCTACTCTTCATCGTCTAAGATCACCGTGGATCTAGCTTTCCACAATTGAGTAAGTGAAAAAAGGTAATATAGAAATTGGAAGTAGAGGACTGAGAACACACAGACTAATCACCACGAAAACACTTCGTTTTGATCGTCGATGACAACCAATGTCTTGAGCACTGACATCAGGTACTTGTACTTAGTCCAAATAGAAAAGAAATTTACAAAAATACAGGTGTTTGTACGTAAACAGCTTGGATGAGAAGGTACACGAATAGATCAAAAGTTCCATACAGCTCGTGTTCTCTCGACCGTCAATGTCGTCGTCTCGACTGTACCTACAGATCTTTGGACGCTGGCTGAGTACTTTTTCAGGCTAATTAAATACTCAAATAATGGTAAATAATGCAATCATTCTGATTGGCTAGGATTATCAGTAACATGAATCTTTCTGGCTCATCATGGCGGCCCTCAAATATGGCATTTATAAATTGTTTGCATCTGTCAGCTATAGATGAGAGAGAATTGCATATCATCTACGCACAGCATGTTAAGCTTCCTCAACCAATCAGTTACAATTCAAGGATATTGCTTATTAATTTAAACCAATCATTTGGACTCTGTAGGAGTGACGACGGAATTAACTTAACGAAGGATTTGACTGTGATGCTCTTCCATGCTTGCATTTGACGTATCAAAATAAGATAAGCAAAGAAATCCAGACTCATTGAAAATTCAACTTGAAGACTAAAAAATAATGCAGATTAATGGATGAAATTAACGATTCGACAGATACTTCAACTTGATACAGTACTTCAAGCTTCATGCAACTCATTAAATGGTCCTTAAAGTTCCATTTCTGAGTCCATTTTTTGCTTGAATTCAATTGAGTTAATAAACTTTTTCAATACTTCGTCAAGAGATGTTGTAAATCTGGGGGTTGTCTATCCTCAAGTTGCAATTTCTGGCTGAAGATGAAATTGAATCTTGTAGAAAAGCTGTCATGTTTCAGTCAAAATAGCTTATCTTTTGAGGCATCTCCTCAAAGTTGAAGATTTAAGTTTAGTTATTTCGTTATTTGGGAATAAAATATTGGGAGGGATCTCTAAAATTAAAGTAATGAAATAAATTATATGAATTTTAAATAGATTCCATTTAATTAGAAAAAAAATACTTAAAATAAAATTATAATTTTGTGTAATATGCCAGAACTATTGGCATGAGTTACTTGGTAGATAGTATCGTCGAAAATTTTGATGTACCCGGATAAAATCAACCTGATCCATTCCTCGATCAATGCATCATCGATTATCGGTTTTTGCTCCTAACTGGATCCGTAATTACGACGGCGATTAAATTATTATTAATTATCCAAAAAATATTTTTTATACTTGATTAGAATTTGAAAGTATTTAATTATTTGGATCAAGAGCAGAATGAATTCATTTTACTACCATCAGTGGTATGAGTGACAGATTTCGACGGTGAATTGTGCGTCCGAAGACAAACCAAATACTCTGTAGACTTGAGACATGTCTGTGGGTTAAAAGCAAATGTAAAGATATTTAAAAATGATAACAAATCATGATTGATAAATATTATAATAAAGGTAAATATAACTTTTTCCAATTGGTCGCCATGCCCGTCTGCACATTCAGTGGTGAATTTTCATTGGTGGTCCTCCAGAGATGTGGATCACCATCAGGTAAGTGCTTTTCGGACATAAAGGTACTTTATGGCAACAAATTCTTTAAATCTGAAGTAACTTAAGTGGTATCGGGGTCATCACTGTCAGACCACATGATAAATTCCACTTAGAACACAGAGACTTGAGTATGATTGACTTCCTTCTGTCCTCAAATGTGTCCAGTTTAATTGATCTAATCAGCTGTCACTATATATATAAACTAAATCAGGCTCATTCTTACTGGCACCTTTTGCGGTTTTGTGCATATTCCGTTACATCCGCTAATACATGTCGTCCTTTTAAACCTGATTTTTGATTTTCGAACTCGAGATGTGTAATATTTACTAAGCGAGCAGTTCACGTTCTAAAACTCAAATTTCACGATACTTTCTTCCGGATTGCAGCAACTGCTTGTCAACAATTTTCGGTGCACATTGACCGGTATTTAATCAGGAAAGATGGGCCTTTTCATTTTATTTTCTCCTACCTTTTAGTGAAATTTTTCACATATTTTGAATGATCGGAGCAAAAGAGAAAATTATTTTATTTATATGGAAGGAATGTGTGTAGCTGAGAAGGGAATTTATTATCAAGACGTGTTAATTCAGACAGAATTTATTATCACTTTGGAACTTATTTTGAGACAGTTTGAGCGTTTCAGGCCTGAGAAGTACTCCGATTGCTTCTACTGACCAAGCATGAGTTCTCACCTTATTTGCATGAGTTTTAATACCGCATTAACTAAAAGGGTTCTTGTGATTTACTTGGTTGAAGTTCACTTCAGATTAAAGTGTTCAAGACCTTATAAACTTCCCAAGTCCATTAAGTTGAGCGGTATTAACTCTTGACTTGGGAAGAGGGAAATGATCTCATCAAACCACCTCTTTTGTTTTTTATAATTAACCGTTTTGGTTGGCTATTCGAAGCTCTGACTAAGCGCGTATGAGATGCGGTCTTCAAATTTTTGTACAGGATCAGACTCTTTGCTGTCTCATTATACAAGGGGAAGTATTTCTTGGCACTCTGTTAAAATCTAAAAACGGATAAACATTATATTGTGCGCTACACAGCGGTTTACTTAAGTGGGTATAATATAAACCTCTGCCGTCACAGTCATAAATCAACTATTGCAGTTAACAAGACAGTGTTTTAACCCGACAGTAGCTATTTATAGGAGTGTGATTCCATTTCAAGCGATGGAGTAGTGAATTTCGAGCGAATGGCCATCATTATTAACGATTCCGGCTCATTTTTAAAAATTAAAGTGGATGATGTATCCTCAATGCTCATTTCAACGAATCGAGTAGCAACACAAGAATATTATCGACGCATTTTAAATTCGACAAAATACTCGGTGACCTTGAGTCGCTCTTGATAGGCCCAAAGAATGGTAGAAAGTTATGATTTTTTAAAACCATGAGAATGAGAGTATGAAGAAATATTATCATGTCACCTTAGAATTTCAGGTAAATAATGTTAAAGTAACGGAAAATCTGCACATATTTGATTAACTAAGGTGGGGAGTGAAAAATTTAGATCCTGAAGCCTACGGACCGAATAGAATGATTCTTCTTCTCTATTAAATGATCAATCTAGACATCTATAACTACGATAATTGTAAAATTTACTTCTGATTCAAAAAATGAACTCCTTTCTGATGACAAATGTTTGAAATCTATTACTTTCTCTATTGTCAGTGGGAATTTTTATTAAAAAGACATGTTCTAATTTTCACTTATTAGAGTATTGTTTATGTTTTCAGACGAGAAGGACATTTCGAGGGTCTGGTTTTCATTAACATCCATTTTTCCCTCCCCTTCAAAATAAGAAACCTTCATTTTCTGACAACGTGGTGAAATTTCCTACCGGAAATGTTCACAAGTGAAACGGTGTCTGGAAAGTGAAAAATTTAAGTGTTGTCAACAAAATTAAGAAATTCCAGGGATTACTGATTGATAAAGAAGTCACCATTTTCATTCGGTTTAAATTATTTGAGTTTGAATAATGAATCCATCGGATACTTTCTTAGTGTTATTGAGCTGTGCCAAAAGAACAGGACCACATTCAGGGTGCGTAAAGTATTTGGGGGCACTTATAATTTTGTGATTTAAACTAACTTGATAATAATTAATTCATTTTTTATATCAGAAGATCTCATGGCAGATACTATTCTAAGTGATAGAATGAAAAGACAAACTATAAAAGCAACACACAGGAATTTAGAACTTGAAAGATTTCTAAAAGTGGCCAAATCTTTCGTTTGCAAAGTAAGAAAGGAGCTGTCAACGCCCCACTGACTTACTCACTCCCAACACCTGAGTTTGTGAGAAGAGTGTATAGCAGGATGGACGAAAATGCAGGGAAGTCAATGGGTGAAACCTTGTCAAATATCTTCAAGTGTCTAAAGGAGCAATAAGTGTTCATCAAGACCTCGGATGCAAATCACACGTCCTTAGACGAGGTCAGTTTAAGTGAACAAAAATAACTCGAAGGGATCGTTTAATGTGTGCAAAATGACTTTTAAACAGATTGAAGCGAAGAGGAGAAGAGGAGTGTCATTGGTTTTTCACTGACGAAAACAACTTCGACCAGGATGAAAAGGTCAATGCAAGAAGTGATACGTGGCTGGCTATGTGCGGGTGGACGGACCCCACTGAAGTTCCAAATGTTGTGCATGCGCACGAAGTGTCTAACAACAGTGATGGTTTTCAGTGTTGTTAGGAGTAAGGGAGGACACATCAGGACTCCTCTACTTTTTCCACAAGATCTTAGAGTCCATGCAGATACAGACGCCAATGTGGAGACTCTTCAAATCATTGTTAAGCTGTCCTGGATGAACAGTGTAGCCAATGGAGGAAGGCCCTATAGTTTTCCCATAAATCTTTCAAAACCCAGAATTGGATGGGCGAGAGTTTGCATCATCATGCCAAACAAAACTTATGCCCACCTCCTAACTACTCACCAGACCTTAATCCTGTGGTTTATTATTTGTGGGGCTGGGCGGGGGGTGATTGGAAAGGAAGTTAATAAGCACCCCCATAACGCCAAATGCTGATCTCTGATGGAAGCAGTAGTCATAGGAATGGAGGACAGTAATAGGGACAACCTGATGAAGGTTTGCAGTCGCCTTCGAACTCGAATCAAGTGGATGATAGGAGTCGAAGGAGAATATATAGAATAGAACCTGGGTTGTTTATTTTGTTACAAGAAATAGTAAGTTTCAACCATTGACGATTTAAAAAGTGCATAAGGTGACCTCAGATACCTTACGCACCCTGTACAATCCGCAGATATTATACTTAGGATTTTTTATTTGGAATTTTAAAGTACTCATTTGTAATTTAATTTTGAGGGACGTATTTACACTTGACCGATTTTCAAAGCCTCCTTAGGTTTACTTTTCCATAATTCGTTCAAGATCTCACAGAAATGAGAATAGTTTGTTTATGATCCTGTCTTTGCGGCAACTAAAAAAAAGACCTTCAGATCCAAAAAAAGTAATTTATATAGACGAGATATACTACTATGCAATTTATCAAGAATTTTTACATCCTCTTTAGGATCATATCTTGCAAAATATGACAATGATATTTCTCATATCCTCCACCGAGTTGCGAAATCTCCCTCTCACTTCTAATGATATCACTCGTGGTAAATTTGATTTCCTTTTAATTAGCCAACTATATTAAAAAATTAACTAAATATTTATTAAATACGCATACTTATTAAAATATAATCAATTACAAGGTCGTCTTTCATAACTTTGGAGTAAAGCCTGTTTGAATGCCATTATGGAGTTGGTATTTTCTGGCTTTTGAAAGCTGTTTTGGGAGATTAATAAGGTTAAAACAAGTGGCGAGGACGAAGTATTTATCACCTCTGACGATTTTACAATGCCGAAGGCAAACGGTCTTTGATACCTCAGCAAAAACAAGGGATTGTTCATTCCTTCATAAAATGTTTGAGAGCTTGTCCGCAGAAATAAGAGTTCTTTCCGCAATAGTTGAAGTCAAGATGTCCTCTGATATTTCTAACTCATTTACTGCCACTGTTTCTCTGAATTTTTCTACTCTAAAAAATTCTTTCCTACGGTGCTTTTTACTGCACTTCCATTTCAGACGGCCTATGATGACATGAGGTTGTACCCATTAATCAGAGACAGTGTAAGAGTAACGGATCTCACCCCCTCCACGGAATCTGTCATGCTTGAAGTTGCTCTAGCACGACTTGTCTCTGTGCTTACCGTGCCCAAGCATCAATTAGTACTTTCTTGACTTCCTTTCTTCCTTTGACTTCTAAACGGAAAACGAATAGTGATAATGTTGCAACACTAACCTTATAGGCTGACCTTAGCCCCTATTCTTTTATTAATAATGAATTCTTAAATCACTGACTTGCTTAAAAGTCATAAGAAATTTAAGTTTTATTGTTAATTTTTGTAGCGGAGAATTATTTTAGAACTGTAGGTTACTGAAAATCATGTAAGACCAGTTTCTTTTCTCCACCATTGGAGGCAGAAATGAAATAAATTGACCGGACCGATCATAACTGATTAACAATATCTAGTCACTAAGCACTGGGTATTGGAAGAAAGCCCCTGCTGCAATCCAAGAGACAAATCGTCTAGTAAATGTGATACATCCTGAATCCAAAAAAATCAAATGAAATAAAATCCTTTTTCACCAAGACTTTGATCTCAGGATCCTTTTGATCCCCACCTCCTTGATCACTAATTGTAATTTAAGTTGACCTACTTCAATTGCTTCTCACAATTAAAAGCTGCAATAATTTTCTGTTTTATTGTGGGAAATACTCATAATGGCGGGGAGGTTAAATTAGAAAAAAAGAGGTGGTTGCGAGGAGGCTGAAAATCTTGACCCTTTCAAGAACAAACAACACTTACTTTAGGTCGAACTCCCTAAGTGACATATTTCCTCTTTCCATAGGGAAGCTGATAGAAGCGCAGTTATGAGAAACTTGGGCGAGCCAATTTGTTTGTCTCAATTGGGTTGTGGGATTTAAAAATAATATTCGGTATACTGAGCCGGTTTCAGTAGAAGGGGTGGTACGTGATCGATTTAAACTAGCAAAGACTCACGCGGCAGAGCCAATACGCGCGGTAAAATTAAATTTTGAGTATGATATCGGAAGTAAATTCTGAATCAAGGATAACTGGACCCTAGAACTACTAAGCTGGAACGAGGAAATGAGCCTTTAAGGGGTTCCTTCTCTATATTCTCTCGACGATCTGTCCAAATGATTGGAGCAAAGAGGCATTTTTCAAATTTTATATCATATTTTCAAAAATTTACTTCTTTATTAGATCTCCTATCGGTTTGCATTACTTATTGCCTTCTTTGCGGACTTCTCATACGCTTCTACGTACCTGATTCCCACCTGATCTAGGCGGACAATATATTTGGTAATTGACCTTTAATGTCAAGTCATTTCATTTCCTGTTTTTGGAGACATAAAAAAATAACTGATCAGACATCTCCATGTCTTCTGAATTCGCTCTGATATGGATTGAAGAAGAGATTTAATAATACTATACAACCTCTATACTCACTTGCAAGATTACAATCTAGGTAAAGTCGCCCTCCAATTTGACATCCAATATCGTTCTTTTAAGTACTTTTATAACTCTGGTAAAAGATAACAGGTTTGCTAAATGATTGGGTTCAAAAGAGAAGTGTAATTACTTCTTTATTTTCCACCATTCATCCTTACTTTTTTATCGGAGACAGTGTGTACGTGGTCACTATGAATATATCTGGTAGAACTTCATCAGCACTATTCTACACGGGTTAATATGGCAGTAAATACACCTATCCGTTTAAATCCTGCTCATAGGTTATTATAGAGCTTTTAATTGATATGATCTTAGTTGGAGTAGACTTCTAACACGAGCGGAATTCTACGTTGTATCAAAATTTGCCGGTTTAGCTATAGAGAGTCTACTGGTGAGTATAACAATGTGTATTATATTCCAAATGCCGTGTTATCTCCTCACGTGAAGGCAGTTAAGTGCCTTTATCAGATATAAACATACCAAAATGAAATAACTTTCTAACCATTACCATTTTAAATAAGTGATCGAACCGTGCTCTAACCTACTTTGTCCACATTCCCTTCCAGAGTCTATGAATGTGATATATCAAACTTTCTCCACAGGCTTAACCTCCACCGATCTATTGCATAAGACTTTCACATTCCATTCAACGAAAATATTCCAGTAAAACCCTTTATCAATACTCATCTGAGACTTTGAGCAAGCAACCAATCATCGAAAACCCTTCCTTGTAATACTCGGTGTAATATTTTAATATAACAAGTTATAAGTTACAATTTTATGTTTATTTCCAACCAAATTTAAATTTTGTTTTGAATAATATATTTTTCATTTACAGAAACTCCAAATTCCCATATTTTCTACAATATTTGGGGACATTTCACCTTTTCCCCACGAACTACCCCTTATTCAAAACAATGCGGGGCAGATCCAATTTTTGAGCTGCCCTAGCAACTGGCTATTTCAGTTATAGCAAAAAAAAACAAAACGCACGAAAAAAGACAGAATTCATTAATTCAAAAGTTGACAGTACATTTTTTCCCCACTCAGAAATTACTGGTCCAAAATATATGCGAAATTTCCGGAAAGTGTTGGCTTGTGCTTAACAGAATATCGTTTTATAAGGCCAGTCTAGCTGGTTTTATGTTCAAATGAAATCAAACGGTTGAGAGCAGGAAGCTCAAGGATAAAAGGGCAGGGAGGAGTTTGTAACCATCATGTACAAGTATTTCAAAGATTTAGAAATTTAAGTACCATTTAGGGAGAAATGCTTCTTAAAGAAATGCTTGATACTTTTGCTCATACTGCTGTAGCGTCGAGGTTGATCAAAGTTTTGTTTGAATGAACCACTTCGTTCATGGGAGTAAGTTGGATCGGAATGATCAGTTTTAATACTGGCAATTCGACTCAAGCGTTGACGCTCCTCATTCACGTGTTCATTGGCAGCCTTGATTGCTGATACTAGGCCCACTAAGAGTTCGTTTACTTGATGGTTCAAGGAGATCGATACTTCGTAGAAGCCGCAGGAATAAACGGAGGCCAAATGCTTTCCCTCTGTATTGAGAAAGGGAACAAGCAATTAGCATAAATCAGATTAAATAGCTGGAAGTCGTATGAAACTAAATCAGCCAGTCTGTCAGCTCTGAATATCAAGACGGTACTATCAACCACGAACGTGAAAGTCAGTTTATGAAATTCCGATATTAGGACATTACAAATTAAATTATGCTCCATATGTGATCAGGAACAACCTTATGCTTCCATAATTCAGGCAAGTCAAGACTCTTTGTCTGCTTATCCTCGACGCCATGTCCGTTTCCAGATATCATTTGACTTAAACGTTTTCCCCCAATTCTGATACTTACCCACGATTAATATTATAATATTTTTAACAGAATATTAAAAAGTTTATCTTTTCAATCAGGCTATGCCAAAGCCGTAAACTACGGAATATCACATAATTTTATTTTGCTTTCTTATTTTCTGGAAGGGAAAAGACAAATAATACCAGTTAGTAAGCAATGGACATCGCAGACAAACATTTGCTGCAATCCAGAGGACCATTTGTGAATTCTAAATTCTGGAAAGTGAACTGCGCATTTAGTAGATATTGCACAACCCGAGTTCGAAAAGGAGACTGTTTGATATCCTGACGATGCTCTGTCTATTCTTTTGATCCCCTCCCCTTTATCATTGGTTAAATTTGCTCTTACTCAAAGTCACTTGATTCCCATAATTAAAAATTGGGAATTTTTTTGTATTTAATGAATTAATAATTATATTTTTAATTCAATTTTTTAAAATTTATATTAAACACTTTGAAATCAATCCATGAGAAGAGTTTATTTCCTTTCTTTACAGTGGCAATCACTGAGAGTCAGTCCCTGTATTTGGAAACTACCCGGGAAGCGCCAGAAGTTAATATTAATTCTTTATTTATTGAGTTTTAGCCTCTATTGACATTTAACTGGAAATATTTTTATTAATATATTTCCTACCAATTTATTTGTGGAGAAGGACGCCTTCTCTCCAACTCATTTTCTGCAATACAGTACCATTTTTCCAGGTATTACTACTCCTAAAAATGAGTTGTTTTAATATTTTATAGGTGAGGAAGGAAGACAGATTATTTCAAAATTGCTACTTTGATAAATTATTTCTAAGGTGAAAATTCTTTACTATTTTATGATTTATATCTAGCTAAAAGCTAAATTTTTGCACAATTTTGCAAAAATATTTCTTCATAATAAAATGTAATTTTCATTTGTTGCCTTTTTACGCTGTGATGAATTAAAACGAACACTCCTGCTCTACTAATTTGTTCTAAACCAAATATTAGACTAAGTTTTTTTAATGAATAAAACAAACGAAAGTAATAATTTTGATGTAACCTTGAAGTTCTTAGCAATGCATATGCTCCTAAGGAGACACCAATCTTTGCAACAAGTCAGGAAAATAATTCAGTGAAGGTGGTTTTTGAAAAATGGAGGATATTATCGGACTATTTAATTCTAATAAGAAGTCCAACAGATGATTACTTCAACAGAGCTTTAACCTCAAATTGAACGATGAGGACAAGAGATAAGTCTCGTCGATTATTCGCAAAGTTTGCGAGATATGACGGGATTGGTGAACTGACCATCCTGATGGCGTGGACAGTTCACAAACTGGCGGACTCTTTTGCCCTGAGAAAGGTTGGTTTAAGACTTAGGTGAATTGAGATTGGTTACAGAAGCATATGAAATGGTACCATCGGGAGCTTTACTATGATTGGGAATAAATAAGTGAATATAGAATAGAGGAGAAAATTAATTTGCAGACAACGTAAAGATTTAAGAGTCTAGACTCGGTAGGACTTTACATTTTTGTCTCATTTCTAACCAAAATCACTCAGATATTGCTTGAACCGCCTGTGCCGTCTCATCAATCTAGATGCTCTACATCGATGAAATAGATTCTTTGGCTTTGGCATGGAAAATAATTATGGACAAGAATTCATCGTCAAATTGTATTTATTTGTACCGAATATCTGCTCGTTATCTCTGAAAATTAAGACTGGTGTTATCACTCAATTTTAAAATTTAAAAAAATATTTTCCCCTTTTTTAGTGTCAATCACTCGGAGTTAAACTCTGCACTAAAAAAGTGTTCAGCACACGCCAAGAGGTAAATTTGTAAATTAATTTATTCATTTTTATATTTTCATCCAGTTTTGTTTAAATAATAAGCACCTATCGCGGGTCAATGATTTTACATTATATTTAATAGAAAATTTAATCGTAATTACGTTGGATACTTTTCTAATTCGATTATTATGTTTGCAATGAAGTAGAACACTGGAAGGTTCAAAAGTGAATCACTAATAATTCAAGCCATTTCGAATTCACCAAATTCGAAAAAGTCATATTTTCTAATTAGGAGAACGAACTTACATTTTCAACATTCAAAGAACACGAAGGAGAGAAAATAGAATAGGAGATGATAAAATGAAAAGAGGGTTAAGATAAGGTAGGAGGCGAAGTATGGAGCAAAAGATACCTACAGTTGTAATTCTCGTGCACTAAATTCTCCACTTTCTTGTAGTTTTCAATTTAAGGGCCTAGCATTCTCATAACTTGACCCCTAATTCTCTGAATGAATTTATGTTGAAGGATGAATCCCTTCTTCTTGGAAATATTTATCTTAAATCATCGCTCAACATCAAAATTTGATTATCTCGTCCTTATGGTAAGATCTATAAACTTTTAACCTCTCTTGTGACCTCAAGCACTCTTAAGATAAACATCGTGTGTTCTCAACTGGCTTCATCGATCGGAAAAAGTAAGCATACCTCGGACGATAGTAGCAGACACCGCCTAGTCGGCTTTGTTATTAACCAGTCCTGCCTGCACTGTCCCTTCCTTTTCCTACAATCGTCCCGACCAATTAAAGCACGCATACAATCATATCCTTATGCGTGTCCTCACCCAAAGTGTCGTTATTAAATAGCCTTCCATTAGACACACACACACAGGAGACCCTAGCTCGTCAGGCGCATCTCCCTTTGCTCAATCCCTCTCCTCCAATTCTCTATTTTGCCTTGAGACTCTGTACTGAGGTTTGTTCAATACAACCTGGTCAACGCAATCCTTGGTTCTTTCATTTGCTGTTAGCCATCCAACCCGCTACAACGTCCGCATTATTCAGAGCTCATTGGCTAATCGATTTAATTAAGCGGTCATTCGTGTCAGTTCAATACATCTGTGTCTTCTTGCAGCCAAGAGCTGGTGGGTGAGGACAGAATAGGTCCTAAGGCTGTGCATATAGTAATTCGCAATTAGCAAGCAGTTTTATTAATATAAAAGATATACACTCGACAATGTTTACTTAACAATTATGTTTGAGGAATTATCCAGCTAGCACTACAGATGTGGTTATTTTCACAAAAGTCACGAGTTATCTCAGAGGATTAATTTTCAAGACATCTGGCTTCGCTCACAAATAAAAACAATCAGAGCATTTGGCGATTGGGGGAGATAATAATCACAAATTTCTCTTTTGAAGTCATAAAATCTGATCGGCAAATACAGATGCGTTAGGCCAAACCTTGATGGATTGACTATTCAAAACAATGTTGTAATGTTTGAAACTCGTTTAATTGTGATTTATTTGTTTAAATATTAATTGCCATCCCTCGAAAAATTGTAGGATGTAATCTTTGGGACCGATTTCTGTCATGAATACGCAGTTTTATAAAAGTGAAATTTTTCCCTTTATATTGGTCACTTGATGGATACTCAAGTGACTATTTTTGTGAAATTTGCTTTCTTATTACACAATGCAATAGCTTTTTATTTTGTTTGAACGTTTCGGTGATGGATTGCTTGTTTTAATAAGCCCATGATTCAATAGTCCCTTAATAGACTTTGCGCGCTCAAGAAAACTGAATCAGTGTACCACTGAGACAAATGTCGTACTAGTATTGAATTATTTGGATATCTTTTTCTATATAGCCAGGGGATAAGGAAGAGCTCCTCCTACCCTGATCTTACCTACTGTGTGACCTTGTTCCCACACGTTCATGCTACTCTTCAGGTTTCTTGCAGCTCCCTTTTCTCATAGCCCTTTGCAATATAATTCATTACCTTGAGTGACCTCAGCAGATGAGTTTATGTTTCTCCCGGTTAGTCATTCCTAAATTGTCTAAAATTTTACGTGAACTCATATTTAATCATTAGAACTGTTCAGACGCTTTCCCTCTTTCTCATCGGTCCTGTTGATACTAAACAATCCACTTCTTATTACGGCCTTCAAGGCCGTTTGTCATGTAATATACTAGTCTAAGCACATGTCTGATGACTAGATTCGTTGGAGATATCCGTAACTCCAACGATGCACAAAAACCCCGTTAATGGACAAGTAAGACTGGTAATTCAGCTTTAAGACCTGTGTCGGGACCTTTAGTGGAATCGTGTTCCTTTATTTATCTGCATTTTTACTTAAGGGAGATGGTCATTATTAACTTTTGTCTACATATGTCTATTAGCTATTGAAAACAATGACTCATTTCGGACTGCCAAATAATGGAAATTTGAATAGCAACTTGCCGTCTGAAGAAACGCTCCGGGCTCTGACCAAGTCAGCTTTGTTACCGACTAGCACGATGGCACTTGCAATTTTACATCTACCCAGAATCTCCGAGATTATTGTCTGAGCACTTCTGAAGGATTCCCGGTCATCGATTGCATAAACCACCAAGTAAGCATCGGCTGAATCCATCACCTAAAGTGCACAAAGTAAATTAGAAAAATGACTTTCAGGATATTAAAAACTCAAATTAACAGTAAAAATAGTTGTTTTGTAGAGTCAAATAATTTTAGCATATATCAGAAGTAGCATTTGCGGAGGTTAGCGCATCGTGAAACTCATTCAGGTTCTAAAGTGTTGATAAAACTAATGCCCCGGTTTTAAATGGAGGACAATCTAGACCCTTATAACTTGTTGAGAAATAGTTGAATTGCGATTGGTTTTACATTTATGAGGGTTACCATAACACGAGACAAGATTACTTCGTTGAGATGGCTAAAAGTAGTGTGTAATTTTTAAATTCGAACAACCAGTGGTATAGAATATCTCTCAAAGTAGTTCACTAGAGACTGAAAACAGCCACTGTCATTGAAATATCGTGAGTATGATAATTTCATTGTGATTTTTTCATTAAATAAATCGCGGCTCAAAAGAGAATTTTGCATTGCATGAGCCCGTTAAGCCCGTGTTTTTGCAGGGAAAGAACAAATGTAGATTTCCACATATTCACTAAGATTTGTGAGAAAGTGAATTAACTTTTAAGTGCCGCCCTTCAAAATTTGCATTAACGTTGTAAAATGCTCAATGATTTGATAGTTTGATTGTGAGTACCCTGTCTCTTCTGTTTGTTGTAATAAGAGCAATTTTAAAATATTACTCCCGCTTAATTTGTCTGAGAAGGTTCATATCCCATTTATAGTATTCTCAATTTTGGTCAGTCTGGCATCCTCTAGTACTTTTAAACAAATATGTCCGCTTTTATGATAAGGAAACAATGCAAGAAAGAAATTCTGTCATGAGTTTAGTTCCATAACACCCAAATTTTTATTAATATTAAAAAACATGCTGCACTTTGACACCCTTCAGTGCGAATGACATTCTTTTTATATGTCTGTATTTTTAAATCTTCCTATTATTGACAGCAGTGTTGTAGAAGTTTAGGTGTGAAGTTATTTGCCTATTGTGCGATATAGTTTTATAATAAAAGAGTTAATGTAAACCTTCTATTGTCCTCGGATATTTTGATGCAAAAGGGAGAAAAGAACAATCACACTGTCACGTTTCTTCTTGCGGCGAGACAAAGAATTCAAATATGGAAAAAAATCAAACTTGTGGCTACCAACGCCTATTAAGCGTCCGATTAGTGATAAAATGTATTCAGGATTTTCGAAAATCGAGGCGCAAACACAGGAATAAACTTATACGAGTGAGTACCTTCCACGCATTCTTAAATGCATTCATCTACTAGAAAGCGGACTTCTGAAGAGCCGTGATTTCGAATATGCGCTTTGCTATATTACGGATACTCCGATTTATGACTTTTGGAGATTAAGACTTATTTTATTAATCAGCAACATAAATGCAAACAAAGACTGTCAGTAGAAGAGTATTAGTATGTTCTGACAGGGTAGAGTACAAATCTGCCATTTTGAAAGTTATTAATTAATGTCTTACTGTCATCTGAACAGTTATAGAGATATCATGGGAAAGTTATTATTTCAATGTTAACTGATCGGGGCTGAAAGTTACTGGAAAACGTCCATTCTAAGGTAATTTAAACAAGCATCGGTTTAGGGATACGATTTACTATTCATAAGTCCTAAGCCAATCTGGGTAAACTTTTACCAATGAACATCTTGGAAGTGGGAGTCACATCATGGAGCCTCTCTCCAGAGAAACTCGAATTCTACCACCCTCTCCCCTTTCTTAATAGCATGGTGGGTAGTGATGTCGTGATCTTTAACTTTGCAGACGGACACATTAATTGCTGCACCACAGACGTACACAATTATTATTCAAATAATTGTAAATTTTTTTGCAGAATATTGATAAAAGAGGAGAATATATGGGTGAGACAGACATGTGTGTATGAAACATATGCCGAGATAATAACAACTAGAAGGACCCAACTATTTGGACTAATTTCGGGAGAACGAAAAAAATAACAAGCTTGAACAAAGGTGGCCAATGAATTTCAAAACAATGTTGCATGTGTTTTTCCCCTTTCTGAGTTATATTGTCCCACTTTTAGGACAGACTGTCTATCCCGCTTCATTAATTGCTCGTGAATATGTCTGCATGTAGAATTTGAAAACAATTCAGGAAGGTGTATTCTTTCAAATGTAAGCGGCTTCTGACTTAGATCAAACAATGATATTATAAACACGCCTTTATTTATCGATTAAGTGGGGAAGTTTCGCAGTTCAAGTATGAAGCAAGCTCGATGTGTATGAGATTTCAAAGGCAAATTCGTTGAGAAAAACGGTTGAGAGAACGAGTTTGCAAGTGCATTCAAGGCGAAGTGACTTATAATTCTAAGATACTTCCATAGTTTCTTCCAGTACTCGCCATCGCCGAGAAAAGTGCATTTTATATCGTGTATAATCACGCAAAAAATGTACAAATAAATGAAATTAATATGATATTACTAATTTTCAGAAGTGTACTTTTATCCTTTACAGGAGCACACCTACTCCCACTTCATGAAGTTTCACTTCCTATGTGCATAGATGTCGTCTCCGAGGGCAAAGTTTCAAAGAAATAAATTTTATTTATTACAAAATTACCATAATTGCTTTTTTCCCCAGAAAATTAATATAACGCGACAATTTACCCATCAAAGTCATTAAAATTAGAGCCAATTATAAAAATTGTTAATTTTCAATATCCGATTGAAAAAAACGCCCATTTAATGAAGTAGGAGTATATTTGAAAAAAAAACGAGAGGATAATTAATTAATTTTACTATTTTCTTAGCACCTTCTGGACATTTATTATTGTCCACCAGTTATCTCCAGAATGCTTTAAATGCGCTTTTCGCTTTAATTCTCTCAACTGATACTCCAGACATTAAAGATAACGCCCTAGTTAATCCCATTATTACCGAGGGTAAGATAAAAATATACTACTTTTAATAGTGAAAGAAGTGGAAATCAGTTAAGAGAGTCAGAAAGGGCTCGAAAGGAGGTTGAAGGTGAAAGTGTTGAAAATTCTTATTTTATTCCACTAGATGGGTGGTTCACATTCAAAATATCAAACTTTGTGATTTGGAGTAAGTGCTCGTCCATGATGTCCAGACCGCTTTTTTATTCAAGAAGGATCAGGTGTGCTGCTCCAAATCAATTTTTAACTTCAAAACACTGAGAGGGCAAAATGATCTTAAATGATATCAAGCAGCTTACAGATCTTAACGTAACTTAAGGAAGTGGAGAGAAGGCGTTTCCATGGATGCAACTTTCAGGACCAGACACTGCAATTAGTCGATGGAAATGAGTATTATTTGTATCATGAAATCGATCTTTAAGTAAATAAACTTGTCATTACATTTCATTTGATTATGTTTCATTATTATTTATTATAAAACTATAAGAAAAGCACAAAAATGCTTAATATTGCTGACATTCACTTCTTTTACGCAGATAGGCAATGATTTATGCCATCGTTTAGAAATAATGCATTCATTTGCCATTGTGATTCAAATAAAATTATATTTTATTACCCTGATATAGAACAAAAATCCCATTGATAAAAAAAGAGGAGTTAATTGGATTAGCCTTTCTACGTACACAAGGCAAGGTAAATTGTAGAACTTTATTTAAACAAAAAACAAAATTTTATCTTTTGAAAGAAAGATCCCTTAGGTTATACCTATACATTTTCAGCAATATCTTTCCAGATGAAATAAGAATTGATAATATATTGTTATTAACAGTAAAACTCACTTCAAAATTTGGATCTTCAAATCCTCCGCTATCAATAAGGAGTAGATTTGTTTGTTGGCCATCTACATCGACTGTAACCGCTTTTACCCCGTTTACTTCATCTGATAAATGAAAAAGATACATGAGAGGAGGCCACAAATACACGGTTTGAAAAGTACCTCTCCGAGTGCACATAAGTTAGTCTACTACCTCAAGATTTGTGGTTGTGTCAAATCAACACGAGAATGTTGGTCTCTAATTTGAAGTTTGTTCAAAGAATTTGGCTACGCCCTTCTCTTTTTAACATTCTTCTGACTTACATCATCTGATAAAATATGCACAACTTTTGACAACTTCCAACACTGTAAAATGTCTCATTAATTCTTTACTATAATAGTTACGACCATACTTCTATAATTGTGTTGCATTTTGTTTTAATTACTTCAGTTACATAATTACTACTCATTGGTTAAAGAAGCACGCTATGATAATAAAGCACTCTTAAAGTTGCACTATTCCACAACATTAAATCTTCTTTAATATTCCTGATTCTTCTTGAAGTACGTAAGAATTGTGAGCTATCGACCACTTCGAGAAAGGTATCTTTATATCTCAATTTGTTTCCATCCTTTTTAATAAACGCAAAGTTTAAAACTGTATAGTTCTATGTTCAGATCGTATTTTTTCAAATTGAACATTAATTGATTAATCGATTATCCAACAGCGCGTACTTCGAAATGACACTTAATTGGCCATAATCAATTGGCACCTCTTTAAATCGATTGATTAAAACAAAGTCAATATTAATTTTTTAAAGAAAATAAATTTCTTTAGTATAATTTTATGGCAAAATGTGCTGTTAACAATCTCCATAGCATCATTTGAATATTTTTAAAGTTGATCAATATTTGTTTTATTTCTAATTTTATATAACAATTCGTTACTACGCCTCAGGGGCAAGAAGTTAGTCATTCAAACAAATATTAAGTTTTATAAAATATCGAGATTAAGCATCTAACTTTATTCATAAGAATAGACCATTTTGTCATGGATAAGTGACATTAAGAAGGAGCAACAGTTTTAAAGTGATTGAATGTATGTAATTCATTATTCACTCTTGAAGACAAAAAAGGTGCTTAGAAGGAGTAATTTTTTCCCATAAATGTTAGATAAATCATGTGTTTCAATCTTACATTGGAACCGACAAGTTGAATTTTACTGACAAAAGGGACATTGCAGACAAACAATTTGCTGCAATCCAGGGACGAATCGTGAAATTTGAACTTTGGAACGTGAACTGTCCATTTGGTAAATATTAAACAACCCGGATCTGGCAATTTAATGAAGTAAGACCCTTTGAGACCCTGATTTTGCCCTCAGTATCTTTCTGGTCCCCCACTCCCTATCATTTATTCAGCTTATTGTCATTAAATCTCCGTTTCTTCCAAAAATTTGGAGTCTGAAAATTGCTTTTATACTACTTTTATGCAATACAACGATAGCATGGATAAAGACAATAATGTAACAATTTACGAGGCAATAAGACAGCCCTCAAATATTGTTTAATAACAACAAAATCACATACTTTGAAAACAAAATTATCAAACGCATGATTTTTAATTTGAATTAGACAATACAATTTGTGCTTTCAGAAAAACGACTCTGGACATATTTAAAGTTGATGCATTCAAACAAAATTAAACTCTAAAAATTAAATATGCATACCTGAATCGAAACCAACTTCCAAGGACTCTGATGTTAGAAACTGAGTGCACATTGTGGTTTTCCCAACTTGATCGGCTCCAAGGACCTGGACTTTATAAGTCTTCGCATCGAATCCAACGCAACTATGGTGAACGCTATCACTTTCTGAGAGTTCCGAAGCATTATTTTGCTCATTTCCACTATTTGACGGGCTGTTGTTGTTCCAGTTATTTTCTGTAAAGGATCTTCGCCGAATTGATCTAGCCGTCTCACATCGATCTGAAAGTTTCAGCTGATCGGTCTGTACTGATGTCTTTATATTCCGTGATTTGCTTCCCTTTCTCATAGGCGAACTGACCATTTCATTAGAAAGTCTCCGCTTCTTCTCTGTCTCGTCAACCACACCTGCTTTCGTCAATCGGAATGATCGAACTCGCACAATGTTCGGACCATGCGGTTCCGGGTTGTCATCTTCGTTGTATACATTGATCGGAGGAGGTAAGACACCACCTGAACTACCTTTTCTAGACGGAGGTGTTATTTTCTGAGTGGGGGTATATGCTCGGGTGGAACTAGATCGATCTAGAGGTGCATCTTCACCGGCATATTGAAAAGAACCTCTGGATTGTGGATTCTGATAAGTGGGAGCCAGGGAATGCCGTCTCATATATGCACCCCGTCCAGAACCCATAAAATCATCTGTTGTCGTTGTCCGAGAGAATCTTTCACGAGAAGGACCATAATATTCTTGGTGGTGATGCGGTCTGTGACGAGTTTCTCGTAGACTTCCAGCTCTATTTCGGCTGATTTCTGTCGGAGCTGCTAAATACTCTCTGTACGTAGGTCGCGCTGGTGAATACTCACTTCCAGTACCCATCCCAATCCTACAAAATCGATCAAAATCGTCTTCTACATCTTCAGCCATTGCACAGTGATGATATAGATGAAATCCCCTTTTCTGACAGTTCTAAATTTTGCCAAACCTCGCGCTCTGAGCCTGAAGGGCATGGACGCACATGAGGATAACTCTTGTCCCATCTGTTCACCAATCAGAATTGAGGAGGGAACTCATTGGCTTTGTCGCCTGACCAGCAGTTGTTTGAGGACAAAACGATTTTGAAATAATTTTAACTCCTTTATTTTGATTATTTAAAGTTCGCCTTCAAAATTTGTGTTTTTAATAATGATATTTTCACTTCACATGACAGTTACTCAAATAACAAAAATCTATATAACTTGTTATATATTTTTTTAAACTAAATGATTTATTTCCTTTGGGAAATTAGTGAATCTGAGATAGATTCCACTATTTCATAAAGTATTCATTATTTTTCAAAAGGAAATTAATAACAATTATAAAATTTTATATTTTATAATCTGATTGAGAATTACTGGTGTGTTTCATGTTTCAAAATGCTTAATAAAAATGCCTCATTCTATTGCTGACCCAGTTTTAGACGTTGCTCACGTGAAGGTTGCTGATATGCAGTCAAAGTTCCCACCACAGAAGAGAGAGTAATAGCCTTTAAAGCAACCAATGAGGTTTTGCAAAACTAGGCGATGGTTTGATTGCCAGATTGAGTTCACCTCGAAGTGAAATGTCGTAGCTGTAAAGAATAATGATATTTTGCAACTATACAGCTTTGTGGGAGGAGTCTTCAAAATTCCATCTTTCACCTCATGGGGCAAGTCTTTAGCACGCTCCGAATATGGGTAGATTTATAGGTACCCAATATAGTTACCTATCAGAGAGAATCGGCATAAGGGAGGTAACTCAAATTAATAAAATAAAACGAATTCCTCATTATCCCGATGTCTCAAAGTTATCAAGGTAACATGATCGAACTCTCAGTTTAACTGACTAGTTCACAACTAAGGTCTTATATCACCTTACATAAACTACTTCGCAGAAGAAAGGTATTTTCATAGAATTTAATTTAGAAAATTAACGATTTGTTGTCAAGATCAATATTTATTGAAAATTAATTAAATAATCTTACCTGTTTTGAATTTAAACAAAACTCTTCCCATATTTGACCATTTTAACATTTGACGCCCTTTCTTAGGAATAAAATGCTTAATAAATAGGATATTTCTATAGACGTACCTCAATTTTATTTGGTAGTAACCTTTTTATCTCCCATACCCATGAAGATTACTTGCGATTGCATCTCATTTACTGCCATTAATAATGGATGCGTCTTAGGATTCGCCAATTTTCAAATTGCCAATTACAAACAAAAAATGCGTTTTTATTGTTAGTACTTATTATTGACAAGCGTGGCAGGAAGTTGTATTAAAATATTTTCTGTTATAATATACAATTTTCTCATTCATCCTTCTTGCCTCCGGGGCACTATCGCCCTCTATTCCATCTTGTTGTCTTTATAGTAATAGAAAAACTGATCTCCTCGGTTTCCATGAATATCGAATATTTTCAGATATTGGGAGAATGTTATTCACAATCAGAAATATTTTTAATCTGGATAGCGAAGAAAAGGGGACTGATGGAGATATCATTAAGCAGAGGACTCCACTACAAGTTAATTCTTTTTAATAACAGTTCTACTCAAGTCTACCCTCCAGACTTTATATAACTTCATAAATTCGTGTAGTTATTTGATCATTTCCAGACAGGAAGTCGTGGAAGTGGGGGTCACATGATGCCGAATACTAGGAATTCGGTTATTCGGGGAGAAGGACATTAATAAATAATGATAGTATTAAACTGCATGTTTACGGCTCTTTTTGACACAGTGAGTAGACTAATCTGCAAGATTACGCAATATTATGTGAAAATCTAGCTTAGTTGATCCCTCCAAGAAATCCCAAGGTTAAGATTCAACGAAGAAGACTTTGCCTTCTGACCTGTTACCACAAACCTTTCCTTTTATCCTAAAATTTCTTTCGAGTCATGAGGTACCAACAAGAACTATAAAAGGAAGCTGGTTTAAACTTGTATCTATTACAGATCAGTCAACATACACCCCGTTTTGAATAATGACATACTGGAATTGGTTGTTAATAACTTTTATCCACCATTAATTTAGTAATTGTAACTATAATCATATTTATTATGAAATAGTAAAATCAGTACTACTTTCAACTCTCTGCAGTGATTAAAACCATCTCTTTAAGTTAAGGTGTTAAAGGTATTATTTTAAACGAAGATTACAAAATACTCCAAGAAGAAGCAAAACCTACGCACAGACATATTTCATCCTCTATTTTCAAACAATAAATGTATGACATCAAACGGTTTTACGAAGTCAGTGCATCTTGCCGACAAATCGGCCACGCCTTTCAGTTTTCCCACTAAATATCATTATTCACAGAAATAAACATACATATTTTACTCTCAAAAATGTTAAAATGCTGGTATAACACCATAAGACCCATAGAGAAATGCAAAGTGCAGAGTTTATAGTTGAACCCTATCCTATCAGTAGAACCCCATTATGTCTACCTAGGCTTATTAAAACCAACGAGATGAAACAGCTTTTCCAAGATCAGAGGACCAAGAATTGATACGAATCACAGGTATAATGGACAAGAGCAGGGAATGAGGAAAAAGGGGGTGTAGAGAGAAGAATTGGAAAGTGGAACGACAAGTACAAGAGCAAAAGCAGCATATTTGAAAATGAGTTGTGAAAAGTAGGCGTTTAAATGTCTATTTTCGGGCCCTTGAAGAATCGACATGCAGCAGTTAGGATCGGGCAGACAACTATTTGCAATGCCGTATTCGTCTAAGATAACTGTGTTTTAGAGCTATTGCACATATGAGTATGATGGTAACTTTGAGACGCCTTATGGATATAAATCGTTCGTTCCAAGGCAACAGTAATAATCTGTGGCCTTTACTCATGTCTGTCATTGGCCTACTAAAATTGAAGTGCAAACGTGTACCTCATATACGCAGAAACCGTGGTCCAAATAGAGATTTAGATCAAGGCACGTAATTAAGGTAAGTTAAAGTAACACGAAGGGGCATAACGTTTATATGAAAGGTGAAAATAAAATACCACCAGGCACAAAGAGCAAACTGTCATCTGACCTTGAACACGAGTAAGCAGCGTGGAGTTGAGTATATGTTCTCAAAGAATTTCGCATAAAAGGTTTTCAGTGCTATTTTTCAAACTGCGCATTTATTTAAGTAATTATTATACCAAATACATCTTTTAATTTAAGGTTTTTTAAATGAAATGTAACCATCGCTATTTAACTGCCGTATGCAAGACATCGACCACCGATTTTTAGCTCGTCTCTGCTTTGCGATTATTCAGCCATTTCATTTGCGTTGTCCCGCTCATGTTGATTTTAAAACTTGCAATGCATACGCTCTGCCCTCGCTCTCTCCCTCTCATTTCTCGTCTCGATTTTCGTTATTGTTGAGTTCCTCGCTTCTCTCTATTTCTCTCGAATATTGATTATTGATATGCAATACATCATTGTTCACTCTTGATTCTGCATTCTTGATTAGAGAAATACGGCTGTCGGTTGTTAGCAGCCTTTCCATTAATCTTAGCTGAGTTTCCTGCATTCTGATCTGACCCCAATGATTTGGGCTCCTTATTAGTATCTATGATATTAAGTCTTGTGATTCCATTTGGTTAGATGGGTTGTGGACTTACATCCAGAGTGTTCATTTTAAATTAATCATGCAGGACGCATTATGCTAAATTAATTTTATTTTCGGGAGTTTTGAACCCAAATGGTGGTCTTTAATTTACATTTTTTGATGATGATGATGATGGTGGTTTACAATTAATACTTTTGTAAGAAGGAAGGAAAACTTTCACTGAGTAGGCAGGTCGCACAACTTTTTTCGTCTTTACTTCACCGCTTTCTCCAGAAAATTAATCAAAGAGAGGTAAGAGATTCTGTTAGGAAGCTGATTTGAATATTTTCTTGGCACTGGAAAGAAACTCGCAATCTTCATCTCCCATACACTAAATTGCCTAGTACTGGATTCCCACACTCACATCTGGACATGTTCGACCACCTGTGGAGAAGGCGTAACTGCATTTGTTGACGGCCAATCATTTTTCCCATATTCCAGCCTACAGAAGTGACATTATTCCTTTAATCAAGAACCATCTTTTAAGCTACAAATCATCTCTATTACTCTTCCTCAAATCTGACTAATTATAGTTAGTTAACTAAATTCTAATTTAAACTAGCCAATAGATATTTTGCTCTAAAGGCGCTCTTTTAGACTACTCAGTGACTGTTTTGGACCATTTTTAAATGGACGAGTAAAAATGAATTTATCGAAATTGTAGCAAATATAAACGTTTCCCTCTGTAAAGCGACCTAGAGGACAAAGGGAAATAATCACCGAAGTTACGCTCCTATAAACAGAACTCATTTAAATAGAGGTCTTTGAAACGAAGGGATTCAAAGTGGAACGCAAGCCATCTGCAATTTCCAGCTCCAATACCGAAACCCTCGAGCTTCACTTTCCCTATTTTAGTCAAATGCGTATCTTTGATACGGAGTGGTCATCAAATGTACTGGAAATACCAACGTTCTCCCCATTTAAATTTAGGTTTCAAGTTCATTTGAACATTTCTAATAAACTTTTCCTCTGATTTATTCACATTTTTATCATTTTTTATATTAACTTTATTTACGAACTTAAATTCAATACTTAATTATTAAAGTTACTTAATTGACCTTCTGTCACTTGTTTTATTAAATAAACAATATTTGCATTATGGAAGTAAAGTAAAATCAGTCACCAATTTGGTTTAATACAAAGTTTCCCATGAAAAAATTACTGAATTATAAAAAACGAACACATTTAATTGTTTAATTTTGACAGTGAGTTTCTTCAGTTAAACAAACAAGCTCAAAAACTAAGTCGTCGTAGTAGAGACCGTCTGTGAAATAATTAAAAATACGCGATTCCATGGAAATCTTTAGAAGTTGAGGAAGAAATAACTTATTGACGTCTGAATGAATTTGAACATCAGGTGATTCCTAAGGAATGGCGGATTAAAACAGGGCTAAGGAAGCCTCCAGTGGGTAGAACAACGAAAAATAATCGAAAATGATTTAAATATTTATATAGATCTTGAAATTAATCCGCAAAAAATAATCCCCAGTTTTTAATGATCCTTGGTACCCATCCACTGACCTTTACGGGCCTGAAAAAGAACCCTCTCAAGAGCCATAATTCAAATGACTGTCGGTTAATGTCGCCTTCATTACCAACTTGTTCATTCTACTTCTCACCTCCGAAGAATATATTTTATTGTTTATTTTTAAAATCCATTGGAGAAATTCTCATTGAATTTTGTTCCACCGTTGAGACATTTCAAATGCTCTTGAATTTTACGAGATTTAAAGCAATTAAAGAACATTGTGTCAAATCTCTATCTTCTTTTCAACAAGCATTCTCCTTAAATGTGTCACTTTTAACTTATTTTTGCGCAAATTTATTTGTTATGAGAATTAGCGTTCTCAAAGACCGAACCTACACTGCTGCCGATCTCGGCCATGACACCTCAATCATACTCAAAATTTCATTGGTGCTTTGTCCGATTTGCCATTTCCATGATATTGTGAAAGCTTTCTTTATATTACTCTTTGGTATCCAATGATAAGAGACTTGAAGAGACTTTTCGTAACAGCCCAAAATTTGAACCCTTTTTTGCTGAACCTTGAATGTGAGAACACACCGAGAATGCTCTTTACTTTCCATGGTTCTGCAAAAGCGTTTCCCTAAAATCTGTCTTCTCACAGTGCTTATAGAAGCCTTAGCAATACTGTTGAAATATCACTGTTGAAGACTGATTTCAAAAAAATTTAAATAAAATCTTCTTTTAATTTTATTAGTAATTGAAGACCTTTAAGACGTATCAGAGCCTAACTGGTTGCTGCAATCTGTATATATATATATGTATAGGTGGCGAGGTTCCAGTATCCTTTCCATTTCATACGATCCTAATTAAGTAAAGAAGTTTACATTTGTTGACTTCGCCTGCAGAGGCCTCCTCAGCCAATCGGCAGTCACTATCCCTGTTGCTTAGCGTTGTTTGTATTTCAGGACCAAGCTCCTGGACAGCGACTCATAAGGAGCTCAGTTCGATTAAAATTCTTACTATCTCATCGCTTAAGGATCAGTAAACCCTCTCTACTAAACATCTTTCCCGTTCTCGCTGCTTTGGGAGCAGTCTAGCTAATTTCGGGAGCAAATTTATAATAGAGGACCCTGCTAGACGCTATCTCGACTGCTTTGGAGGATTACCTAGCTGTAGCAAAAGGGTTTATTGATGTAGCACCCGCTATACATTTTGAATCGTGTTGTTTCTAAAACATCAACCTATCACCGTTTCACCCCAGTTTACGTTCACTTTATTGTTACTATTATTAAAATAAATACTAAGTATCCTCAACTACATTTAGTCTCTTAAATAGGCAGATTTATTCGCCGGTTTACCTGTGGCATTCCATAAAATCCCCACCATTAATGTTATCTTTACTATATCAGCTTATTAAATGAGATTTCGTCTGGAAAGAGAGGGGCAATGAGTATAAAGGGGCTCAATAATGGAATATAAAAGTCAATATGCGCCAATAACAAACTCAGTCACCAAATTATATGCCGCATCAAAATACTACCACAAACTTTATTGTTACTTGGGGTTCGATTTAATTGATTGGGAAATAAACAAAAATTAACCCTAGCAATAAAAAAAGCCAGCATTTTGAGTATTTTCAATGAAAAGTAATTAAATATCTCCTTGAAACAATAATTTCTTTAAATTCTTTGGCTTAAATTGAATTTTGCTTTTGAATCGTCTTTTTCCGCCCTCGTATTTGCTCTCATCCAACTCTACAACAAAGCCCAATTAAATATGTTAATTTTTCATTAAAATCTTTAATAATTAAAAGCAAATTATTCGCTATGAATGTTGACATTAGTGTTATTAAGAAAATACATACTGCATCATACTCCGTATTTCTATTCGAATTTAAGATCGTATCACTTAGACCCTCACGTGACTATCATTTGGAATGCTCGTGGCTGAGTTGCGGTATCATACCGGAGCTCTTAGTTCTTGATGTATCTCAGTATACATGTTTGTGTCATCCTCTGTGGTACGTTTACTCTATCTGCATCTACTTATTTTTTCACCATTTGTCATTCTCTCTTCACCACTACAACTGTGGGTACTTTCTTCAAGAACAGCTGCTCTCCTTCCTAGCCTCACTAGTCAATTCTATTTTTTCCAACTTCGTTTGATCTAGTTACAAGAACTAGGGTGAACAGGATCAGATTTCATATGTTTGTGTAGGAGTTTGACTGGCAGGAATCTCGTTTCTCATCTAACTTCTACCGATCTCAATAAGAAGGATGAGATGGGTAAATTTTACGGTTATTGTAGGTGGATTTATTAACTTAAGCCTTCCTAAAGGGATAGTCAGTGACTAGGAAAGATGAGGTGATCTATCAATGCCGGTGGTTGCGGTGATGAAGTTCAAAGGCAATTTATAAGTATCCCCGTTCAAAATTTGGTATATGCAGTCTTCATTAATAAATTTTCTCAGAATCATAGCATGGCCGTGTAGGAAGCGCGGTCAAAAGAGATCTTTATTAAAACACATCATCTAGATGCGGCAAGTGAATATGAAAGGCCATCCCATCTATCTAAGATGGAAATAAAAACCAAGAAGCATAAAGATTACAAATGATGAGAGATATCAGCTACCGTGTCTACAACCACAAATTCTCTGCTAGTAGCAGTGGGGACCGATGACTACAGCGCCAAATCTGGCCAAAGACCACATTAAACCCCCAGTTCCGCTTACTCACTAGTCCACTCCGTGTGCTGGTGTGCGTTTCATTTTTGCCCAGCAGAGATACAAACACTTGGGACTTTTAATGAGGGAATTGGAAGCCGCCAGAGGAATGTGAATTTTCATCCTGAGACGAGACGTAGATACTATGGCCTTCAGCCATATTTATCGGTTTCAAGGGAAATTCGACTTACAAATGACAATAGCATAGAGTTTTCAGAAAACAGTAGCCAATCAGGTGTAGAAATATAATTAGAAGCCGCCTCTTATTTTGAAAGTAAAGTTACGTGATAAAATTTTGGAAAATCAGAAAGCGCGGTATTCTGGAGTTGATTGTATTAAAATCAACACGCAATTCTAGCTCTCTAGTTTCCGAATATTTTCAATGAAAATACGAATAAGTAATTTTAATTGTTTTAGGAAGGAAAGTAATTAAAAATATTAAAATCACTTTTACTCCATTTTTAAATTTAAAGAAGGAATTAGACACATACGCTTCTTAATTAGTATCACCATTTGAAAAATAGAACAAAATAAAACTTCTTGTTTTAATTTAATATGAAGGTGTTCTACGACGAGTCTATCGTAACCAGTCGACCTACATCGCTGATCCATTTCTACTCTCCGATTGTTTACGTTTATCCTATTAGATCACTCCGGGTCAGTAGTCAAATTCCTATATATATAAACCCGCCTGTCATTAAGTTTTACACTTCATACTAGATTGTTTTCCCCTTCCTTGAACGCAGCAGGCTATAACAGCTAGTGGATAACAGGGGATTCGAGGCCAAGCGTGAGGGTCTCGACAGGTGGTTAAAACACATCTAATCCCTAGTGTTACTTCAATTGAACCGCACCATTTGTACTTACAAATTACAGTTTTTGGCCTTCAGATAGTAAACTTACATCAACCCAAGGAGGAATAAGGAGGGAATCTATCAACATATGAATGGGGCTATTTCATTACAAGTTGGATATGCATAGCAACAACACTTCGTACAAACTATATCTGAGACAATCAGAACTTTGAAAAAGAAGTTACTTTCCTGGATACTGAGGACATAGATTCCAACATAGTACAGAGATCACAAAGAATTCATCTCAATTAATTGACGAAAGAGTTACAACCTCTGTTCAATCTGTTCTGTCCAATAGGCTCAAAATATCACTGGACGCTAATACAACTTGTACTGTTTTTAATGCCTTTTCTAAGCAACTAAAAACCAAATCCGAGAATTAAAAACTTCACGTCAATCTTTATTACACAACACTTTTTGGAAGAAAGAAGCAAATGCGTAGCATAAAGATAATGTGGTCAATTAATGCCATCTTCAATTAACTGAGAGAAGTCGGAGAAAAACAAAACAGCGATTTAGACTGTCACAAATTTGTTCCAACTGCAATTAAACTTCAAGCGCTACGATGACTACTGGAAATCCTCGTATACAATTTCGAAACTAAAATCTGCTTCCGCAGCAGTAACGTGTTAAACTACCGGAAGTTATTATTTTCAAACAAATTTGCGTAAATATTTCATTTTGTATAAGTTATTATGTTTCCCTAAAAGTAAAATCAGTGTGTCATGCTAGTTTGGGAAATAATTTAGTCATTTATTGAGAGGATCCAATAGATGGATGAATGAATAAATGCTTCTGAAGACTGGTCGGTGAATGTTAAACATGCTTCATAGGAGCAGAATATGAGTTCAAAGGTGACACGACGTTGATCTCAGCATTGTGATGACTTCCACCCACTTTTCACTTATTCAACTTACTCTCAATTCATTTCTGTTGTTTCTCAAAACTTAAACTCGTAAAAAAATATTTTATATTACTCTGTTTAATTATAGTAATAATACTAGGTCAGAGATTGCAGCGCTTGTTTTCAATGGTATTTAGGGTGGGTTGTAAGCAGAGTACTTCTTGTGGCGGAAGTTCCGGATGCTCAAATTGACTATGCTCAATAAACTATGATCCAAAATACTTTCCAGACGCACTTTGAATTACAGGTTTAGTGCACTGAATAATATTGTATGAAGTTCAGTCATAAAGAAGCGGAAATTATGGTCCGGACTATCTTCATTACCAAAGTAAACACGGAAGAGGTTTTTCCAAAAAAGTGTTGAATTCTTTGTTAAAAGAAAATTTCAAAGTCAGGATTTTCACATTTTTGACATGAAATCTGTTTTTCTAAAAAGTAATTTTACTTCGGAGCTTCTCTTCTATAGTGCACTCAAAAGAGCGTGTAAATAATGGTAAGTTCAAAACTTTTACCAGTGGATAAGTCATCAAATTAATCTTGAGCCAGACCGTTGTGTTTGAAATTTATCTGAGGTGAATTGAAGCATTTTGAATTCTGCAAGCTAGAAACATAGTAAATGGTTGAAGCTCCAAGATTTGAGCATCATGCAGAATACACTGAATAAACTACTTGCACACAGATACCATCGGCATTTAAATATACAGGTGGATTATTGCCCAGCTGAACATATAATTATGAATAAGTTATGAACCATTTTCCCTTGACAGAATTGAAATTTATTTTATGCTTTCTTTTCATTTCTACTGAAAATAACGTCTACCTCTTAAATTGCTGATGTGAACTAATACGAATTACAGTATACTGAACATAATTCAAACTAAATTCAAAAACGTAAAAAAATTGTTGCTATAACAACAGGAACTTGTGCTTATCCTTCTTCTGGCTGGAACATTGGCGTTGTAGATGGTAAAAATTATACGCTCGTAGACGTATTAATGATACTTCACATGCACACACACGAGTGTCCATATTGAGTCATTGTGGCCAATAGGATGAGAGTGTCTTTAAATGGACCAATAGTGAATGTGGAAAGGTAATTATGTACAACGCTCGATAAAGGTGGTGGAACAGGTATGGATGACACATATCTAGATAGTAAGGTGAATAGTTCATCAGTTTGTCATGAGGGAGGATAACAGGAAATGGACAAGCTCAAGATAAGGGAAAGCATGTGATTAAGCCGGAATTAGATCACTATGCCTACTACATTTCAAAATTATTGATATTTGATCACCAATAAATTTACAGCCTCTCCGGCTCATAAACATTAAAATTTAGCTGTTTTATTTATTAAATTAATTGGTAAAAAGGCGAGTTTATCATTAAATAATTTTCCTTGTAGTTACACAAAGTCGAATAGAGAGAGGAGATAAAACTTGGAAGGTGTCGAAACAGACCAAATTACAGCTCTTTTAAAATCCACAGAATTCATGAACGTGGAAGGGAGTGAATCATTCACTGGTGGAAAATGTACACAAGAATAAGGCAGAAAAAAGGAGCTTCGTAGCTAGTTAACGGAAGAAAATTGAATAGTTGTGAAGAAAAGCTCCAAATTTAATTGGCCACAAATTCCAGAACCCAGTTATAGCACGTAATTGCCATAATGGCAGGCTTGGCCTCAGAATTATTCGAGTTTCCGACGATAAAAATCAGCACATTTTAACAAACTGTTAATTTAATTGCTCCTAGACAAAAATTGTTTACTAATTTTCCAACAGAAATTTTAAAAATCTACACAAAGTTGAAATTTATAGTAATTAAATGGTTATTGTTACTAACAAATGAATTAGTGAAAATTATTCCTGTAATTGAAATATTTACGAAAAGTACCTCATTGTATTTTCTATCCCCTTTTTTTCTTCCCGTCCACCCAAGCATTATTTTTACTCCTTACCATTATTAAAACACTCTGTCGGTAACTGACGCGAATTTAATTAATTCCATTTTAAAGGTCATTAATAGTTAATAAAAGAGGCGATCTAAGAAAGCTACCGACAGTTTGCCTTTGATTTTTCCGCTATTTTATGATTTAATCTAAACAAATATTAAATAATTACGGCTGCAAAAATACGCAAGTTTCAAAAAAGTTGCGAATTATGAACCACTCAAAAAAAAACAAAATACCAATTGAAAATTAATTAAATTTAATTAATTTTGATTAATTGACTGAGTTAATAATTAATTTATTTTATTATTTTTCAAAATATTACATTGTATTATTGAGAAAAAAATTTATTTAAAAATTATATCATTTTTATTTGAAATGGCCGCTATGTTGAACGTATGTAACTAGGTAAAGCTACGTAGATCAATATTTTCTCTCCATTATTTTTACCCTCTTTATTAAATTTAAATAATTTTCCCGTAAAATAAATTTTTTACTTAACTGCATTATATTTCTTCCTTTATTATTTGATATATTTGTGGAAGGTCTGAACGAGGGATTCATTCAGCGATTTTCATCTCAATATTTCGACGGCAGATTTCTTCTACCCTCTTCGCTCTTTTAGGCCGTTTTAAAATTGCAGCAGTAAGGTTGAGAATCCAGGTCAAGGTTAACACTTAACTCAACTTTGTCCTCAAGTTCACATCGCAATTAGTTTTCCGGTGTTAATCGGTTTCGCATTTCACTCTTTCTCTTTCAACTAACAGTTTATTTTAGAAAATGAAGCAATTTAAATTACTTTAACGGTTATTTATACATTTCCGTAACCGATATTTACTTTTCCTAGGACTTATTTATTTCGATACGTCAGGAAGATTTATGCGTCGAGATAAATTTTGAGGAAACGTCCCAATTTCATTGGAGCATACAATCTCTAAAATTTCAATCGGCTCTATCTCATGCTCATCTGGATTCCATTTTGCGGAAATTAATGAATTAACAATAAATAACACTTCAGACGCAGAATGGTACTGAAATTTTGAATTTAGTGAGATAATTCGAATATTCACATGAAGTCGGAGTGGTACGAATGTACAGAATTTGTAATTATGGGAGGCAACTAAAATCTGTTAATAGAAAGTTCAACAAATGATGAAGGGGGAAGAGATCAAAAGAATGCTGAGAGCAGCATCAAGATATCAAAGAGTCTTACTTCGTTTGATCTTTATATGCGGTTTGTACAATATTTACTATTTAGAAAGTGATATTATTTACTATTTAAATTCATCTGAGAATCAAGGATTAATTATATTACCGAAAGTTACATTTTAAAATCATTATAAACATAGAGCTTTTATAAATTTTAAAGTCATTCTCATAACTCTGTACCTCTCATGTCAAACTTGAAGGATGGATGACTACGCCATTCAAAAATTTTCATCTAAGTCATCACCAACTCCCGAAACTTAATTTATCTCCTCTTCACAGTGGCACCTAATCCTGTGATGACCTCAATTCCCCCAGAGCTCTGTCCAGAACCATTTCCGTCTGTTTATTCTACCTCTACCCCAATTCCTTTGAAGTATACAGAAACCCTTTTTATGCTAACACGGTGGAACCAAACAATTACCGGCTCCTACTCATCCCTCTCTCTCTCACTCTCTTCCTCTCCCTCCAAACGAATCTTGAATTCTATTTTTAACACTGTTTTTTACTATCATTAATTGTCATCTCTCATGGCTACTCCTACAAATAATGAGAAGGTCATAATTGCTCTTAATTCCCTTTTTCATTAAACTGTCACTTTCTTCATATGACCAATTTGGAGGACTTGATTCCACCTGATTTCTCCAATGTGCTTGTATCTGTTTTACTACTTACACCTGGCACTCTCTAATATTTTAAACTGGATATCTCTTTAATATAAATAAAATGATTTTAAAATGCGCGCATTTTTTTCAGCTAAATAAACAACCATTTTAAACGACCACACAGGCGATAATAGCCCATTTTTCCAGTCCAGTCTGCCCTTGTATGCACTTGAGAATGACATATTACAAGTTAACATACAGACGGATTTAACCGAAGCATTTTAAGTCAAATATTCGACAGCGAAAGGGTTTCAGTTCAACAATACCGTCAAATTCAATGGAATGGAAAATTTAAAACCGCCTTCTTTGATTTAAAAATATGGATTTGATTGTTAAATTAAAAAGTACTTAAATTTATTTACTCAGAAACATTACTTTTGTCATTCTGCGTATTAAAAATTGCGTTTGCTTGTTTAAATAAATGGATGTCACAAATGGTTAAAATTTGAAAGTCATCAAAAGTGTAAAGAGGTAAATTTTACTCAAAGAAGAGTTGTCATGGAAACTTTCGAGATTTCAAAATAATGCGATGGTTTATCCATTGCTTATCATAACTAAACATGAACTTTGGCAAGATCTGTTATAAAATATAAAAATACCTCTCCAACCTGCATCAGCCAACCTTCCTGAAAGTCTAAAGATGAGGGCATTATTACTGACCACAGTAATTCTAAAAAATTTACTATTTTTCACTGTAGAAAGCAACTGACATCAACTAACAGTAGGTGAAACAAATGATGAAGTGGGCAACATCAGGGTATCAGTAGTCTCACTTCATTTGGTTCTCGGATTCGAGTCGTACGATAGTTGCTAAGTGGGCAGTTCACGTTTCAAAATTCCGATTTCACGAATCGTCTCCTGAGCTAGAGCAAATGTTTACTTGCGCTGCCCAGTGCTTACTAATCGGTATTTAATCAAAAAGAGTTGGTTTTGCCGCTTCATTTTGTTTTTTCTTCGAATGATCTAGAAAAAAAACATTTTCTTACATGCAGTTCATCAGGTCACAGTGTTGAAGTTGTGAATAACACTGTTATCAGAAATTTTTGAAATTAATTTTAAATATGAGAATAATGAATGAATACCAAACTTTTCTTTGGAAAGGAACACTTTATGAAAGTTTCAAACACATCCTCTGAAAGGTACGCTTCAATCAAGCGCTCTTAAAAATCTCAAGGTATCAGGTTAGAGACATAAGTATGTAGACGTCTTGTTTCAAGAAGGAATTTTTAGATATTTCCCAACTTTTTTTTACTTAAATATCATATTAAAGGCTATCGTGACATAAAATATCACCAAGAAGGTAAATATATTCCATTATGACATTAATCACTGGATTTTTAAATGGTATGCAAGTTGGAGTTGTTATCTCTTCCTCAAAAAATTAAATTTCCCCGATTTAAATATATATACTCCCGCGTCATCTGCAGAACTAGGTGAACTAAATCCCCTTCTGTGACCTCAAGTTTCCATGCCGAGCTCTCACGTGATCTCTGAGTCATCGTGGCTAAGACCATATTCACATGAAAGGTGTTGTGCTGATACCCCTCCATCGGGTTAACAGGTCTTTTCTATGCTCTAGAATGACGCCGGATTGGAAACTCGCTGATTCTGAAATATCTCCTATGACTCTAACACAAACACCTGGTCGTCACCATCAGCCGCTTTGTAAGTAAACACATTAACGCTGTATCCGCCATCCAAGTGCATTCTATCCCTCTTATGGTTTCTGATCCTCATCCAATTAACTCTGCTCTCCATTATTTTGTTCACTCTTTCTCTCTCAATCAGGTTGTCTCAGTGAAGATGGGTGCAAGACGGAATGTATAGCATACAGAACAGCTGGGAGAAAAATCGGATACCCCGCTGCTAGCTTATCCATCTAAGGAATACACGGATAGATCATCACAATAGGAAGTAAATTATATTTTAAAATTACATGGTCAATAATCTCCGGACGCGATGAACATTACTTCAGTCAGGATCGAGAGTAAGTATCTGATCCCTGAATTCTAGAATGGCGATCATATGAGAATGAGGTATAATCAAGGAGCAAAGGTGGGACAACCTGGATCCAAATGAAAGATCCTTTTGATTGACAGATGTTAAAATCGGATTGCGCTTGAGACACCAAACTTAACTCGAGGTGCATTCTTCCCAATTTCATTCATACAATCAAAAAATTGTAAATTTTTACCTTTTCATGGCGAAAATTGCTAAACACTACTGATAGCAGTTATTATTACCCGTAGTAATTCGGAAAGATATGGCAGTTTTAAAGCTGGGGACCAAGCGAGATCAAGGGACAGTAAAGTTCAAAATGAAATAGTGGGAAAGTGAATGAAAAGATGCGAGCAACTTCAGGGTGTCAGAAAGTCTTACGTCATTCGATTTTTCAATTTGAGCTGCAAACTATTTCCTAGATGGGAAATTCACCTTCCAAAATTCAAATTTCATGACTCATCCTGTGGATCTGGGCAAATGCTTATCTACGGTGCGCAGCTCTTATTCACGGATATTTTTAACATCAAAGCCGGTCTTGTTGCTTCTATCCATTTTTCTCCTGCAACAGTTGAGAAAGCAGAGCAACTTTACATGATATTCACCAGCTTAGAGACAATAACATACCATAGTCGAAAAAGCTGCACATTTTAAGTTAGCTGAGCCCACTTACTGTGACGAAATTATAAATTATTTATATGAACTCAAAGTCCGTATTAATGAAGAGCTAGAATGAATGCAAAGAGAAGTATGGCATAAGATAGGAGTGTTAATCAACCCGCGGTTCAAGAACTGTTCATATTTTAAAAGGTGGACCGGAAATTAGTTTTTCTTGATTCTATATTAAATCCTGAAGGAAGCTCTTGTATATTTTTTCTCCAGTTGGTTGCATTCTCTTAACCAGCCATTCTATTCACAAATGAAACCATTTTGGTTTATTTAACTACGAGATGAAGTCGTTTTGAAAAGTGAGGCTCAATTTGATCTCCT
>CAADRB010000052.1:858683-923665 GCA_900708905.1 Hymenolepis diminuta | reverse complement strand
ATAAAGGAAAAAGTTTTCGGAAATTTGATCTGTAATAAATTATCGGTTGTCTGGTTTGCCAGTATTTGCAGCGATGGGTTCTTCACTGGTGGTCTTACGTATTATTGACCATCCCGTGCAAGAGGAGTGAGGCTTCTAAATTTCGTCGGATGTGTGGAAAGTACTTCACTAAGTTTCCTATTAGTTTTCTATTTTCGCTTTAAGATAAAATTTAAACCGGTAAGTTCTTGCCGATTTAAGTAGTATATGGTGCAGTTTCCAGACTGCAAAATTATGGCGTATGATAAACTTTCTTTTTAGAAATGACTAAATGAGTACGATCGACTTTCACATGATTTTCTGAGAGGTGCTATCTCTCTAAGGATCGTCCAGATTTTGAATGGAGCCTCCAATACATTACAGGAAACGAGTTCGAACATCGTAGCTCTATGATGAAACAGTGGACTATATCTAGTAAGTAAAAGGCATAGAGCCTAAATACAAGGAGCAAATAACATACTGACTTCAAATATATACTCCCCGATCCTCCTTCCTATAACATAAAAATCAGTCTCTTTATTACTCCTAACGCTACAGTGGGTAGGTGGGAGGGTGGGGGGAGTGAGCAGGGTAAAGTATTCAAAGTCTGAAATCGAAATATTAATGATTCCCACCATCGCCATTGTGGACTTAATGGGCTAATAAGAGATTTTTACACCAAATTGACGACCTAAAAGTGAAGACATGCGGTAGAAATAGAATTTTTGATTTTAATACACAAAATAATAAATCGGTGGCAATCTAATTGTATTTTTTCCCCAAATAACATCGATTTACAGTGTCCTCACTCTACTATTTAAATTTTTACACAAAAACGTCTTATTCTGCTATAGTAATTTGAAGATTGCTCCCCTCAGCTTTTAATTGATCCCTTGTTTAGTTACCTCCATGTCACTTTTTATTCGCTAATAGTAAACAGCCCCGTTCTCAAATCAGAGTATCAATAACTGAGAATAAACTACAGTTTACTGTTGAACAGCTATGTAAATTTGAGAGGAAGAAGAGTGGGAAAGAACCGAGGAGCGAGGATGAGAACTTGAGGTTTGTACCGAGTTTATGAAAATTGAGGGTCTGCATAGTAAGATCGATGAATTGATTTAGTACAAATCAATGATCAATGAACCTTAGTCACATGTGGTGACTACCCTCGGTTTACGAAGGATCTAACAGTTTAAACAAATTTGTCATTCAAAAATAATTTTCATTTTCTTTTTTTCGAGAAAAATAAATAAATATTAATATTTATATTATTAGATTCAATTAATAAGGAGTATTAAAGTTGATTTGATGAGGTAATGCACGAGATTATTGAAATAATGCGCGATATATGAAATACACTTATGGGTTCTCAGATGAGAGGTTAATGAAAGAGAATTGTAAAATTGACAGATTTCGATTCTAAAACCAACGGTGTCTATCTGGCTCAAGGTAAAATTTTCGTTTTTTTCTGGAGTGTCCTGTCCCGTTACAGCTCGGAGCAAAGGTTCGTATCCACCCACAGTGTCATGATTCCGCCTACTGGAAGCCATTTCACACCAACATTTCACGTTGATAGAGGAAAACGGCAAAAAAGGTGAAATTAACAAAGCGTCTTCAAGACATCCGGGGATTATTATTGAGTTCTGAAATATACGGTTATTTGAAAGGCCAAGCAGGTTTTTAAAATTATATTTAAAGATTATTCGTATTATTTTTTCCATTTATTTAAAAATGGCATCGAGGGGGCGAAATGGATGCCCGGTTTTCGAATTCTTTCCCACCTTGTTTCATTGTAATGTCTGGCTTCATTGATCAATTTCATTGAAACCTCTTCTCATTTGCCCATTTGAGTCAGCGGACTTGAATTTGGAATGACTACACAAATCTACACATCGTTGTATCATTTGAGATATCGGTTTTGCCTCTGATAACTGGAATGTTAACAGAATCCTGTCTTTTGAGAAATTCTCAAGAATTTGCTTCCACCTTCATGCATTTCTTCCATCTCTTTTATGAATGTGCCATCGAAATAGCGACACTTATCAATGTCTCCTTAAGAGAATTTGGAATGATTAGAATTTCTCTTTTGAGTACTCCAAATATTTCAGAGCTCTAATGATGGAAAATTCTTACAGGATCTGGAGTCTCATCATTTCATCTCAATTTAGAATGTAATGTGACATGTTTTCGTGAGGAGTTACTTTTATCGACTCAAAGTTCGTTGTCCATTTTACGGCTGAATTAAACCTCATTCCCATAAATTAGACGGCATTATTGGCGAGTATGACAGTGGATCCCATGATGACCAGAGGTAAATATAGTACTGTAATTAATCGCAGACGAAATAAAATGGAGATGATTTTTAAAATCGACCGCCATGTTGTTTAAAATATTATTGCGCTCATTTATTGTTACTGCCCGTGGTAGTGTACAAAGAATGAAAATGTTCTGATCAAGGGATAGCCAGTTAAACTGGCGATCGGAAAATTTTATAAAATTACTTTTAAGTGGTGTTTTTGTTTGATAAATACACAACTATTATGAAGCCATGGTAACGAGATCCATATTTACTTGAACTATGGGAACACTGACCTGTCCATGTTCTCAAAAGGAGTGTGATTCACTTTGTGTCTTCATGATTAAGGATGTGACTGTCAGTTTGATAGGTGTTTGTTGACTAATTTCGGTGGTCTGATATGTCACTTTGGTTTATTTGTGCCCGTTGACAGTGGGGAGCACTTGGAAGAGAATAATGAGGATATTCCAAACAACAATAGTGCTCACTTTAGTCAACTCAAAGAAGAGCTTAACGTCATTAATAAAAATGATCAGTTAAACTCCACATCAAAAGACAGTTTGATAAGATGACGCCGAGCTTTCGGAAACATTTTTATTTTGAAGTGACTAGGAGTAGAAACAGTTGACCATTTCAACAGCCTAAAAGACCGTGCTCCAACAGAACTGAATTTCTCAAGCACCCCAAAGATATTGTGGACAAGGTGGTGGAAATTGTAAACCAGACATCAGAAAAACTGTACTTTTTAAGAATAAACCTTCCTATATTGCCTCCCTCCAAATTTAGCTGGTGCAGTTTTAAAAAAACTTCGCCGTTTGTAAAACCAAAGAAATAGGTAAAAATAAATAGTTTAAATTTGAAATTTACTCGTCACTTCGACAGAGAATTGAAGACCGACGAAGCAATTTTGATTAAATTGTATTGTTTAATTCGCTACAATCGCTCATTTTTCATACCCGCATTGTTGCTATGGTTATAAAGGCCACTGGGAAAAACTTATTTTGGAATCATTGTCTCATCCTCTGTTAAGGATCTTACAACTAATAAAAGGAGCTTTTTTGTTCTTTTATCCTCATGAAATGCCCAGAAGCTGGCTTTATAACCAACTCCCAATTTCTGGACCTTTGCATGCTTTAAAAGATAGTGGAATGATAAACAGGACACTTGTTTAAAATTTCACCCAGAGAATAAAGTTATTCTCCCATTTTCCATTTATTAACTCACTGAGTACTTCAAATCTTTTCAATAGAAATAACCTCATCGTCTCCAAAGTCAGATGTTGCCCAGAGGTTCTATATCCTGTGAGCAAAATATTCAATGGCACAGGTTAAGTCTGGCTGGCATAGAAGGTGTTACATTTAGGGTTTCTCATAAAGGGGCCCCATGAAGGTACCTTTTTTATCCAGATAGAAATGCTTTTACTGAATAGAATTCAGATTGTGCATAAAGATTGCTTGCCGAAGTATACTCTAATGAGCTCTACTAAATTAAAATCACGAGAGGTGGTACGATCCACCTAATGCTAGTGGGCGTTGGGTCAACTGAGGGCAACATCGATTGCCAGCTTGAAAAGTTTCATGGCGCTTAGTCACCTCTTTCTAAAGCCACTGTAGGAACTCCAGGAAGAAAAAGGAAGAAGACAATTATTTCAAACCACCATCCCTTCAGTATAAAACATAAATTCATTCAAATAAAATCAAACACTTAGTAAATCATTGGCTGTCTGGCCAGCCAATAAATGTAGCTATGAGTTCTTTACTGGTAATCTTACTTTTTTGAGTGCAAGCCTAGAAACCGATAGTAAAGTGCGCGAGAAATGAAATTCGTAAACTTCGATCAGTTGCTTCAAAAATGGCGGAAATGGCCTTCTAGCACCTCTCACATTGAGAATTACATACTTTGAGAAAAAGTAGTCTTAGGTTCTACAAGTTGATTTGGTGATCAGAAGTAAGAAGAGCACAAGTTCTCATTGTCATAGAGAAAACTTATTACATTTCAACCTGACCTATATACGGTGTAACGCAACCCATTATGGTTCATACAAATAATTTAAGAGACTAGCGCTATTTTCAATAATAATCGGAACAAAACACAAAATAAAGTGTCAATTTCGTGAAGGAAAATATTTAATAATTATTCCTAATTACAATGAGGCATTCCCTTTTTTCAGAACTTCTTCTTCCGGTTTGCTTGAAGTCCTTCTGTTGGTTCCGCATTCCTTCTTTGTGTCTTCTTCTCAGTAGTGTTATCGTTGAGGATTTTCCAACTAGTCTTGAGTGGGCGCCACCTGTCTTAGCATGTCTCCCTCCCTCTTTTTTGCGGGTCCTATCTTCTCCTCTTCCATGGTTTGGGACAGTCGCTAGAAACCGAGTACTGCACCAGTTTTTGATTTCGAAGGAAGGCCTTCATTCTCTATCTTTCTGACAGCATTCATCGGTTTCTATTTAATGACCATTGCAAGAATTAGTTCAGGATGCTGCTTCTTGTTATTGTTCTTCTTCTTCGTCACCCGGCTGGCCATTGATTCAACTATCTGGGTGACGTACTTCATTTTGTTTTCTGGTTTTGTTCGGGCCATTGTTTCCTCAAGTCCTTGTTTGCTATATGACTCAGTTTCATAAGAGATTCGATTGACATATCTGTGTTCACAGATTCGTGCCAAGGCCTTTATCACTTTCTTTGAGCATTCTAAGGAATCGACAGCGGACATCAGTTTGACAAAATTCGAGAAGACTACTGAAGAATAGTAGACATTTGAAAGGATTCTTCGAAATAGCTGAAAACTAGTAAAGTTCAAAAGCACTTTAACTTAGCTAGCACAGGTCATCCAGTTAGAACACTTTCAAAATTCTTCAGAGGTCTTTTCATCAAATAATTGAGAGAGAAGAAAGACAATTTCGTCAAATTTAAGATTGAAAATAATCCTGGAAGGGATGAAACCTAGAAGCCCCTAATTTCCAGCTGTTTCTAACTTCCTAAACAACGGCCCAAATATCATATCACTTGATATACAAATTAGAACGTTCCACGAAACATCCTCGCGCTTTTCAAATCAGTTAGCAAAATTGATCTGCTTCTGAGTCGTAGCGAAATTCATTACTCCATAGAACCAGAGATTCCGCATATTGTTAGGTAAGGAAAAATTTAATATTTCCATTTTTTATATTTATAAATTTAGAAAGCTGACTCTGCAACATTATTGGACTTTGCTGCCATTTCTTCAGCAATATTTCTGGACCCTTCCACTGTTTCTTCAAAAAATTTAACTTCTCTTCAGAATAAATTCACTTTTCGTCGTCATCCTATATGATCTACAAGCCGATATTCCAATAAGAGGAAGCAAAATCTCATGTCCTCGTTGTTATGGCGAAAACTCAGTTCCATTACAGTTCATAAAATTTCCTGTTAAGTATTATTTTTGATGATAATGAGGAGAAAATATAAAATAAAATAATATTTTTAGTAAGAAAAAATATTTATTCATTATTTATAATTACATTTTCATCTTAAAATGCAGTGATTATTTTTTTTTAGAGAATTTATATTCATGTCCCTATTGACAACTCAACTTCGATTCGATTGTGCTTATTTACGGTTCTTGTTAATATTATTTCATTAAATATCTCCAAAATATAATAAATAATACTTAATTTTCTATCTCAAGAACTGTTGCATAAATTCTCTCATTCACAGTTATAAGTAGCGCGGTTTTTGAAAGCGAAGATAATGCGAACTTATCAATCTCCATTAACCGTGGATTTAACCGACTTGGATAGTTGAAACAAACTTCTCTTTCGTGGGCGAGGTATTTGAACGGTAATTTCACAGTTGTGTTAGAATTACTCGGTATTAATTACGATTTTTCTTGTCCTTTTTTGAAAAAAGGGACTTATTACAAGTTTTTTAATTTCACATTCCTGTCAATTTAAGTTCCAAAGTCAAAATGGGTCTTCTTTTCTGACCCATCACTGTCATTAATGGGTGAAGCGTTCATTTAGGCCTTTTTTTTCCAAGATCTCCATTTTATTGCAAAATAACTTCTATCAGTATAATAATTTGTTATTATATTTCAAACAAATTACTATTTTACACAGAATTATCCGTCGTATTTACTCTGTCATTGAAACAGACATAATTAATGTGTCTGGAAGCCAAATTGTCCTCAAGCGCTTCCGTAATGTAAACATTTTTGTTTATTTTAAGATTGTTTTTAATAATTAACCAGTCAGAAATCAATATTTAACAGCATACTTTATTCCAATAGAGTAGGATAGGAAATTGAAAGGGTAGTAGGCAAAAATGATCAGTGAGATAGCAAAATTTATCTCTGATTTTGTGGTATCCTATTCAGATCAGATAAAATTTCAAAATATCAGATATTTAATCGATTTTTTGAAAAACATTTCTTTGTTCTGACGGAGTTGTTGGCCAAAACTTTAATGAGCCTATTCAATGAAGAGGGTGGATAAGAATTTGTTTATTTATTCCTTCATTTTTTACCAATAACCTAATTATTCACTACCTTTCAACCATTTGCGATCTATTTGGCGCCGAAGTGATAAATATGTTGCGATTTTGAAGAGGGAGAAGTAATTTCCCATTTTAATATCTTCAGACCTTCATCAACTCTCCTTTAAACCGGTGATCTGGAAAAAAGCAATGCAAATTTACTTCAACTATGAAAAGAACACATTCAAATTGTTTCCCTAGGAAGATATTATGTTATCTGGACGCCGTAGATAGTACCGGCAGAAAGCAGGAAATCTGAGAAGGGAAAATTATACGCGGTAAGTAATTATTTTTAAATATAAAAATTTAAATCATATAAAACATATTACCGTTTTACCGGGATGACTAATCGGGAGCTCACACGACTACACCAATTGAGGTCACTGAACACACGATAAACACGTGGGTAGAGTGAGTGGGTTCAATTACAGATGTCTCATCAAGAAACATTTGATATGGAGAACCGGAGGGTAAATGTGCGTGGATATGGGGATATTTCAACCCGGGTTTGTTGAAATAGTAGCAGTCCACTTTCTTAACGAAGCACTTTAAGAAATTAAACCTCCAAATATAAATGATCTGTATAATATTATTTTAACAATCAAGGGAAAAATCTTACTAACTTATACGTAATTGCTGAGCAACTCTAAAGATAGCAGCGACTCCATTTAAAACCGACAATTCCAGTAGAGGCAATCTTCTGGAGTCTGAAGAATTTGTTCTAGACTTCAAAATTTTAAGATAGAAGAAATAAAAATAAATTCAAATGTTCGTCGCCAGAATAAAAATCTCTGAAAAATATTTCACTAACTCTCCAAATATTTTATGGAATGATGTTAGGGAAAAAAGTGACCCTAGTAACAAACAAGCTCGGGGTTAAGTTGAGATGAAATTCGGCTTAAGTAATATTTCCTTTTTAAAGTAAGAAAGTATTAAAAGAGAGAAAGCGAGAGAGAGAATCGTTTTTTCTTATAAAGAAAGGTGAAATACCATCAGATTTATGTCTAAATGTGAGCTTAAAGTTTGCTATGTACGGCTCGATCTACAAAGAACTAGACAGTATTAAATGATAAATCTTCTTGTTCTGATTAAATGTGAATCTCTTGCTAACATTTTAAACTGCGCCTTCCCTGTAAAATTTCTTCACTGGATAGACAATGGCAAGTGCTTCTTCATCAGGTTGAAAAATATTCTTGTCTAATGGTATCAGCGGACGGAATGCGTGAGTCATAGTTATCTCTGACCCATTTAGAACAACAATGGTGAAATCACTGCTCCTACACGTAATCTGAAGCATCCGCTGCGATGACTGTTGGTAAATCTGGATTATAGGAAGTCAAGAGCGTTTTTCATTGCAGCATGGATTTTGGTTTCCCAAACGTTCTTTGACAGTCACAACATCAGGACTAAGTAGTTTCTCTGGAGGAGACGATTCAACAGTTCACGAACTTTTATGCAGGGAGAATAGGAATCTTCTGTAGCAATTTGAGAAATAAATCGAATTAGGACTTTAGCCAGGGGAAACAACCTGGCCGGTAATGGGCAAATTCGTAGAACTGTTTATCAAGGGCTGCCTCAAATGTCCGAATGCCGCTAGAAACCCCCAAATGAAAACCCAATGCCTTGCTCCCGGACGAAGACATCATGAAGCATAGTGTACGTTAATTTTCCGGTCTTATCAATGGCGCTATCTAATCATTATCGGTGGATCATACTACAAGTACACGGATGTAATATCAGTGCCATCAATAAATACCGCGGCAAATATCGGTGCTCTTGACCACATCTTCACATTGCATAGTTTTTCGGGAATTATCTTGTCAGACCCTGGAACACCTTTCTATTTATTAAAGTTCGAGAAATATTGCGATCAAAGAAATGTTAATCATATCCGCACGCCCCTTATCACCCACAATCCAACGGCCGGGCAGAGCGATTTTTCAACACTTTTAAAAGTGCCATGCTGAAAGTGAAAAGGTAAGATGGGACGGAAGAAAGCAGTTGAAAGTTCCCGCTGACTGCAGGATGAATCCTCATTCGATACTGGTTGCAAATCGCCTGCAGAACTAATAATGGGAGCAACGGATCAAATTGCTGTTCATGTTATGATGTCGAAAAAACAAAGGTACATTCACTGTTGATGATCTCCGTCTTGCTCTTGGTTTCCGACCCGATCTTTCCTGAACGGCTGAAACTGTTATAAAGCGACGGTGAAAGTTGTTTATGAAACCCGAATGAGTAGTATCATTTGGATCAGACAGAGAAATAAGATGAGACCACATATTGTGAAAATTGAATTACCGTCTACATCAACCTCACTTCACCTCCTATTGGAGACTTTTAAACTTTCAGCAGATGAATAAACAAAGACTCGTGAAAGAACTTCAGACCACTAATTGCGCTGCACAAAATAGACTTATCGAAAGTCCAGAAGACTTCAGATGAACTTGAAGTTGAAGTCATACGAGAAATAAGCAGCTCAAAGAGTGGGAGATGTCAGGGAGGAAATACAAGTATAGTAGTTATTAAATACTTTTTTCCATGACAAGATAAATATTTTGTTTTATGTTTTACCTCCCTTTTTATTGAGAATAATTAATTATTTACTCAAACTAGTGAATGATCTTGTATAGTGCATAAATTGTCGGAGGTAACTGGATGACGTCGGAAGGTTCAGAAGATATAACTTTTTCTTCTACTTCCCCTCTGCTGCTATTCTGGGAATATTTTGAGATAATTAGCTTGGAGATAGAAGTTTGAACAGAACCCAAAGTTTTAATTTTATCCCGAGAATTTTCATGAACCTTGATGCTTTTGGACTTACACTGAAGGAAGATAAATTGACTCTGAAGAGACAGGTAGAATTGTGTGAATCAATGCCGAGTACACAGTAAGAAGATCTCATGATGGTGCTTGAACAGTTTTCTTAAATTATGATCGCGAAAACTAAAACAAAGGATATTCTCTCGCCCTAGAGGTCTGCTGAATCTCTGGTTCTATTCATTCGAAAATTGCACTACGCCCCAGAAGCGGATCAAACTTTTCCTAACTGGTTGTAAAGGGATATTTTCCGAAACGGTATTATCAGTATCCTGAATGATGATGCAAAGAATGGGTGCTGTTGGAGGATTGATATATGTTATGCATCCAAGAACAACTTCAAATCTCATATTCGATGAAGCTATCTCATTTCTCTCCAAATAATTTGGTGAAAAGTTTTACTAAATTCAAAAGTGCTTTATTATCTTTCTCTCACAAAAAAATGATGACGACTTGATGATTGAAACTTATCGTATCAGTACCATTCAAGAACTTTCCCCCCTACCCACATTTTTGTGTTATTTCTAAGGATCGTTTCATGCGCCTACTTTTTTGAGCGATTATCAAGAATCTTTTCAAATTGGGGTCAATTTTGAATTATCAAAGACGGGAATAAATTGCATTTGAAGGCTTTGCTAATAAATTTAAAAATTTAAAATAATGTGTAACAGCGGCTTAAATTAGCAGAAATTCGGTGAAAGCAGCTCTCTGAATCAATCCTTTCCCAGAATGCTACCCTTCTGCGAAAACTTCCAATGAAATGCTGGCTCGGTGCGCAGAAAAAAGGTAACAACGTGCCTAACAAAACCAGAAATCAGAACGAAGAACGTCACCGAGCAACTCAAAGAAGGATATCAAGAGAAATGAAAATTCACAGAAAAATCCCTCCAACAGGCGGAAAGAAGAAAGATAAAAGGGAGCAGCTTTCTGAATCAGGTCCTAAATAATTAAACCAATCAAAACCAGAATCGAAGTTGAATGCTATCATGAGGATAGAGAATGGTGATCTTTCCTCGAAAACTTAAGTTAATGGGGAGTTTCGCTTCGGGTATACAAAGCGAGAGGTTTGAAGTAAGAGAAAGGAAAGGGATAGTTCCACAAAAGAAGAAAGGCTGCTCATTCAAGAACTTATGAAAAACTCTAATTACAGATGGTAAGATGAAGCAGACCGAAGCTGTATCAATCGCTCGAATACACCCCTGAAAAAGGAATGCATCATGAAGGAATACGCAAACAGTTGAATGACTTCAAACAAACCCAGAGAAGAAATTCTTCAAGGAATGCCCAATTTTAGAAGGAAAGGCTTCAAGGTGAAGGTAAAATTATGAAAAATTGTTAAATATTTTTATTTTTCCATTGATATTGAAAACGGCTCGCTTATCCTATAAAATTTTTATATAAACTAATATGAATCACGATATATTATACATTGTTTGAGTAGAATTGCTATAATTTTTTGCTAATAACAACGAGAGCCTGTGTTTTTCCTTCTTCTGACTGAGATCTCGCATTATAGATCTCAAAAGCACCCCATTCCAATCGCTCTACCTTGATATGCTCGGAAGGTGGGAGAGAAATTGATTACGTCTTTTTGGGGGTTAGAAAAGAAAGGGCCCGCTTTTCTGGGTTTGTTCCACATGGTTCTAACAGGCAGCTCATGAACAAAAGGATTTTTAGAGTATATTCTGTGTCCTAAATTTAAGTGAGAATATGAAAATTTTACCACATACTGATGAATAATTTCACGCCTCTAGGGTTAAGTTTATTTCCACATATTACTGTACTTTTGACAATTTAAATTATCGTAAAATAATTTAACATTTCCAGTAAGAGTATCTCCTGATTTGAAATTGGTTCCTCTCAAACTAGCTTTGTAATCTGAGATGCAGATTAAGCCGAATGATTGTTGACTGAATGTTTCAGAATGCTATTTTCAAAAAATACATTAATTTAAACAATTCTAAAAAATTATATCTTGCCTTTTAATTAACTGAAACCACCGTATCTAACAACTCCCTCCTCATGGCGCACTCACAGATCCAGAATGTGGAATATCGATTTGTCTCGCCTATCTCGCGATGACCTAGACTTTTGTCTGTGTAATCTCATACGCGCCAACTTTAAGATACACAATTTATTCTCTTTATTCTTTATGTCATTTTTTTTCCTTTCCCTCTCTATTCTCTCCCTCTTTCTTTCAAATTCAGTAACAGACATGGAGTCTACCAGTCTAAAATAAGTGATCTGGAAGTGATATTTGTATAATTTATATTGAACCTTCTACTTGCGTGGACGTTTATCTTTTCCACGTGGTCCGGAATTGCTAGAAGACAAATAAACCGGCAATAGAGAATGGGTTTTTTTAAATGATAATGAATGATCGGTTCAAAAAACAGATTGGTTCACTTAGGGCACTCTGTAACGATTAAAATCGCTTTATAAAATGGGGAAATTTGTATAAAAGAGAAAAATCAATTTATTTTCTTAGATGGAAACGTTTAGAAATAGAAAAATTCAAATTCAATCCGGAAGACTGTCATTCCGGAAGGTAGTTATTTTAAGACTGGCACGGATTGCTTGATTTATTTAATTTTGTAAAAATTTTATAATTATTAATAATGTCTGCACGACATAATACAATTTTTGTGATATTGAGAAACGGCACCAACTTTCAAATCACCAACATATGAAAGAGGAGACTGCAGTAATGTTGTCCCTGAAACTCCAAAATGTTTCATTAGGACAAGATAGGAGATATATAAATACTGTGGAAGAGGGAGACAGAGAGTAGGCTTCTATCGATACTGTGAAGCCTCTACAGTATCACAAGATTTAGAATAGTTCATCTAATCTCAAACAGTAGATAATAAGATTACTTGTAATTTAAAAGAGGTGAACCGATTCATTAGCCAATAACACACAGACTAAATGCCTTTAAAATGAGGTCTAAGGGCCGCCTTCTAAGGTAGCGATCGAAGATCGGAAATCCACTTCATCCTAATGCAATTTCCTAAAACCGGAATCTTATGGCAGGAATCTGATTTATTTAGACACTTGAATGTTCAGTAACTATCCAAACTGGAGTTTCTTTCTGCTAAAGCCGGCAGGTGTCTATCAACACCTGGCGATTAGAGATGATTGACTGGCGGCAAGATCTCCACTATAGTGTCCACAGGCGGTCCCGCTATGTGTTTGTGTGTTTGCACATAGATTCCTAAACAAGTGTCCATCATCACGCCGAGACTCCGACAACGGAGAAATGTTTTGTATACAAACCTAATTTACTTATTAATAGATTGGGGGTGGCTTTTCTGCCACCTCCGAACTGATCTGACGACATGAATGACTTGACTTATTCCCTATGTTCGATTGATGTGGTCTCGATAGACCCTCCCAACGTTATTACACTTTCTCTCCATAAATGTTATTTTAAATTGTAATTTTATTATTTTATTCACGATTTTTTGTTAAATAACCAAAATTTTTAATAAAACATGTTGGTTATTATACTACTTATTTCGCTTTAGATTAGGGACGTGGGTGGAGAAATGATCAAATAAGGCGATTGTCACGGAGTGTGAGTTGAGAATTAGAAGCTGTGGTACTTCAAATGCGCTGTGAGAATGTCAACCTTGATCGATCGAGAGATATGATTTGGAAGGGGGGGGGGAAGAAGGAGGTGGAGTTCTGTGCTATTTCGAGTAATTTATTATTTTTAACAATAAAAGAATTGATGATCGCGGTAATTAGGAAAAAATGCCACTTCCATAAACTAGTGTCAATATTATATTTGACAACGCTCTATATGGCTAATAGTAGAATAAAACGGATGTTTTTTATGGTTTCTAATGCGATTTGGGTACGCAGTGGTCCATACTGCACACATTTCGACAAAGACCGTTTCAAGTAAATTAAAATCTCTTGTGCCTTTTTAAATATCATGAAAATGAAGAGGGGAAGAAGTTATTTCCCTTTTATTGCGAATTAAAATTATGTATAATAAATTTTAAATCTCCTTCAACAGGCGGAAAAATCCTCCAAGGTTAATAGTTGCTCAAGGTCGCCTCCTTCTAAATTGTTTTTATTGTAGTAAAAATTTTAAAATTTTAACTTTTGCTACTTAAGATCTTATTTCAAAGAGCCTGTAGGGGGACCAGCTAAGGGCTAACAACTAGTAACAACTAATGATAGTTCTAAGAGTAGAAGACAAGATTTGAACATTGTCATTTGCCAAAGTTCATTGAATCAACCATTCTAACGATTATGTAAAATTCTGCTCAGATTTAATTTAATTGAATTAGTTTAAATTTATTTCAACTTGAATTCCAATTTAAAAATAATTGTTTTTATGTTAATTTTGCACCTGTTAGTGCGTTGAGCAGAGCTGATCAAATTGGGCATTAATTCATTTCATCAAGTTAAATCGTTTCCTCTCAAGCCCAAGTCAAAAAACGGGAAAAGTGAGACTTAAAATGACGATAGAATTGTAATTGACGGATCAAAATTGTTTCAGAAAGGTATTAACTATAACTCAATAGTGGACAATTTTCTTGGAAGTCTCTCTCCTCGAAGAAACGGTCAGAGTTTCCCAAGGCTTGCCCGGAGGTTATGTTTAAGAAGATTGACATAATTAACAAAGAATGTTAATTAATTGGTCCAGTTACCCACAATCATGCTGGTCTTTCTTTCTTTAAAAAAGGAAATTAATTGATGTGGCAGGACCAACCATTTTACCTATTCTCTAGCAATTTTGAATAATAATTTGATCAGCGAACTAGGGAGCGATTTATTAACTTGGAAGTTCGGAGTGTTAATACTTTAAAACGCCCATTTAAAATTGAGGGAAGTAACTTTTTTGGCGTTCTCCGCTCGATCCCCTCCACTCACCCTCCCCCCCCTTTAACCCTTATTGAACTTTACCCAATCACTTTCAGTTGCATTCTTACAATGAAAATGTTTTATACATTTCCGCATTGCTTTGATTAAAACGTATCATTCCCATATTGATTCAGTATTCCTAACGAAGAGGTGAAAGCACAAGAAGAGGGATTCACTGAAATACCTTAGATCTCTCCAAAAAAATAAGTTTCTGGAGTGCTGCTCTTGTTAATAATAAGAACTGAGAGCCCACTTAATGACGATCAAAATTAGTGACGGATTATGGATATTTAAGTTTAAATGCTTCTGTTCCGATTTCGGTCTAATTTGGGGTCGATGTTGAAGTATAGGTTCTAACTTGAAACGTCCCAGATAAACCCTTTACATTGGAATTGAGTACCCACTTTCCAAACCATATTTTAAATCCCTCCGTTTGTTTATATTGGCTAAATAAATTATTTAATTAGATTAGAAGTACATCATATTATAAAAAAAAATAATAAAATTTTCAAAATCCTTCTGTTATTTTATGCCTCTAAGCCGCCTAATAGTATATACGATCATTCCTCCTTCATAGAATCGACATTGTAGAGTGGAAATTGTTCCAATCCAGGGGAAAAATCGGGAGATTTGAACTTTAGAGGGTGAGCTTGTTACCTGAAATCAAATTAAGTAAAACTCCTTGAGTCCCTGAACTTACCTTAACGCTTAGTGATTTCCTCCCCTAAACCACCTCTTGGACTCCAAATTAACCGATCTTGTTTACTTCCAAAAATAAAAAAATTTTTGCACTATTGTTGATAATAATGGTATAGAAATTTAAAAGTTATTGGCAATTTTTTCTGTAAAACACCAATAGAAAACATTTAATGTCCAAAATCTCATTTCGATAAAATGCGATTTGAATTTAATTTGTCCCTTATTGCATAGGTTTTCGCACTATCCAATCACTGCTAAAGAAGCAGTAGATTTTCACGGTAATCAATAAAATCAATATTTATTTTAAAGTAAATAAATATGTATGTACTGCAAATTTTTTTATCTGATTGATTAATTCGTGAATATTTTATCGTACGAAATTTTAAGGGAATATTGTTTTCTCCCCAAGACTATGCAGTTTAAATTTCCTGTTTTGTTTACTTTTGACAAGGAACTGGACGGATTTTGTTTTTGAAATCTCCTTAAATCATTAACCTGATTGAAAAAGTCAGCTTCGATGTGTTTACACAGCTGTTATCAAAGAGTTACTTTAATTTGTTTTCACATGTTCTGCAATTGACTTTAACTCTTTGCATTTTAGAATTCTTCGACGGTTGCTATCTTTCAAAGTACAGACAGTTAGGAGACCCTAAGTAATTTGATATAGACTTATGGAATAGTAAAGAACAAAACTTGGTGGTGTTTCCTAATAAATATTATATACGGGGTGCGTAAGGTATCTGAGGCCAGCCTACGCACTTTTGAAATTGTTAATGGTTGAAACTTACTATTTCTTGTAACAAAACAAATAACCCAGGTTCTGTTTTATATATCCTCCTTCGACTCCTATCATCCACTCGACTCGAGTTCGAAAGCGACTGCAAACCTTCATCAGGTGGTCTTTATTGATGTCCTCCATTCCTATGACTACTGCTTCCATCAGAGATCAGCATTTGGCGTTATGGGGATGCTTATTAACTTCCTTTTCAATCCCGCCCCGTTCCACCCCATACATAATAAACTAAAAGATCAAGGTCTAGTGAGGTAGAAGGTGGCATTACATGATCACGAGCCTTCTCGGTCATCCAATCGTAGGTTTTGAGAATTTTATGGGATGAAGCCGAATCTTGATGGAAGACATAGGGGCTCTTCCGTTGACTGCGCTGCTTATCCAAGCCGGCTTAACAATGATTTTAAAGGTCCCCACGTAGGAATCTGCATCTGCATTGACTCTAAGGCCTTGTGGAAAAAAATTGAGGAGTCATGATGTACCCTTCACTGCCACTCACAACACCGAAAACCATCATTGTTGCTGGAAGCTTCGTGCGCATGCACAACAGTTGGAACTTCGGTGGGGTCTGCCCACCCGCACATAGCCAGCCATCTATCATTTCTTCCACTGACTTTTTTATCCTGGTCAAAGTTAATTTCGTCGGAGAAATCCAAGGACACCCCTCTTCTTTTGGGCGCACGCACTAAATGATTGTCTTGAGTTGTCTTTTATCCGTAAACCGATCTCGCCTAAGAACGCATGATTTGTATCCGAGGTCTGGATGAACAACACTCCTTATTGCTCCTTTGAAGATATTTTCCAAGATGACGCGCATTGTCTTGCTAGGATATTTTCGTCCATCATGCTTCATCCAATGCTTCATCATATAATTCTCCGCCTAAGCGTCCGTCTGAAAAAAGTGTGGCTCCTTGCCGATCTGTAGAATAGTTTCTATGTTACGAGGATTTCGCTTAAACAGCATTAACAGATAAATCAAATACGCTTTAGCAGAGTATTTCATATTTACTCTACGAATACAACATAACCTCCCTCTCATTGTCACATTTTATGAATGTTTGGAGCTAGTAATTATACGGTATCGCTAGAAATATTATAAAAGACTACAAATTTTAACTGTGAAAAGTAACTGAAATGATTCAACAGGCAGTTCAACAAATGACAAAGAGATGGCATCCAAAAGGTGCTGAAAGCAAAGCCAAGATATCGAAGAGAAATAATTCATTTGGTTTTTGAAATCGAGAAGTATAATATTCACCACATGATCAGTCTGCGCTCCGAGAGGTAAATTTGATGACTCATCACTTGGATTGCGGCAAATGCTTGTCTGCGATGTTCAGCATTATCTGATCGAGGTTTTAATCTTGGTGATCGGTATTTCCACTTCGATTTACTTCTTCCTCCAGTGATTGAGAAGCCAAAATGATCTTACACGCTATTCAACAGCTTACAGTCTTAAGACAGCAGAGGTGAATGAATGACGGGGTAGAAATTGAATGGTCACGTTTTGTTGTTTAAATTTATCAGATTTGAAACCGCATTAAGACAGTTATAAACTTGATCACATAATGAAAATTGGAAGTACTTCCAAAATAAAACGAAGGAGAAGATCAGTCAAATTACAAATTCTGTGTTTCACTGGGACTTTTATGCTTGAATAACTTTTAATCTCTTTTAAAGTTTGATAAATAGAAAGCTGGATTTGAACTTCATATTGTTTCAATTAATTTCATTTTTTCTGTAATCGCTTGAATTGTCAGTCAATTAGACATTTGCAAGGAATTTTCAAGCTGCTGTTTTATCAAATGATCCTTTGAAGGCGCTCGAACGAAATAACATATCACCACTGAGATATATCATTTTTAAGCATTCTTGTTGTTTAATTGAGTTAAAACGGTTGAAAGTGGACCGGTGATCATTGGGTCCAGGGAGCTATGATCCTGTCCATAGTGCAAGACCATAGCTTTCTTTTCAGTATGCATTCGCATGAAGTTGTCAAACTCGTATGCTGATTTCGTTCTAATTCTATTTAGGTTTTAGAATACTGCAAATGAGGTTGTGGGTCGATTCACATCATATCGAACCAGTCAAACCAAAGATTTCTTTGATGTCCTGATGGATTTGCTTTAAACGTGTCTTTGTGTAAACTTTCTTTTTGATTGTCACTGAAACGTGACAATTCAAAAAGGGATTCGAGGTAAGATCATAGGGAAGAATTTCTCTAACAGTCCCAAGACAAATTTTTCCTTGTTGAAGCTGGGCTATGGAAATTCCCAGAGGAATTCGGTGAGCTAGCGCCTCACATGTCAGGTCTCTATGAAATCCTAACAATGATAGATAATTGTGAGTAAAAATATTAAATATTACCATTTCAATGTATAAAAATGCTATATTTTATTAATTAAATGAAATTAACAAAAATACAATTAATTTATAATAAAATGAATGAAAATATTGTGGCCACAATAGAATTGCTGTGTGTGTACCGCGTGGAGAGATCAAAAATGATGCACTTTTTGTGAGGGAATTTTAGTAGTATAAGATAACGGAAATCAAAACTTCGAATTAGGCAGAAGACATCAACAGTCTCCAGTAGGAAAGGAACAGGAGGCATAATTGCGATGGATAATGGAATTGTAATTTGTGTAATTTGTTTTTCATCCTCCGTAATATCCACATGCATGAGTGCATTTCATGCACGATTAAATAAACGGTCTTTAGAGGCCAGCCATTCGTTCATTTAGATCCATTTCCAAAGGGCAAATACCACTGAACTGCCTTCAAATTTGCACATTGGAACAAAGAAAGCCCCTCAAAAGGCACGTTTACAAAGGTAATCGGCAACACGACTGGTTTTCTTCTCCGCGTGCTGTGTGCAAATGACTGCGTGAAGGAATAAATCGTCCTGTCCGCACGATATTCTCCGAGGTGCAATTTTACTGATCTCTATTTTCTATGAAGTGGAATGATATTAGGTTATGAGTGATAAGACGAAATCTTCTTATATGGTAATAAAAATATCAGACGGTGTTAACCTATCAGGGATGAGACGGCATCATCTTGCGAGTCATCAAAGCTGGAGGAGCTGCGTTTCTCCCATTTTAAAATGATTTAGTTATTTAGTATCTATTAAATTCATTAAAATATACATATATATTTAAATATATCAGTGTATAATGAAAAAATCTAAATTATTTCTTTATTAAGTAAAATTTTAAGGACATAAATTGAGTAAAAATGAGACATTTCGAAAATAATTTCTTAGAAAACAAAAGTGCCAAATTAATAAAAATCATATCATTACAATTTACAATTTAAAATTTTCACAATTTTGCTTAATTCTGTGTTTAAAATAATTTTGTATAAATATTTTTTTCAGGGCAGAGGGAAAAAATATCGTGTATTTATTTATATTTTTCTCCTTCATCACAGTTCCGATCTGAGAGAAAATATTTTTAGAATTCCCCGCGGTACAAGATAAACAAATAGAAATCCGATTTGATTTAGAAATATTTTACATTTTCAAGGTGCACATTTTATCATTTTTTTTCCTCAAAATCATGAAGTTAAAAATATTTAAATGGCTCCATATTTTGAAATTTCAAAATTTTAGATTTGTTTTAATAAGAAATAGAAATCTGTTTTATAAATTTCGAATGTTAATAAATATTATTATTTTAATGATAGTTTATATTTTTTACGTACTACATACTCAATCATTCTCAAATCGTCTATCTACCTCTTCCACTCGTCTAGTGCTCTGGTTATCGATTGCCGTCTGTGGCCTTTCATCCTTAAATCTCCATTAAATAAGGATACACGGACGCTCAAGATCATTTGTAAGCTCTAATAGCAATAAAAGCCAATCGAAATTAAGATTTATGTTGCGACAGGATCTCCCTGACTTTCAAGTGAACGAAGAGAATGTGATAGAATCACGTAAGGGAAATGAACAGTCAGGTTAAGTGAATTCACCTTGCTCACTTTCAACCTATGGAGCATTGTTTGTGTTATCTGCTAAACATCCTTTGGGATCACTTTGTCTACTCTAACATTGGAAGAAAAGTAAGTTCAAGTGGCAAGAATGATTATCACGATTAAAAACGGGTCAATAAGAGCCGAACATCATAGAAAACCCTTTGCTGAGGTCCAGAAGACGATTAAGGCAAGCCTAAATTTGGAAAGTGAGCTGTCCACTTTGCAAGTATCGTACAACTCAAACCAAAGAAATCAAATGAAGCAGGACTCTCTGATCTCCTGCTCTCTATATATTTCTCATTTCACCCACTTTATCGTTTTGAAAACTCTCTTTAAATGATATAAGTTGCATCCCATAATAAAAAAAACAGCAAATTTTTGTTTTACTGTGATAATAATAAAGACGTGTAGACCAGTAACCCCGTCTCAGATAGCGTGGTGAGATCGGAGATGTTAAAATTAACTTTAGTCAATCCCCAGTTCGTTTGAGTGAAGGGAAGTTCATCCAAATCGCTCATCTTCTCTACTCGGGACAAATTAGACCTTTATTTCCTATTTCTAATGGGTTCAAGATGGAAACCATTATAACTTTGAAGCTTCCTGTCCACTTACTTGTCATTAAATTCGAGTTTCCAAAGGACCACAATGAGTAAAAAGGAGATTCCAGTCCATGTGACAGCATAAAATTAAGTTTATTCAAATGTATTATGAAGAATTCATTATAATATTAAATTTAAGGATGGCGTACACCTTCAATTTTGAAGCCTGTCATTCATATCTACCGATTTTTGGAACCCTTCTTAAATAGAGTATCACATTTATTTATAATATTAATGTAGGAGATGTTATTATTGCCCCTGACTACCATGTTATTTATTAATTTGAGCTCATTACTGTTCAGGAGCAATTTATGCGTCCGTCATTAAATTCACTTTGAATAAATGATATATTTGAAAGGCGTAAACCGTAAACACCATTAGAAAAAATGGTATTCAACTTTAAGTGCCCCGTCAAAAGTCAAAACTGTCATCTCAAAACAAATGCCATTGAATTTAAAAGCGTTTTAAAAATTAAGATGAAAAAGTGGCAAAATTGAAGGAAGGGAATTTTACTTGTTTCCTATTGGCTCCCTTAATTTATTTATTGCTATTACAATATAATTTATAATAATGGCTACAAAATGACACCGTTCCTAGATCTGAGTTGGGACCAATTTGAAAGAAAGAAGAAACTGTAAAATCGAGTTAAGGTGGAAATAGACAAATCCGAGGTTAATTCAAATTTCCGAGAAAAGTTTGTTTAAACTAAGTCTTAATTACTTGACCAATAAAACGCCTGCTAGTCGTCTTCCTTCAATTAATGAGTAATTTATTAAATAACACAATAGCCAAAATATTTGAGTATATCCATTTGATTTATGTTTTATTATTTTGCTTAATTCATTCACACTTCTTAAAATAGAGGATCATAAATTAATTAACTTACAATAAGATGGGAGATTTGGCGTCGTTAGACCCATAAAATGATATCTTTAACCAAAGTACAAAGCGGTGTTTTAATTGGCTTTTGAATTATAATTTGTCTGAACATATTTCCTCCAAAAATTTGTCATTTTTTGTGTAAATTTTGGTTAGTTAAATGAATGAGAGTTCCTCTATCACTATTTGCCTCAAAACATAAAGAAAATGTGAAAAAAGATTACTTTTTTCGATCAGGTACTCGATAAATATTGACAAAATACCTTTCAAAATTTGAATTTGAATGGAGCGTGTAGTAAGTGCAATCGTCACTCCAATTTTAAATTATAATTCTTCATTCAACCGTGGGTTGACAAAGACTCTGTTAGTTTCTTAGCGTTATTCGGAAGGTGGCGAGGATGTAAAATTATTCTTCAGCTCTGCTCAAGGCGTCCAGCTTGTTAATTCACTTTTGCAGGAAGAGTTTTCGATCTATTAAAAGGGTATAACTAGCTAACAGCACTCCGAGAGTGGAAGTGGTTCTAAAAACTTTTCGTTATTTCAAGCTTAAAGTGTAACTAAATGAGGGGTAAAGTTATAATGTCATTTTAAACTTTTAAAACAAATGATAAATTTCCCGGTTCAAATTAAAGTCTTAACATTTTGACCTTGAATAATTAATGCTATATGCCCATTGAAGGAATGTGAGTAGGAAGTTTCACTAGATTTCTGAAGATGCGCTAATTTGTTAAACTTAAACACATCACAGATCGAATTTTGCTCAGATTGTGGGTCGGTGAAGGCGTGGAAATGGCACTCTTAATCAAAGAAGTGACCATTTAAACGGTTGACCTAATCGTATATTCTCATGTGATTCACAAATCTTGGAGGATTTCACAATATTCACCCAAATCGCAGAATACTATGATTCGTGTGTTTTTTGACTTGCTAAGAAATAACCGCCAATTTTACTAAAATTTACTACAGAGACTTGTTGAATCGGTTATTTACTTAATAAAGAAGGCGAAATGCCACTCATCAGATTTTCGACAGTCCCTTGAACTGATAAGAATTTCGTATCCAGTCGTAAATCTAGGAAATTTCCCATTTTTATGGGAACCAGACTCCCACAAAACACGGTCCTATTATACCTTACTTGGTTAGACGCATGCAGTTCTTACAATCTTCTTGACCTAGAGGTACAATTAGGACGGCAATTGAACTATCCGAAATGACGAATTTAGGTCAATTCAGGATTCAAGGTTAGTAGCTTAATGTTTGAACATCCTAGAAACAGTGGAAGGCTCGGATCTTGTGCTGTAAAGAAAGTCATGACATACTTATCGGAATATCCGATCGGACTATCGGACTTGCTCAAAAGTTAAGAACATGTGGTCCGTGGAATTCGGGATTTTACACTTTCACAACGCAGCAAGTAAGAATATTTGTCATTGCATTTTAAGTGATTCGGTTGAACTTAATGTCAATATTTTAAAATTGTCTCCCTTAAAATTACAGAACAAGGTCATTGTGGTTAGTAAACAGTGATCTGGCAACCATGGATTCCCAACTAAATGAGCTCGGATGTTATTTCATTAGGTCGATCTGTCTTCACAATCGAGAATATCGTTTTAGCTGGTAGCAATTTTAGCACATTCAGATCACACTCACAACACAGGATAGTTATGTCGGGTAGGGGGCAGGCATCAAACCGACGAATTCTCTTTCGATGAGTGACCTGAAGTTTCGAAGTTCAGAATATCGAATGCAAGAGTATGGTTAAGTTGGTTAGAATCGATTAAGCGTTTGCGATACTGGTAAGTTCATCTATTCAGATTGCCAAATGTCAGATATTCTCCATACATTCAAGGGGGCTGGATCTCTTGCCTCAAATATTGTCATCTTAATCCTTTGACAACTATCCCTCCGATTTTAATATTAACATTGCTAGTAATTTTGCCACCGTTTGCCATTGGCTAGACTAATTCATAAGTCAAAGAGTGAATGTGTCTTCTAATAGAACGTCATGAAACTTCAAAGGAAATAGCATTGAAAGCCAAAAATATTTTAAGAAGACTTTCGGTATCAACAAGAAACTTTGAGCAAACGAAGTCAAAGTGGGATTAACTTCTAATTTTAACTTAAAGAGAGGCTTCGTTCGTTTCGGATTTCATGAGGAAGTCCAATTTAATGGTAAAATGTTAGTCTCTAATTTAATGTCCGCCAAACTGCTCACATTATGCTCGATAAGCAGAAGAGTTTAATCATTAAAAATAAATAATGCATTAAGAGATTTGTTTTAATAATGTTGGGTACAAATTGTACCCAACCTCTAGTACATACAATTGAACTCACCTGATTGAATTGAGGTGAGTGAAATCGCAAGTAGTATTTCAAATTTAAAATAAAATTTAAATTTTATTTTACTTGAATTGTATAATATTATATTATTTTATTTATTTATTTATTTTAAATACCGCAAGTAAATGTTGCCCCTAATGTTTACTATTTACAAATTATAAATATATTAAAATTATTCTGGGGAGGATCTTAAATATTTCAAGCAGAGAATATGGAAGGGACAAATGGAGACAAATGTGGGTAAATTTTGAGGGAACTTTTTGATCAAAGTATGTGAAGCTACTGTCTGAACGAATACGTGAAGTTCGGTGATTCTCCCAGTCCTTCAGTTTGTATATTTGCCACAAACTATGTGGATTATTTTCGAAAAGATATACTTTTTTGAAGAAATAAGATGCGTTTTGTTCGTTTTTTCCCCTCATCAGAATTTCCTTTCACGACTGTCACCGGTTGTCAAGCAATATTTGCTGTGATGCTTCACTGTCCCTTTTTCCGCGATTAATTGGAAGAACCGGTTCTTAACTACTATCATTTCATAGCAGACCTCCTTAGTGTGCACAGGAAAAACTCGTTTTAGGGCTTCAGACGTGATAGTTTCCTACTACGGTCTTGCAGGGACATAATCTGCGTTGAATCCGTTTAAACGATCAACAAGTCGTGTACCATGCGGGATAATTAAAAGGAAATCCAGCGATATCCATCTCTATTAATTTAATGGTGTTCAAGAGGAAGGTAGCAAGATGCAGGTGTTCTACCGGAGTTTTCGGTGAATTTCTGTACCATATTTTATGGGTGACCATTAAAGTCATAAGCAAAAGAAAGCAACTTTTATACCTTCGAAGAGAACACGGTTCTTGGGACACTATGATCAACAGTGTATGGTTGATTAAAATGTCATCCTCGGCCTCATCGTTCACATCATAGTCTAGGCGAGTGCCTTCAAGAGGTTTTTGAAAGTGCTCTAGAATGGAGATAAAGAAAAGGCCTCGATTTTCATATAGCAGATATCCATACACTTTTCTGACACAAATTCGTCTCACTTTTATCCAAATGGAACAAATTAGCATGTTTTCATTCCCTCGATCAAATGATGTAATCTTTCATTGTCAAAACCAGTTGTAATTCTCAAAACTGGAAATTAATTAACCTAAATGATTTGAAATTCTATGCTGTCTGTCACCAAGTTAAATGTCAAAACTTCCAAGTCCACATTTTGTCACTTTTTGAATAAATATTTACATTCTTGTATCCAGATAGTTATTAAGTAATATGGTGGAACTATTTAAGAGCCCATATTCGTTAAAACCCTGCAATCCTGAAGAGAGAAGACTGAGGCTTTGAGTATCACATGTATTGCATTAAGAAAGAGTAAAATTCTACTTTTTCGGGTCAGAGAGACTTGAGCTCTTCAGTTCCTCGAGAAGAAATTGACCTACTTATTAGTTCTTAGGATCTATTTTTTCTTCGGCTTAACCCTTAAAGTAAATAAACAATTTTTCGTTTATAGAGAAAAGAGAGAAATGTTGAGAAGTTACTAATTTTCACCTCCATTGAAGGTTTCATAAGTTTTTTAAGAGCATGACCGAACTGTTCAATTATCAAAATCTCCTGCAAATCCTCGGGCAAATTAAGACTTTTGGCTTCTAATACTAAGTTCATCACTTTCGAGACTGTTCCGTCTATTTCGCACTCGGGGATGAAATTTTGAACCAATCTAAATTGTCATAGATATTCAATTTAACTTACATTTCAGAATTTATCATTTCTTTTTCATTTACATCGAGTTCGCACGAGTAACTCGATCCTTCAGTAGCACAATTATAGGTTTTATTTGGAGTAAACATGTTTCACAACTTAATTTTTAAATATGAAATGAAAATGGCAGACAGTTTTTAAATTATGGCCCTGTGACATTTATTAGATGTTAAATAGACTTCACTATTTAATCATTATTTTGAGTGATTTCTGGTGAATTCTGTGGCGTTCGCCTGAAGAGGCCTCCAGCCAATCAGTAGCCACTATTCCTGGACCTTAGCGTTGTTTGTATATATGAAACAAGCTCGTGGATAATATCTCATAAGGAGCATAAAGAGTGCACAATTAAAATAAAATTCTTGCTATCTCATTGGTACGGAGCTTCCAATAAGATGCTTCTCTATGATCTAAACTTGCATGAACAATGAAGGGCAATTAATAAGAGTTGAGCTAATTAATAATCAATTGATAAGCGCTGTACATTGAGGACTAGTAATGTGATAATCAGCCAAACAAATCACTACATTTGAATTTATCCTACGTCATCACTAATCATTAAATTTGATTAGCTCGTCCTCACAGTAATGTCTGTAAACTGTTAACCTTTCCTGTGACTCCAAGCGCTCTATGGATAAACATCGTGTGTCCTCAACTGGAATACTTTCATCGATCGGAAAAGGTAAGCATACCTCGGATGATAGTTGCAGAGGTACCGCTTAGTCGGCTATATTATTAACCAGTCCTGTCTGCACTGCCCCTTCCTATTCCTACAATCGTCCCGTCCAATTAAAGCACACATACAATAATGTCCTCACCCGCGTCCTCATTCAAGTGACGATTATAAATAGCCCTCCACTACACACATAAACACACAGAGACTGTCGCTTGCAGACACATCTTCCTTCGCTCCAACCTTTTCCCTCAATTCTCCGTTCCCCTCTGGTCTCTGTACTGAGGTTTGTTCAATACATCCAGATCTAATCAGTCTTTGGTGTTCCGTTCCATTGCTGTTAGCCATTACTCTAACCGCTACAGATCCCTGGTTCCTCTGGCCATATATTTGAAATGAAAGATACAGGATCCCTCTATTAATAAAATTGTATTTCATTAAACTCTGCAATATAAGAAAATAATGAGAAAAAAGAAATATTTACTTTTTGTTTAAGTAATCACCAAAACGTAGTGGTTTATTTAAACATAATTAAATTTTCTTATTCTAAAATATTTAAAGAATGCGCATACGTGTCTTGTATTTCATTCAGGTCCACTCACTTCACTATATTGTTTATTAAATATTTACATTTCATTTTATTAGCAATAAACGACTTTATTCATTGGTGGTCTTCAGATGAGCAATCAAGTTCAATCCCCTGAACATATGGCCGGTTATTCCTTAGGCGTTGAAGGTAAATGGTTTTAGTGATGAGACCCCAAACGCCACTTGTCACCAATGGGGAGGACAATTACTGTCTCCATTTTCAATAAAAGCATTGCATAATAATGCAATAAACATATAAACCGAGTCTCTGGTTAATTTAAATTTGAAAAAAAACCAATTTTTTTCTTGTTTTTTTGATACCATAGGCAGATTACTGGGGTTAGTTCTATTTCAGTGAAAACGGGTGGAGAGGTTTTCCAGTTCAGAAAATATGCTGGAAACGTGTCCCTTCCATGAGAATTATATAATTGAAATTTCAGAGTGCTTAATAATTTTGGCTTATGTAAGTAGTTTAGAAAAAATATTGCATAGTCTGACTAAACAAAAAGCTGAAAACGGGAGTTGTGGAAGTTATTCTGTCTTATCGAAGATCAGCGAGGGTAATGGATCATCGATGGTTGATTAATGAGGAATGTTGGCATTCCGTTTTTTGCAAATTTTATTGATTTGATATAATTTTTTCCTGGAGAAACACCTGAACACAGGTTGCACTACATCCATCCGAGGTGAATTAAAGTGGAGAGGATCGTGTAGATATGGAGTTTAAATCCAGATTATGTGGAAGATTTTACGCAGTGTTAAATTTGAATAGAGGTTGTGAGCGTTTTGATTCTTTGACATGTTGTAATGTTCATATGTGCAGATATCTATCATTTATACAGAAATCTTTTGCTCCCTTTCCGCCAATTTGCTTCACCGCACTATTAATAAGATACAAAGAAGACAGAGTGAAAACAGAAAGGCCCATCATGTCCATTTAGCTGAATAAACAACTACCCTTGTGGAGGGTCACCAGTTTGTAGCGGCAGATGGCTAACGGTAAATGAAAGAAAAAGAACGCCAAGGATTGCGTTGAGCAGGTTGTATTAAACAAAGCTCAGTACAGAGTCTCAAGGGAAAAGAGAGAATTGGAGGAGAAGGATTAGGCAAGGAGAGATGCGTCTGACGAGCTGGGGTTCCCTGGTGTGTGTGTGTGTCTAATGGGAGGCTGTTTATAAGCGACACTTGGGGTGAAGACACGCATAAGAATATAATCGTATGCGTGCTTTAATTGGTCGGGACGATTGTAGGGAAAGGAAGGGCCAGTGCAGACAAGACTGCTAATAGCAGGGCCGACCATGCGGTGTCTGCTACTATCGTCTGAGGTATGCTTACCTTTTCCGATCGATGAGAAATAGGCCAGTTGAGGACACACGATGTTTGTCTATGGAGTGCCTGGGTCGCAAGAATGATTAAAGGCTTATAGAGATTACTTATAAGGACAAGATAAACAAATTTTGTGATGATTAGGAATGGTGTAAGATAAAATATTTCGGAGGAGAGGGATTCATCCTTCAACCTCTAACACTTGAATCAGAATTTAATTAAGTAACTTCGAAAACATGAAGATATCATAAATATTTCTTCTTACTTTGGTTATTATATCGCCATTCTCTCCTGATTAACTAATAACAACTCTCTTTAATAGTAAAAGGCAAGTAATTTTTTCACCGTGATTAAGAATTAAGTGTTTGGAACAAAAATATGATCCCATACGTAGTACAGAGACGACTAATCACAAAGAAGGTAAGAATAAAGTCGGTACCCCAAAGGCGTCCTGTTTCATTTGACTTCGAGTTCCATTGGGTTGTTAACTATCTATCTCATAATGATCAGTTAGTACAATTGCTCTCAAATCACGTTTTGCAGACCCGACCACGACACCCACCGCGTTCATTTGCTCACTTCGATAGCGAATAAACTGCCAAAGGAGACGTGAAAGGCAATCCATCAGTTCATTTACTTTCTGAATGGAAATGGTGGGAAGATACTTGAGACAAAATTACAAATAATTTGTAATGTATCGATCTATTTCTTGTTTAAACCGATGTTCTTTACCGAGAAGAGTTAATTGGCCAATAAAATCCAGACATCAGAAATCCCATTTCATTCAGAAAATTAGGGACAACTACTGAAATTTGTCGTTCAAATGAGCTTAAACACTTTCTTTTTTCGACTTTTTTCGTACTTTCAATAAAATTACCATCTTTACTCATTAGGGGACAATTTTGAGTATCCTCTGCGCTCAGCTATTTATTCATAGTTCAAAGTTGAAACAAGTTACTTTGTCACAGATAATCATAAAATTCCACAATGTCATTATCATGTTAGTTGTTTAAATACTCCACTCTAAATAGATTTCTGAACAATTTCTCAAAAAAAATATTGTTCCACTCATAAGGCCAGTCTATCAATAGAGACTAGACTCACAGAGTTTCTTTAAATATCTCCCTTAAGTGTCTGCATGTTTACATCTTTGATAAGTTATTACCATCGATGGTAGATATGCGATTACCACCCTTAAAGAGAGAGTTTCTCTCTCATACTGTCACGAGTTTTCATAAATTAGCCCATAAAACTGACGAAAATAGATTGGCTATTATCATTATTTCTGGCAAATGTGATGAATTTGAATTAGCACCCTAAAAATATCTTTAATTAACAACAAGACTTTGTCATACAGTTAACAGGAAAGGCGTCTCAATGTTTGACTCATCACCAGTGATGCAAAGCGAAAATGATCAAGCTCTTTTCTCTTACTCCGGTGTCAAAAGTGCCAGCGATTTCGCTAGAAGAATTAGTATTGTCTCCATCTTACTTCCTTCGGCCTACACTGCATGAAGACTGCCTTATTGAAGGATTTCCCTGAATGTTCCTCAAAGTTATTTTTCGAACAACGTATCGTTATTAATGAAATACTATTATTACGTTTTTGCGCCCGCCTGAATTATGTTTAAACTTCGGTTTGTACTCTCCTCCGGTAACTCAGCTTTTGATCTGTATAATCAGATACACGTTGATTCTAATACAAGTGGTGCAAACGGTCAGATACCATGATCTCTCCCCTTTTATCTCTTGGTTCTTGATCTCGTTCTCGCCATCATTCCTCCTCTCTCTACTGAATTTCTTTTTCTCTCTCTTCCAAATTTCGACTGCTGTTGCGTGATCAAATTTTTACTATTCGACATTCTTGGAATTGTTGTCTAGAAACTGAGGTTGTCAGTTTTTAGTGGTAGCCTTAGCCACGAGCAAACATTCCAAATTCCCCCTAAATTCTCCAGTGAAAAATCAAATTAACTTGGATTAAGCTATTTACTATAATAAAACAACATAATTAAACAAGTTTCTTAAAAAAACACTTCATTTTGACATTTTATATACTCAGTATTTGCCTTATAATGCCATTAACTAGAGTTAGAGATTAAAAGTGGGAATTAATGTGAAGAAAATGCAAAAAATATTCGGTTTCGACAAGAATCCACGGCCAGCGTTGTGACTTTAGAAGGAGATACCTCACCGAGTGAGTGGAAAACGACCTTTAAACTAAAAAACTGATAAATTTTATCTCCTCCCTGCTATTTTAGTTGCCAATGAGATCAACAGTTGGAAGAAAGCGGTAAGACGAGACCCTCCTCATTAAATGATACCGGTCAGTCAAAAATTGTGAAAATTGCCCTATTACTGAGGACAACTTTAATAAAATAACCATAATGAAATACCCGATCTTTTTTAAATAAATTGCCCAGCAAAACGGACAAATATAAACCGATTCTTATCATATTTGATTATAAAGTTTATTTCAAAATAATAGAGCTTTTTGGGTTGGAATCAAAGTATTCTTACTTCTGATGTCATAGATACTCACCAGACCGTTTCTTTCTTATGCATATGAAAGTGGTGAATGAGGGTCGGGTCATTTTTCGCGAATATATGATAACTCGGAGCTAACTACCAGAGGCAAGTAGTGTTTAAATCATGGAAACTCTTTGCAGAGTGTCATCAAAATTTGCTAATTGCACTATTCCTTTATGTAATTATGAACAAAAGAAAAGGAAAAGGTAAACTTTTTCAAGGTTTTTCTAACTCCCTTGATACAAATATACAGTTATTCAGGTTCTCCGATACAAATTTTGAGTGGATTCAACTACTCAGGATACCTCCGAAATCGAAATATTTAATAACTTAGTAACGAAACGATATATTTATACCGATTGATATTGCTGTAATCATTTGTAGTAATTACATTATCAACAATCACTGAAAATGGCGTTCAGCAAGCGATAAGTAGTCCCTCACAGTGATTGCGGGAAGCAACTGAAACCGGTTAACAGAGAACTCAATAATTGATAAAAATGCAGGGATCGGAAGATGTTGTGAGCAGCGTCAAAATATAAAACGGTCGTACCTCATTTAATTTCTGGACTTAGGTTTTGCAATATTTACTAAATGAGCAGCTCACATTCTGGGATTCAAATTTCATGATACATTCGTTGAAATACTTATCAACAATGTAGTAGTCGTTTCATACAGAGAAGAGATATTTGAGAGCCGTAATTTACTTCCTTTGATTAAATTATTCATAAAGAATTTTTATTACAAACATTTGTTTCCACTTATATGAACGCCACGCTCGTATTGCATTGATAGTCTTCTATGAATATTTTTCGAAGCGACTTCTGCTATCGTGATAGAGAACAAGGAGCAAGTAGAGGAACTATATCTTTTTTTATTCTTTTCTTTGTTTCTTACATCGGTTGAATCGATTGTGTTTGAAAGAGCGAGATAATGTGAAGACAATGTTGACTACTTGCGGCGACGACAAAAAAAGTTTACCGGATGCTTCACAGCCGCTCATCTTCTGTATGACTAAGGAAAAGGGAGGAAGTAAAGGAAAATCTCGTAATGAGAAATTGAAAGAGTTGAAGGAAGTTTTTTTCTTTGGGTTGTCACCGTCCTTAATGTCAGCAACAACTATCACAATACAATCGGAATTAATCCGGTTATAGATTTATCTTCATTTGCGTGTGTATAATGGATTGTGCGTGTGTATGAAAGCACATTTTTGACTGTCACGAATAAAATAAGTTTTCTACTGAATTATTACAAGTAGTGCTTATATTTTGAAATCACCAGAACCAGACTGGCAGTACTTTGGGATTGGAATTTTAAAGGAGTGTAGTATTTCGCTGTTTTAACTGTACAGGGAGATGAGGGATTTTTCCCCCCTAGGAAGTCTCGCCTTTCGTCATTGCGAGGAGGTCCTTGTAAATCCGTGAATTAAGAAAACGTGGATAGGAGTCACGTTGCATTAGAGTGTAGATCTGCAGTTGGGCTTCATCGAATGTGTGCGGTGTTGGTTGAGTCATGTTGGTGTTTATCATCTCCCGAACACGCGAATCCAGACTCACCTACAATAAAATATGAAAGTTATAGCAGGTTAAACATTTTCTTTTTGCACTACTCCTTAAATTAAAAAAAACGGATTTTTTTCAGAACTTCCAAAATAATTGTAATCTAAAACCCACTAAATAACTACTTGACACGAAAAGGGACAATTGTATCTTACTCCTTTAATGATCTTAAAGTTAAAGAATTTCATCAGCAAATTTATCTCAACATTCTAAGTGTTCTAAACGGAAAATAAATTAACTACATGAAGAACTCGATAAACTCTTTTGTAAAAATTTCAATAAAAGGTGAAAATATTAAAATTACACCCAAGTCAAGCAATACTTGGACACCATTCTACAACGTAGTCGGATCAAGAATGGTGACCTCTACGAAAATCCACAACTAATTGGGGGAAATGAAAATAGACGGTCGTTCGAGAAACAATCAAAAGTAACGTCATTAATTCCCATTAAAATTATAGGTAGCTAAAAGACCAACTTCAGGACCATCATCAGCTTATTCAAACAAATATAGAGGGTGTGAACCAAACAAAAACTTTCAGCAAAAGAATATTTATTAAATACAACCATGAAGAGGTTAAATTTGCAGGTCTAATTCAAGAGCTCAAGCCCAGTGAACTCTGAATTACAAATAGAAATTGTATTCAATCAGTTCAAATTCACCAATGAATTCATTTATTTCTTCCAATAAATAATATCAAAGCTATTATCGAAAAAAGGTGAATAAAGTTGTTTGACTATATCTAAGAAATTAATAGTTATTCACAATATAACTCAAACGGTCATCAGACAATAACCCCACTTTCAACTTAAAAGTCATCATTCTCTACCCAACTGTCTTTAAACCGTTTTTATTGCCCAAGCGTTATCGATATCCAAGTTCCGACTCTGACGTTCACCGTTTCTGTCACACATCTACTCGACTTGCCTTGTTCCAAATCCCGTCGGTCAATTCATATAGTCCGGTCCTATAAACAGCTCTTTTCTTTCAGCAGCTCCTCCTACCTTCTACCCCTATAGCCCTCTCTCTCTCTCTCTGTTTACTCCCATTAACCTACTACCTTAAATAGCTGCTTTATCTGCCCCTTATATTTATTAACTCTGTTATTTTGCCCACAACATATGTATCTGCTAATTTAAATCCACCTTTGGAGTAATTGCCGTTAATTTCATATTTAAAGAGCAAATAAAAAGTACTATTGAAGTGCTAGAAGCATACCTCCTTGGGTGAAAGGATGGAGATGTAGTCTTCGTAGATGAGTCGAGCTTTCTCTTCCACAGCCTCAGAGTTTGTCTCAGTTTTAAGTTCTTCACAGGCCAGCCAAAAGAGGATATTTTCTTCACTGTATTCTGACCGCAGAAACTCTCGAAAGGCCTTCTGTCCAACTATCCATGGGAGTAATGAAGGAGAATTGTACAGTGTTTAATACCAGACAGGCATGTTCGAAAATATCTCAGACATGCAAAAGCTCGTTAAATTTAAGCTCTTACGTTAGTCAGATGCATGACAATTGTAATAAAGGGAAGCCGAATTGGGAGCTCAGTATGACCATTGACCAGATTTGGAATATGGTCATCGGTCGCCATCGCTCAAGGGGATTGGGGCGGACATGAGTCAAATGGCTGCCTGCTCTCCCCATTTGTGACATTTATGCTCTTTTTCCTTTAAGCCCTTTCATATTTATTTGCCTTATTTATCTAATATGATGTGTCTCAAAAAATATCCATTTGGATCACGCTACATACACTGTTATTGACTCATCTCAGTTATTCCCAGCCTGTCCCTATTTTTTTCAACTTAAAAGTGTATTTGTGCCCTTAGGTAAATGACCTTACACACACGCACCACTTCTACACCACAGAGCTCAACGCTCAGTCTTTCTCTCTCTTAAAATTGGTGACCCTGACGTGATATGAGCACAAAACACACGTACTCTTAGCAGAAATGTCAAAGATATAGATTTTTTAACCAAATTCAAGGCAGTTAATGATTGTACCTGTTCCATTGGGAGAAGTAAAACACCGCATGAGATTGTCAAAAGACTCCGACCAAGAAAGTACCTCCTCATAGGACGTCCTAAATTAATAGAAAAGTCTTAAAAGTTTGGGAGTTGTATATCAGCAAATATAATATTCAGAAACTATTCTCATTATACAATAATGAGAATACGAATGTAATTATAGTGCATCAAGAAATCAATCTCAATAGTAACATAGGAATGTGAGAGCACTTTCATACTACTCTGTAGTTATAATGCTTCAGAAATCATCATCTTGTCAACGTCCGACTCCACTCACTGGATATGTACGTTCTAATGCTACGAGTCAACCTAAGGCTGTCAAATAAGAGCCTTTCACGAAACTCCCTAACACCTATTTACTGAACGGCGCGATCATCCGTACCAGCTAAAGTTGGTCAGGAATATGAAGTTCTCGTCAGAATCCACCTTCCTACGTCAGGTGTGAGCTGGAAAACATTACCCTTCAACTACCATATGACTCATCTGCTGGATTATTTTTAGCATCTCTCAAGACCCTGATCACAATAAATACAAAGAGAGGTATAAAAAAAGAGGGGAATAAAAGGATTAGGAGGTATTATCAGCATTGAATGGAGAATTCAGTCTAGAATTCTGCCGTCCCAATCGTTTATAAGTTGCGCTCACAAACACATCTGTCCCAATTAAGGGACAGAGGTGATTTCATGAATTTTAGTACAGTTGAGTCGCCATTTACGTCTAGTGGCGGCTAATCTAAGTGAGAAATTGTCAAATTTACACACAAATGAAGAACCCAAGCCCAATAAAAGAATTTCAGTCCTGGGGTTGCAAAAGACTCATGATTATAACCGCGGTTTTCAGCGTTTACTCCGTGATAAAATTATGGATAAGGGGCTACCATATAGTATCAATGCGAGTGCTCCAGTTCTAGAAGCGAGCCTCTCTTTTAAATAAAACGAGAGCAATTTCGATCAAATTATGCTTAAGAAGAGAAATATGAGAGTTAAATTGAAAAGTTACTGAAATAGAATATAAAAATTAAAAATTTTCAGTAGACTGACCTTGGCTCGAGTAGTTGAGCTTCAGGTCGATGGGGTTCTTCTGTACTGTGCGTAGATCGCTTGCCACTCTCTATCGGTGGCCGGACTCGGACGCTGCAAACAAAAAGAAAGTCCTATTTTCTAAACTCATCGAAGAGGTAACTGTTATAACTGCATTCGAGAAATTGCCAACATCCTGATAAGACAAAATAACGGTACTGAAAACAAACAAAGTAACGTAATTTTCTATTATCAGTCAAAGCAAACGATAGGTTCATTGAGATGTTCGCAGAGCTCTCCTCAATACAACGAGAGGACTGACCTTAAAATTGTGCTCTCGTAACTCCAGAGCATGTAAAGAGTTATCTCAGCGGATTCCTCTGAGAAATCCAGCAGCTAAGTTATAAAGACTTCGACTTTGAGCTGTTATGAAAAGTCATCAGATAACAAGTAAGATTAAAATGAAATGCAAGACAAATCGATCAAGACGCCGGAAATCTTGTGATAGACTGAGCTGTCATGGCTAAAAAAATCAACAACGTTAATTCCTGTCTCCAAAAGCGCGAATTCCCACCTCAAAAGAATTTGATCAAAAATGGCGAAGTAGGAAGCTGCCCCTCTTGCACCATTGACGGGATCAACACATCTCGGGTGCATTGATCAATGGATACCAATTTCCAATTTCCGGTTATTTTTAGTCTTTTAAAAACACGGGTGTTTGAAATACCACATATCAGAATGCCATTCTTAAGGTAGGTATCGGGGTTAGTGCAAGCCTCCCCAAATGGTCTTTTGAAAATGCAGCAGCTGAGAAGTGAAGTAAAAATCCGAAATCAGATGAGTTAAATCTCCCTGCCCTTTCACCAAACTACATCTCCTTTGCTATAGCTATGTACCCGCATGTCATCATCATTAACAAACGGACATATAAACGAAAGTAACAAACCCTTTAACTGAAAGTGAATTCAGCCTGAGAGTGCATACATTACTAAAAATCTGATAAGTAGTATCCAGACTGACCAGGAGCACGAACAGCAACAACACCAACAAAAGCAGCAGGGTCTCGTCCGGGAGTCTGTGTCCAACGAGAGTGTACTGTCCATCTTTAACATTGGTGCACCGGGATTATCCGTCAGCGATATCACATTTGTATCAGAGGACGGTCGCACTGGTTTATTTACGCACTCCGTGGCCGAAGGACGCCGATTGAGAGGAGAAGTCATACCGGTGCCGTGTTTGGAGAAGACAGTGACAGATTGGATAGAGTTGGCCGATTGGAGAATTCGGTTTCCACCGCCACCGCCTCCACCTGTGGAGGAAGAAGGAGAACCGTTGCCGCCACCACCACCTCCTTTCGGGAGACAAGCGGGCGCTGATGGAGGAACGCCACCAACTCCAACACCACTTTCTCCACCAATACCTTGTGTCTTGCTTGAAACCTGCTGAAAACACAGAAGAAGATTGCATTAACAACATAGAAAAGAATTCGGTCATGCCTAATCAATTCAGTCAATCGATTCAGATGCACCCTTCCGTAATTTATTAGAACCTTTACCAAGGGCCTAGCAATACACCCTAATTACTTTGTTCCAAGACTGACTCTTTTACCCAAAGTCCTTTTGTCTTCCTCCCTCGTTTAGATTTCTCTCTGTTGTAAATAAAGACTTTAATAGCACTGTCTTCCCTTCTCTAATTTGTCCTGTGATGAGGATCGAAGGGATTTTGAATGGTCAAAGCTGACCTATACTCTGTAGTTCTTACAATAACAAGCCATCACATACTCTCTTACAATACATTTCAAATACCGGAACTAGTAGATGGTCAATAAACTAGCCTGTTGTAAAGGGAATTCTTCCACATTTTCAAAAGGATTTCCACAGGACGAATTTAATACCCGAGGTGGAACCATCACATTTGAAATCTGACTGTTCACGACAGCCGACGGTTGTGTTTGAGGCTGAGGAGGAAGTGAAGAAGGCGGAGTAGGATTGGGAAAAAATCCGCACCGATTATTGACAATCGTTGTAGCGGTACTACCTAACCCTGCGTAATTTTGATAGCTTCCCGCAGTATTGAAGAAATCCTCCTCATTATTCAGACCCTGTTGTTGTGTTTGTGGGTGAGCAGCTGGACAGTGGTGAGCAGAAGGTCGTTGTTGTTGCCAGGAGATCATCCAATCGCTACCTCCTCGTGGAGATGCCATTGTCATTGTCCCAGTTGAAGCGGGAGTTGGTGTACAGGAAGTCGGACCGATTGCGGAAGAGGAATTAGCTGAGGAATTGCACATGTAGTTGTTGAAGGTCAACTCTGCGGAGAAGCATCCAGAGGTCTTCTTTCTACAATGGACGTACGTAAAATATTAGCGATTAGCGGATTAACGGAACCGAATTCAACCCCTCAGCATTGGCCTAATGCACGTTATTTCATTTTTAAAAATATCGCCTTTATTCAAATTGACACTGCGAAATTCACTTACTAATATCTAAGCACGAGAAATAATGAAATAATTCAGATTGGCACAAGACTGGGATTGTCTTGTGCCGTATTACAGCTAAAAGCGGGTAGGGAAGACAAGAACCGATTTTTTCAACCCAACAGTGCTCACTAGAGCTCATTGAAGGTAAGCTTAACGAATGATGTAAATTTGTAATTTTAGACTTGTCCCTTAGCAGTCTTTTAAGCTTTGATATTTTTTGACATTCCTTTTCATAAAGAAAGCTGTGAAGCATTTTACAGTGTCAAAGATACTAACTATGGCAATAATAGCGTACATTGATTGGTGGAACTGCAAATAGCTTTGCAGGAGGGAGAAAAGCGCGTAAACAAAGCAGAGATGGGGTATTTTTATCCTAACAATCATAATTGCTTCATACAATACCAGATTCCAAAATAGCTCAGCTAAAAGCTCACCTGGATCATATAGGTTACTTTACAGATTGTGCAAAAAGTTTGATTCTACATTGTTTCTTTCAATTCTTAACAGTATTTCCTTCAAAAAAGGAAAAGATTATGGTTCAGCTCAACAAACAAAGTTATTAAATGAATATATATCTACAAGTTTGAGGTCAGATGTTCTGAAAACTTATCTGGACTTGTTTACTAAAAAAACATGGAGTAACAAGAACGGAGGTCACTGATTTAGAAGTCAAGACTAATGCCTCGCCCCGGGCACCAGTGTGTTGGAGTTAATGTTGTGCAGAAGGGGGGAAGGCTTAGCAGTGTGTTGGGGATGAAGTGACAGGAACTGAGGCCACCACTTTAAGAGTTACCAAACTGCAGGAACTAAAGAACCGGAAACAGATCATAGAACCTAAGACTCTAGTTAGCAGCTAACAACAGCAAACAACAGTCCCACAAAGCAGAGCACAAAAAGTTGTGAAGGCCAAAGTGTTTTGAATAAACCACGATGAAGATTCGAGGGAGTAAGAGAGAGACGAGAGAGAGAGGTGATGAGAGGAAAGTATAAGTGTCAGAAAATGACAATCGTGTGCTAGCGCGTACGTGTGGGCCGAAATACAAAGACAGTTTATGAGTCATTTGGACAAGGACCCGGGTAAGTATATAAGTGCACATGTACTTTTATTTGAAACGTGACAGTTATAGAACAAAGGAGATTTGAAAGCCTCGTCTAGGTATGACAGGCAGGGGTTTGAGTAGGAGGACATAATAAGGCGAAAAACCAACGTAGTTTCATAAAGGATGTTGACCAAAGAGTAATTTTGGAAGATATATAGAGAGCCATCCTTCAAACTAAACGGCAAAGACGATATCTGCATATTTACAGAATTTGAGCAATCTTTGGATTTCAAACTGATCCGAAATGGGTACCACTGAATTTTAATTACCGATCTCGAATATGGGAGTTATTAATGAAAAAAGGAAAAGGAGTGTTTCGGTCTTAGAATACAGACTTCCTTAAATCTCCACCTGTAATTCGTACCGCTCTCTTTTGAAGTTTAATGTAGTTGGAACCGTAGCATTCTGAAGGCCGTCGAGTGGAACTGTCGATTTTTTTGAAGACAGATTTGTATTTGTTTGCACTTATTAATTATTTATTTCACATTTCTACTTTTTGCGAAACAAAAAACTAAACGTCCCAAATCGCGCAGATAGTGGCGCTTATCTCATCTTTTCAGTTGAACTCAATCCTCAGCGTCTCCTGTAAATTTTGCAGTCTTCCATTTTATCAAGTTTTAGACAAAATGAAGATACCCACCAGAGATATTATCTTTAACCGAACATCTGGTGCAAAGAGCTTTACTGAGTAATAAGGGCTTAATATCTTGACTGTTTTCCCACTATCCTTCGCCAGAAGCCAAAATATTTTTACCTTGGCAAAGAATCACTGAATTTCTCATTTTATATTCATGCTATGGGTTTCAATGTGATTCAACAGGATTTCGAGTAATAGACTGAAACTAATTAAGGTACAGAGACTGCGTTAAATGAGCGAACGGTCATTTAATATTCAGGAAAATGTGAACGTTACTGCAAGTTAGGATCCGAATGACCCCTAGGGGAGTTGATCCAGTGGTCAGCAGTGAGAAGGTGGTTGACAGATAGCTCCCAAGTGGAGGAGGCAGTGCCCTGTTGCTGCTGTTGTGTCTGGTGTTGAGTCCGTGGCGGTGATTGGTGGCTGTGATGATGGGTAGGGGTCGTCGTAGAGGCAGCATTCCAATAGAAGAAGTCATCTCCCACGCGTCTCAACACCACGCCGCCTTCACTTGACTTGGGAGAAGGAGAAGGTCCTGCGGAGGAGGAATGTTGTGCAACTGAATCGCCACTGCCACCACCTCCCTCCTCTAGCACGGGATGAATGAACACTAAGGGACCGCTTGCCATCTACGATACACGGAAAGAAATGCGATTGTAACTTTTCACGTAAAGCAACAATGTTAATTCTCTTCTTATATTACTCGTTTTCAATTGCGAGCTTATAATAAAAAATAATTTCGAGTTAGATTTTCAGAATTTGCAGCTTTTGAATTAGCGGAATCGATATCAGCAAGATCCTACCGTCAGCACGTCTTCCAACCTCCAATAGATTATCAGCCTCAAGGTATCCTATTTTCAACTTTCTTAATGACCATCGGTTTAACACTATCCTCTTGCGGTCTTTGTCTACTGTATACTAAGATGTGATCTTACTCCTGGCCCGGTTTCTACATTCCAACTTCAGCCACACATCAAACCAGTTCTTTTCGCTCCAACGCCTACACCTGGAAAATTCAGCCAGCGACTCTGCCTGAAGCTTCTATCCACGCCTTTTGTAGATCCTCCCCTCCCTCTGCTCTACCTTTATCACTCTACTGCTTCCTACATGAGTGATATTTTTACTAAACTTTATACTTTCTGCTCACTATTTGTAGTTCAACACCCCGCGACAGATGTTGACAAACGTGGTTGGACATCCCAATTAATGAATATGCATCGACGGTTTTTGATCTCATGGTCTCTGACGTTTTATAAAATGTTCTAATAATGGCAAAATTTTAACACTCAAGTTGGCATTTGGAAATATTCTGGCACAAAAAGATAGACGACAGAGTTTAATACCTCACCTAAAACTATGTTGTAAAACAAAAAACCCACATTCAATCAATATAACTGCAATTCAGTTAAATAGTGTTAATTGAGAGCTGGCAATGAAACACAATCGAAACACTAGAAATGGAATGAACGAACTCTGAAATGAACCTCTGGTTTATAAGCATTTGAACAAAACCGAAAGCATGGGCTCTACATCGAATTCTATTACTGCTCTAGTGAGAAGCTCTGTTGAAAACTGCGATCTTTTTTAAAAGTAAACCAATCAATAAAACTAGGAATCAGAAATTCGACGGTTCACCCTTAACATCAATACACAAACTTATATTTAAAGGAGTTGACGTTTAAGTGTTAAAAGGTCACTGCATAGCTCTGAAGAACATAGGCTGCTTCCTTGTTTGCCATTGCGTCTAAGGGACAGTGATCTCGTCGATAGTGCAAAAGCATGAATCTCCTTTCTACAAACATTCATATGTAGTTGGAAGCTTGGCACTTTACCGTTTTCGTTCGAACCCCCGAGGGTTTGCGCTATTAGAAGCGGGGATTGAGAATCCCGAATCCCATGGACTGATCTCCAACCCCTTACCAAAATTGCATACTGAAAGTCATGGATTCACCTGTCCGAATTTTATAATGCATATCATCTTTAATTCGCTTTTATGATTAAGGGAGGAAAGGGTGAACCAGTGTGAAGAGGTCGAATCTTAGTTCACCATTGATAAAGATTGTTAATAGACTAAGCGAAAGAATAGTAAGAATCTCAAATGAGAAACAGATATTAAGTTCTCTTGAACTTTCTATCCGAACCGTACTCTCTAAATTGCATAAATGGCTTCGATTCAATTAAACAAAGAGCTTCGAGAATCCATTTAACTTCGTGAATTTCTAGCTACAATGAAAGGACGGAAATGCCATGATTTATTGGGATGATCAGACCTCTAATCAGGATGACATTTGTTAGGACTAGTAAGGTCAAACGCATTTCAAAACAGAAAAATCCAGTTTTGGAATGGTTTGTGCAAAATTGAATTAAAACGGTTTAAGTGGTCACTTAAATCGATGAGATGTCAGTAAAATTTGGATAGTTAACCATCACTTTGCACATCCGTTCAGTCAAAATTTGTAATGTGACTGTGAACGGAGGCCCAGTTTCTTTATTTAAAAATATTTAACTTGTGTATTCAAATAAAAATTTGCATTAACCATACTACATACATGAGAATACTAGCAAATTTTGAATACAAATTTCAAAGAGAGGGGAAACCTTCCCAAATTAGGTTCGATTTAATTAAGCCTTAGAAAATTGATTCCACATATGTTAGAGATCTTAGAGAAAACGGAAGGCACTTTGAATAATGCAGGATGGGTTAATAGATAACTTCGACTCCAATAAATGCTTCTTCATGGAGAAAATCGGAATCAATTATAAAAATATGAATTTTAAAATATATATTTTTGTTGGTTCAGTCTTGGTTGACTTGGTTCATCTGATCCTTAAAATACCTTCAAATAGATCAATCAATTTAAAGCAACCTCATGGTGAACAAGGCTTAAATCTCCAAGATACAGAGATAATACACGAAAAGTTGTAATGATGGGATAATTACTTTATCGAAGGCTCCAAAATGTTGATTCATCCATAACTGTCACATGAAGACGTCTCATTGATTTCTTGTATGACAAACAAAAAACTCAGAGTGATCTACCCTAAATCAGATTGTATTGTTTTAAACTATTCCATATCCCTTCACTCTGCGTGGACGCCTATCTCAGTTCCCGTCTCGTCTCCCTCTCTCTTGCCTTCTCTTACTCCTTAGGGTGGTCCATCATACCATTGCTCTCCTATAAAATCTTGATCCTCTGATTTAAACGTCATTAATTTTGTAAGAGGATACCTCCAAGTCTAATTCCTAACGTAGTTCTACTAACAGGATCTTTTGGAAACTACGACCTTAATAGTCATACATTTGCACAAATCGCAATAACTGCAAAAGCCTAAAGACGGTGTAAAATTACTGGAGAGAAGAAACAATTTCCCTGGAGATTGCTTTTGGTTCAAATTGTTGAGCTATAATACTTACCACTAGATATTGACTTCTGTGTAGTTACACATTTCAGGTCTAATTATATTTGCTATTTATAAATCTACTTAATTATTATATCAAAATTAACTATACATTGCACCAAAAATGATAGAACATATCCCGCCTCGTTTAACTGATTCAGAAGGAAGGACCTTAACTAGACTGTACGTCAAAATAACTTTAGATCGATGGAAACAATGGAGAATGTTTAGAGAGTGCGTAGAGAACTTGGCGACAAGAACTCCAAGTGACGAAAAAAGTCGACTGGGAGGCAGTTAGACGATTTTATTGCCTGAGAGTTTAATTAAACAACCAGACACGGTCGTTTGTGCAAATGGGAAGATTCACATGAAGATTTACTTAAAATGTACAAGGGAAAACGAGCGGGATAGACAGACAGTTAAATGTGTGTTTATTTGAGTAAAAATTAGTAAGCAAGTTAAGAATAAAAGTATTGCTAATTAAATAAAATCTATTATTTTGATTAGTGGATACTATTTGTTGAGCTCTGTTAAGTTAAAGTATTAAGCCAGGTTAAGAGTATGCAAACTACTTACTATCGTGTACGATCAGACCTTCAACCTTTAGAAGAAAAAAAAATAATTAAGTTAGCGAATTAGACCATCATGACATAACAATTTCAAATAAACAATTGATATCATGGACAAGAATTTGATTGGCAGAAAAGTAGCCAATCATGAAATCTGATTTCTGAAATTCGAATTACCCATCAAGTAAATATCCAATCCAAAAAAAGCAAGACCCTCTGGTACCTTGACTTTACTCCCAACCCCTTTTTGATCTCCTTCCTTCTATCAGTTATTAAATTTAGCATTATCCGATGTCAGTTGCTTCAATATAACGATTTTGTTATGGTTTATCCTAATCAAATACTCAGGAACAGGAAAAAAAGGCGTTGCTCTCTTAATGTTTACTGAGATTTCCTGGGAAAATATTTAATCTTTCGCATGAAATCTGAAACCAATGAAGGCATGCTGCTGTCGACTTTAAAAATGGAAGTGGTCGTTAGCAGTAACCTACAAATTTAATTATGCAAGCAATTATATTTCGCATTTAACCACTGACAGAGGAGATGGAAATTAAAGAATTTTGTGAATATTGCATTCAAAATTTAACTGCTCTTTTACTTTTGATCTCTAAATAGTACTTTTAAAATACTGGACTCTCATTCAGATCAGATCTAGGAGGGCTTCTATCTATTCTCAATGAGGAATTTTCCATGATATAACAATAGTGGCTTTGATTCAGAATGTCTTCTTACAGGAAGTATTTACAAAAGTTTACAATTTTTCTAGAATTTATTAAGCCAACGCAATAGTATTATTTCTATTGAACATTCAGTCGAAGAAAACGGGTTCTTCAAGTTAAATTTGCCAGTCTTTCAAAAAAATGGACACATAATTGAAAACACAAAGATCCCACCATCCTCTTAGCCCTCTTTGTTAACTCTTTTCCCTTTCAAACCCTTTAAAAGCGAATTCTTTTGTCAGGAATTCCTTTTAATTCTTCCATTTAAATGACCAGAAGCAAACTACCAATAATTTCAACTGGAATTTGATGTACTATCAGGGTTTACTACAGTGCTAACCACCTTCAAACTAAAAACATCTTTAAACCACTCCAAATACAGCACATTTGGGGGCCTTCTTAAGATCAGTATTAAGAAAGAAATTCATTTCGGTGGTTATTCGATTCGAGATAAAATTTGCAAGTGGTTTTAAGAGCTTATTTATTCTTTTTTCAAATATTTTTACAATCAAACTGCATACATGTCCTACTAATGGGGATACAAGCTCACAGCAATTAAAGGTGCAATATATAGATTCTTAACCGTGTGGCGTTATAACTTAAGTATTTCCTACTTGCCTAATATTTTAACTAGCGTGTATTGCAATTTTGGGATTACAAAGACTGAAAGAATTGTCGTTTCGTGACTTCTGATAAAGACTGAAAACCGGATTGAATTGTAAATCGGGCAGACTGTAATACTATTATTTGAGGGAGAAAAAACTTCTCATAATAATTAAATTTAAGTCTGGAGTATCATTCTGAAACGCCTATTTTATCTGGTGTATCAGCAAGTAAAATGACTCTGCTTGTATTAACTAAAGATAGGAAAATGCAATGGTAGGGAATTAGATGGCTACAGATGTACACTTTTTAAAACTTCTCATTTGCTCTTTATTAAAGCAACAGTCACACAGACTCAAGGAAGAGGAAAAGAGAGGGCTCATAGCTCAAACCATGGTTTTCTTCTTAACAAAATAACCTTACTTATAGAGGCTCGAATTGGTGATAAATGATTGGCTGCCCAGTGAGCCAATAATTGCAGCGACGCCTTCCCCACAGATAGGCTTACACATCCAGGTGTGAGCGTGGGAGTTCAGTATATGATAACCCAGTGTACGAGAGATGAAGCTGGCGAGTTGCCTTCGAGTGCACCAAAAATATTCCATTAGAAATCATAGCAATAATGATATCTGATTACTAATTAAGCATGTGAAACCGGGGACGGCTTTCCCTTGCCATAAAACATTTTACTTTAATCGAATAAGTTGAATCCACAACTTCATCTGAGGAAACAACAGAGAGTTTGCTTTCAAGCTTATTTGTTACTAAGAAATTTTATTAAAATTACAAAATAAGCCATACTAAACCTGTGAGCTGTTAAATATTATGTAAGTTTATTCTGCCCTCTCAACTACTGGAAGAGGAAATGAATTGATGTGGCGAGACCGACTCTTCTCCATTGGAAAAAAACAGTCAATATCGCGGAAATGCATTTGTTACAATCCAAGGAAAGAAAATACGCTATTTGATTTACGGAACGTGAGCTACGCACTCAAATCCGAATTCAAGAATTAAATGAAGTAAGACTCCCTAATATCTCGACGTTGTTCGCAGTATCTTTCTGATCCCCCTTCCTTGACATTTTGTTGAACTTTCTGTTAACCGATTTCAGGTCTTAGCAACTAATAAAAATAAAAAATTGTTTGCATTACTGTGGGTAATAAAACAAATATATACCATTTTTAGATGTGGGAAGCAAATTAAATCGACTGACAGAAAGCCCAACAAACTATAAAGGGGAGGGGATCAAAAGGACGCCGAGAGCACCATCAAGGTATCAAGGAATCTTACTTCATTTGACTTTTGAACTCGGGTTAAACAATAATTATAAGCAATTCACGTTTCGAGAAGTTAAATTTCATAATCCGTCCCCTGGATTGCAGCAAATCCTTGTCTGCGATGTTGACTGCTTATTGACTGTCGTCTTCTTATGATGATAAAGGGGGCTTAAAACTTTTATTCACTTTTCTTCTCACAGTGGTTTGGAAGGCAAAATGATCCCATATAATATTCGGCAGCTCACAGTCTCAAAATAGCAGAGATTAGACGGAAAATTATTTAAATTTTTAGCATGAAATTAAGTTTTGTTTACCCTGTTGCACGGAATGAAAATCACGACAGAGCTAAGCCAATAAAAAAGTACGTCTTATAATAACTTCCGTAGGTACTTCTTATTTCCCATCTATTTTAAAAGTAAGTTGATAATCACGACGATTATGTGCGATACTGACCGATGGGGATGTTACGCAGCATTTTGACCTTTTAAGCGAACAGAACAATGTCCTGGAAACAATTAACAATAGATATTCGTCTAGCACACGCTTTAGTACTTCAATGGGATGGCAACAATTATGCCTGATTTAATTATAGCAAAAAATACATCTTATTTCTGCCCTACTAAAACTGTCTCCTACTGAATAACATGTCAGATAACTTTTCCTTCTCAGCCATTGTAAGAAGAAATGAAGTCAAGTGGCAAGACCAACCCTCCTTGATTAAATAATACAGGTCAATAGGAGCTGAGCATGGTTTTCAAGCGTTTGCTGCAGTTCAGAGGAAGAATCATGAAATGCAACTTTAGGAACATGAATTAGCCATTTGCAAACATTATACAACTCGGATAAGAAAAATCAAGTGAAGTAAGACTCAACGATACCTTGATCCCCTCCACTTTATCATTTGCTGGAATTTTTATTAACCATTATCCAAAAATGGTAAGAAGATACAAACTTGTTGCCTCTACTTTTCTCAAGAATGTTAAGTCATGAAACCAAGTTCAATAATTTTCTAACTGAGAGAAATGTTAATATTTGAAAATCATATATAATGATTATAAAAGCCACCTTATAAATAGGTAATTGTCCGGATGCATGATTTCAACGGAAATGGAGGAGGAAGAGAGGGAGGGGGGAGTGTTAATAAACAAAGTGCGTCTTTGGTGTTCAAAACTATGGGGAGAAGTTCAGACGCATATTTCCAAACTAGGAAAAAATTCTGGATTTTCAAAAAGTGGACAACCATCAAACTATAAAGTTCAAGACCAATGAAACGTTTTTACCATTGCTGTTGATCGGTTACTAGAATACAGTGAAATTTAATACAATTATTGGAGGAAAATGACCGTCTATGCTCATATTTAGAGAGAGAAAGTATACTTTGGATTAGAGTGCAGTGTTCAAATTGAATGAAGTAGGATCTGATAAATGGTGTGGAACGAGGACATAAATATGCAAACAAGTAATGGATGTGAGGCGATCAACTTGAATAGATGAATAAAAATGTTTGAATTACGCTTATAAACACGAGAGTTAAGCCTTAACATCACTTTTTAGAGGAGGCAAGGCCGGAGAAATCAATCCTATTACCGAGTACAGACCAGTATCCCCTGATAAGTGAAATGCATTTGGGACTGATTTATGTTTCCGATTAGAACAAGAAGATAAAATTTCAGGAATCCTCCGCACTTGGAAAATGGTTAATGATAAAAACTGAAGGTTGAAAGCCAACTATACTAGGCTTAAGTGATCCTTTGGTGACTTCTGATGATTAATCATGAAATGCCTTTTTTTCTTTTAGAGGGTAGAAATCAACCAGAGTGGCATCCAACTTAATCAACACATGGCTTATTGGAATGTTCGGGTATGGCTACTCAAAATTAGTTGCGGTCGCCACATTAAGGAAAAATTTAAGAGTAAAGCGTACTTATTTGTTATTAGCGCGTAAGGAGACCAACTACGTGAGCCTTCGACTAAATGTTTACATGCAAATATTGATATGAAGACGCAAACTGAAGAAGAAAGATGGCATGTCAACAGTCGGAAACATAAGGAAAGGCAATCCAAGATTAAGAATAAATCTCTCGAACTGTTAACTGAAAGGACCTGCCAGTTCTAGCATAATTTGGCTCCAATTTAAGTTAATCACAGCTGTACCAATCAAGCTAAACCAAAGGTCACGAAATTGAAATCCACCCGTTTATATTAAACGATTAAATGATCAACTTTACTGAGCGATAGAATTCGATACTTCAAGCTATTGTACCTCTCCAAGATGAGCACTATGAAACGCTACCCTTTCATCGACCCAGTTTTTATTGTAAATCATCAGGAATTTATCAACCAAAAAGTTTTGAAAAGAAAATAAGATTGTCTTTTTTCTAGAAATCCAGTCGTCCCAGTGGGTGGATAGACAAGATGAAAAAGTAGACGACAACACTTCCACCAGTGGGCGTTTGAGATAACTATTTTGACTCAACTCTCTTGTCTCCCATCCCAAAACGCACACGAGTAGAGCGGGGGCGTGATCAAGTCTCTATTATTAACCTAAACCAATTAGCAAACCAATAAAATTTTGGCCCTTTTAGCCTGGCCTTGAGCACTGTGGTCAATCACTGCGCCTCATCTATTCCACGTACTTTTCTACAACACAACGGCAGCAAATACTTTGAGAAAATTTTTTATTTCTTTAATGGGAAATAAAAGAAGACATACGCTCCTACTCTCCTTTCACTAGAGAAGCTTGAGGATCGTCTAAGTCAAAAATGAATAGTCTTAAACGAGACCACGATGTTGACAAAAAATGCAACATTTCGAGGATTCGCCAAACCCTCTTGAACAATCGTCAGGAAGATAGAAAACATCATCTTCGAACTCTAACAATAAAGTGACTTTGTCATTTCACTATTTACCAGAGCTAAGCAGTTTCGTTGTCATTTCTATCCTCTTCGAGCTGTTTCAAAGCCTCTATTGGTCAAAATAAGACAATCTTCTTGAAAAAAATCGTACTCTGTCTCCGCTCCAGTTAATAATCGTTATAGGGAATGGTAGTAATAACTTTCCATTTGAGTTCAAACTGGCTTGCTTAGAAGAAGTGTCTAAATGTGAAATTGAGGCCAAATAGCTGTGACTGGATGATTGAATTCCAGTACATTGATTTCCTATACTTCTCAAACTGTTTTAACTTGATGAGCGAGTAATGTTTAGTTTCGTAATACTATTCATTTGAAATAGACGGAACATTGCAAAGATATAATGTGTGCCAGATGACAAAAGAACACCTAAGCTGGAATAGAAACATTCTGCCTAAAGTGCGCAATATTGTTTAGAAAGTACATGTGAATTGAGGGAGTGTGAAATAGGGATTAAGGGAAAGAATTAGGCTTATCGAAGTACAAATTTAACGGGTAAAATTATGAGATATAACGAGCCTTAACTCACCTAAGGTTGATGGTAATCCTTTTCAGTTTAGCGACATTAGAAGGGGAGATTTCTCAGTAAAGTAAGCAGAGGGATAAAGCGATTAACTGCTAAATAAATCCACTTTTTTTAAGTGGGCGTTAAATCCATCGAAACATTGAACTCTTATCTGTCTGACAGTTTAGATAGATGATGTAGTCGAGACTCGGTAGAGTGAGAACAAATAGATTAATGGGAGATATAAAGCAGGCTAACACACACGCAAACAACAGAAAGAAGTAGGAAAGAAGGTCGCGCAGAAATGCCAAAGACAGAACAGAACACACTGCTGAGTCCTAACGCGCGCGCCGCACCGCGACACATTCAGTTATTAAGCCATAGATATGCGCGTGCAACACACAAAGCATCACGGCTGCACTTGTTCACACGGACGCACACTCACTTATTGGCCGACACGATCTCAAGTGGCGTATCACAGCCTAGCGTGGGGTTGTGTGGACAGACAGGCACTGGGCGTATGTCCGCCTCACCTTGCTTCAAATGATCCATCGATCACTTAATGCCTCTATGGCGCGCTTATGGGCACAAGAGGGAGATAGAGTGAAGGACGTTTAGGAAATAGCGCGTTATATAGTTACATATACAACAGCGACGGGATGGATGGTGATGTAACAGTTTTGGTGGTTGAGACACACTGTAACGCTGTGGAGACGTCCTTACGCCCCCTGCCAAAAACCGGGAGATTTAGAAGGAAACTCACAATCTCTAAATGAACACTCTTCGAGGCACTCACTTTAAGGCTCAAACGCGCCATTTAGTAATCACGAGTAATCTGGAGGTTTATCCGCGGGTTCTAAACAACATTATCTCCATGAAAATAATATTTATCCACAAGTAGGCTTATTGATATGACGGAGCAAATATGGCAGATTTTCAATATCACAGTTCATGAGATATCCAATACGCCATTTTTAATTCATATGTTAGGCATGTTAAAATTTGCCACAAGTCACGGTAACACGAAAGGAATTTGAAACCTAAGCCAAGGAAAAAAAGCAAAACGGTCTGATAATGGATGATTATGAGAAATAGGGAGTGAAGTAAGGGTTAAAACTAATTTATCCTTCATTTGAATTTTGATTTCATTTTGTTGTGCGAAAAGTATCGTTCACAGCGTCGTATTCTAATGCTACAGAGTTCCTGAGCAGATTCAAGTATGAATTACTGAAAGCTTTTTTACCAGTTGACTGGTCGGTTGGTCATATACTCTTGACAAAACCAGGATTAACCATCTAGGTCAGCGCTAGCTAAGAACTGTTTAAAACTGGAACCACAAAGCCCCAGCTGAGATAAAAAGAACGCCTCAAAAAGAATACGACATCCCGGAGAATCAAGTCCAGAGACGAGGGTCATTGTGTGGATTTAAAATCCTATGTCTGAGAAATGAGAAAAGTGAATATATAGTTCTCCAAAGATTTCGACACTTTTTTTATCTAGATACCAAAAAATAGTGATCATTCTGGAATCCACCCCCTTTTTTATTATCAGGTTTGTTACGGTCAGGATTGAGAGCTTTCCTAATAAATTTTACTAAGTTCCTATTAAAGAATTAAATTCATACCTGTGTCGTTAATTTTATTAGTCGAACAACACGCTGGAAAAAGTCATATTAGAACCCCCAGCCGTCAATGCAAAAAGATCTCAGCCCAAATTTTGGATCGGCGTACTGAGCATTCAGCTCCTTGTCGCGTTCTTTGTATTGATAAGTGTATTCGCAACCTTTAAGACCCGATCTAACCATTTTTCTGCTTCAAAAATTATCATCCTAAGGTCGGACTAAGTTATAAAAACCTCTGAGTTAACCTCAACTAGTCGAAAGAAACATTACCGATCTCTGTTCAATCTACCGACTTGCCAACCCTGAATGCTGCTGAGCTGCTGAGTTATAACTTAGGTAATTAATGGGAGGTTAGTGTCTGGAGTTTGGAAAATTTGTTCATGATGAAAAGCGCTAAAATTTGTACACTAAGAGCGAAAAAAATTTTTAACAAATGTAAACAAGATTTGTTTATTTCGCGGGTCACTTTGGGGCAAATGAGGTAAACAGACCGATGAGCCACCGGTGTATTCAACATTATCAATGTTTTCTCTACCTTTATTTAATCCGCCATTTGAATTCTTCGTTTGTTCCTTGCATTTAGATGCCTACTATGAATACAAAATTTTGGTTTCCGTTGAGTAATACTTCAAATTACTGACCCTCTTCATTAAAGCGCATAATGAATTTATTTGATAGGGTAGATAAATGTACCGGTAGATCTGTTGACTGGTAATCAGAAGAAGAAATAGCACAAGTTCTAGTTTTATGACGGTAACTTATTAAGGTTTAATTAGTTCAAACAAAAAAAACTTAAGGGAAAATATTCGATAAGTATTCATAATTTGACTTCACTTAGACAGCTCGTATTTGGCAATTCGGGTTCCGAGAGTTCAAATCGGGGATAATTGTGAAATCGTTCAACTTTCAGTACCTGTACGCCATTTGAAATTTATGTCTTTTCATATGTTATAACACATCGAAAAACTTGTCATAAAATCTTTTGGTTTTTACACTCCAGACAATGCTTTATTTCCACTCTCACTATTTAAGATTCGAATGAGGGGAGGCGAGGTGGATAGGAGGGGAGTTGATGGAAGTTATATTTTCTCTTCATTACTTATCCTACTTGAAGTGTGGAATGACGCAGTTGTCATTATCTTCACCACCACTTTACTACCCATCAAGGCAAAGATTAAAATGAGGCGCAAGACAAATGTTGAAAGAGGTAGAAGGGGGACGAGTGCGTCTGAAAGGTGGTTAATAGCCTCGGTAGACATATAAAGGAAAAATGAAAGAAGTTGAGAAAAACCAAGGATTAATTTCCGATAGGACAACAATTATTCTTCTATTTGTTAAAAATCTCCGACGATTATATTTTTGCAGGTGCGAACATAGCTCAAAGGTAGTCTGGCAGACAACCAATGGTAGAAAATTTAAAAAATGAGTTAGAAGTAGTTGATCCGAGTCCTCGTCAGCGGAAATGGAATAATGACCTGAGAATTCATCGAAATATTTTTGATTTAAGATTTTTTCTCCGTCCCTCCTTACAAATTATCTCCAGTGATATGGGCTAATTCTGAACACGACCACAATGGCCTTAATCTCCTTTATAAAGTGCATCTTCCTAACAGTCCATCAGCCCAAAGTTACTATGACCCCCTGGTTAAACTCATCTAAGTGACGACTCATTCTTTTGAGAGATTTTCGACAGCGAATTACTGGAGTTCACTTACTTTGTCTGAATTATAGAAATCCCCTCTGTAAACCTACACATGCACACCTCGCTATCCGCATCTTGACGTTCACGCACAAGTCCCTTTAGTACTTAATCTCTTCGTGTTCCGTGAACCTCTCCAACCTAATTAATCTGACGGATAACCTGGATGGAAACTCATGTCTTTAATGTCTCACAAACGATAACCTAGGTGACGACCCATGTTTGCTAGGTCTCTCCAACCTACACCTGGATGGAAACCGAAATATAAGTTAACTCACCAACACGAACACCTGGCCTTTATTGCGTATCAATTTATATAAACTCTAATCGTAAATATGCGCTTCGTCTGTTACTTGCATCTCGTAGTTCCAAGTCCTCTCTCAATAGACTCTCTCCCATCACTGTCATGTCTTCTCTCTCTATCTCGTTGTCATAGTGAAGATTGGTAGAAGATAGATGGTATAATCTGGAGAATTGATGGCGAAAAGTACTTTAGCTACTAGTCCTACCTTCAAAACGGCGTTGATTCTAAGTTTTTGAAGCAGTACAGAAAAATACTCGGTAGCACTAGAAGCTGTTATTGCTAAGATATTCGCCGGTAGCTAAGTCATGGGCACACACCCAATGGATGGAATGGCCAACTGCATTATTTATGCCTGGCAAGTAAACAGAATTTTGTGATTTAAAGTTAGTGATTAATTGCTGGCTTAATTATATGCTGTCATTTATTTTAAGCTTGTTCATATATGGTGATATCACACTATACTCTATCAGGTTAACATAATGACTCATCCACATTGTTGGCCATAGTTACTTCATTTCGTTCCCTATATAAAAAAAACCGTATTACCTGCATGAATTTGTATGCCTGTATGTGATACTCCTGCTTATATCCATTCTCACTGATAGTAAATTCTCCTTGCTCTTCAATTCCTTCGTCTGCTCTATTTATTTCGTGGGGAAATTCAAAATACTACCTTTGGCTTTGCAATCAGTTCAATCTCTGATATACTTCTAAATCAGCAGGAAAGACAGGATTTTAATTTCTCACTAAAATGACTGCATAATGCTTCTCCACCCTCCCAAGACCAGTATTGGAACAAGCATTACAAAATGGGCTTGGGAGATATTATTGCCAATATAGCATAGATAAGTCATGTAATATAATCCTTCTTCAATGTTTTTACTAACTTTACTAAAAAAGTAAATAAAAAATGAATTTTAAATATAATGGAAAACTCTGTGCTTGAAGCAAAATGACGAAACTTTGTCCTGTTTTTGGGCAAGTGGTCATCGTGCATGTCCGTCACGTCAGAGGTCACAAGATCATTGAGCACCAGTACTCATCTAGTGGCTATTCAACTACACCAGTTAACTTTGGTCAATAGGAGGGTTGGTAAAATGCCAGTTTCTGGTAAAAGCGGCTTCACAATACCTTCTCTCTCCTCAACCCAAGTGTCTATTTATCAGAGAGATAGATCCACACGGGAACCATCTTATCCTTGAGAAAATAATGGGCAGAATAGTTACCTCATTGAACATACTCCTCAAATTCATCATTTGAGTAGGGTTTGATTTAATCGCTAAAAACAAAGATGGCATTTGACGATGCGCTAAAGAACCGCAATATTTTGATCATGGGGAAGCGTCTAAGCAGGAGGAACAGTAGAAATAGAGTTCCGAGGAACTCTAAAATATAAGGAATCGAGGATTTTTACTTCTTCTAAGTTCCAGAATCATTCAATTACCCACTCATACTTAATAAATATTTCGTATCACCATGGCCTAAATTTCTCTTTCTCAAACATCAGGATTTAGTTCCCTTAAGCTGATGAGCGACAAATCATTTTCAAGATGCCCTGACCTAAGTGGTCATTTGTTTAAACGTGTTTTTAAGCAAATCATAATCAATTTTCTTCTCTTTGATCCAGGTAAGTGAATTCATATTTTCTCAATCCACCCGCGTCCTTAAATAATAAGAAACATTCGTTTCTCTAAGCATCATTTATGATGCAGCACCTGGCTTCAAAGAATTCATCTTGCGGAATTAAGAAAGACAGGAAAGTAGATACGATCAAAAAATGAGATTGAGCTTACCGATTATTCGCGGTTAGTCACGCGTAAAGAAATGAACCGATCTTTGAAGATGAAGTCTTCATGCTACGAATAATTCGGAGACTGTGATAAAACTGTGTCTTAGCGAGTTAAGTTATAAAGTGAGGCTCTTCTAGAGTGTTTTGGTGCTAGGAAGTCTATTTTCTGCTACTATGATCCATTGCCCACCAGATATAGCTAGGTTACAGCTGACTTGGATCCGGAAAGAAGTAAGACAGAAGACTATATAGGAATACAAGTTGAGCATTGGGGATCAAAACATCGACATACAGATATCGGTTTATTTCCCTGTGGGTAATAGTAATATTTGTAATGTAATGAATGTAGGAGTGATGCAACCATCCATTCTCTGAACTCACGCAATTTAAGACGTTCATTTTCCACTGGCATCAAACTACTTTGAGCTGGATCGTGAAATATATGGTCATGAAGCTACAAGAGAATTCAAATCTCCTCAAAGGAAAACTAACACAGTTGTCCCTAATTTTCTTGAAAGCTATTCTCCAAAAGAAATGTACTTTATATGTATTCTGTAGGTGTTAAGGACAAAGAGGCGCAAAAACACTTCGAGCTCCAGAGGTATCCTCATGTCAAAATCATATTTGTCATAAGAATTAATCCCTACACTTTCCATAATTCTTATCAATGTCATCACTAATCACTGAGACCTAATTATCTCCACCTTACCGTGGTGCTTGTAGTGTTTGACCCTACTGTAACCTCAAGTTCCCCGTAGATAACTCTTGTGTCCTCAAGTGATCAATTTTAATTAGCGGGATAAGCTAATTAAGTGGGCCTTGAATGAGCGTTTGATAGGGTTCAGTTTCCCGGCAGCGATATTTGATCCATTCCATCTGTTCATACTATTCCTCCTATACGAGGCTATATAAAGCCTTATTACATACACACGGACCATGCACGCGCACATGGTACGGTTGTCAATTACCGGCTCTTATGCCTCCCTCTCATCTTCTCCGTCCCTTGTCTCTCTCTCTCTCTCTCTTACCCTCTTGAACCCTACACCGTGGCTTGTTCAGTACATTTTGATCTATTCAGCTCTTGGTGTTCTGCTCTAAAATTGTTGTCATCCGATACACAATCTGCTACAAATTGGTTCATTTTTGAGCATATAGACTTCACCTTTTTGAATTTGCTAAAAACACGGACTGAGTGCAAAATTATGATAAACTCCTCTCTTCAGCGAACTCATATTTTTAGGAAAATTCCCTGTATGCTACAGTTTGTGAGATATATATATAAATATATATTTAACTTGAGTAATTTAACCTGTCTGAAGGCTTTATAGGGTAAGATTTATGGGAAGAAAGAAGGTTACAACTTCCGGAAAATTCTGGAAAACAAATCAGCATTTCCTCGTTAGGTAATCCATTTATTAAAAGCTATGCCTCAATAATCCTCATATTTGGAGAAATTTTAACAGCTCTTTCCCATGAATATTAGCGAAGTTAGAGGTAAATCTTAATAAAAGTTAACTCCTTCTGACTTTATTCTTTTGTCAAGTGTGAGAGCACGGGCTTATTGAAACACCTTTTCCGTCGAGAAAATCGCTTCAAAATATTACCATAGTTAGACATCACTATTTGGTCACTGCAAACACTTGACAGAAGCAGTGTATTTCGAGATGCATTTTCGGGAAAAAGAACTAGAAATTGAGAATTAAATCATAAATACTCATTAAATTTTCAAGTGGAAAAAGTTTTTCAGTGATTATCAAACCATAGCGATAAAAATCCCGAACTTTTACGTCGTGGTCACAGGAGAAGATAGGAACGCAAAACTCAACATATTAGGCATTTGAGTTTTCCCAACAAACGGTCAGTGGCTATAAATAAATTCAGTAGTATATATATAACCATGAGTGGGTAATCTCTCACGAAAGTCATGACTGAGACGCACCCCTTGATTATACAATTAAAAGGATAAATCATGGCAGATGAAAATTACAAACATTCTTACCTGAAAAGAGGACCAAACCTCAAAATATGAGGAAATTGTCATTAGAAAACTACTCATCCAACCAACTCAGCTACTTTCCTTATCTGACTTGAACTTTAGGGTTCATCAAATGAAAAGGTTAGGCATCTATTGTTTGCTAATTAATTTTAATATTTAAAAATTTTAGAATTATTATTAATTATTTAACCTAATGATAATAAATAACAATAGTTTAATGATCGTGACGTTTACCAATGTTTTAATGTATTTTAATTCACATTAAAAGAACGTAGATAGATAATTTGTTTCCAAATCCGCCCAACAAATAATGTTCACTCACTTGTAAGTTTTTAAATAAAATTTGGAAAAAAACAGCTACCTTTAATCGTCACTACAACTTGCACTTGAATCGCTCTTTTAATAGAGGAAAATTTTATTTAATATTAGCAGAAGAAGTCTCTTCAATTTCCAACCTCATTAAGAGAAGTGTTCACAACGCTTAACTCGAGTAGAGAGAAATTTTTCTGAAAACTCTACCATATCTCTTATCGGCCAGAATTAATCAGCCTGGACGGGTACCCATGGCACTGAATTTGAGTACTGATCTCTCGATTTATAACTTGACACATATGCACTTTGATCGTCGCTCCGCCTGCACATAAAAGATGTACACTGATTGTTGCCAAAGTCCGAACCATAGCAGATTAGCTGACATTGTTCAGTTGTAGCAGTACTTTTTCCTCCCCATCCAGGTTTGCGGTTACTGGAGATGACAGGGAATAGATGTGGATAGCAACCCACGACCAAGAAAGTGTCTTGTTCAAACTGTTCAATGTGATAAAATGATTATGAAGACAGGATATACTCTAGCATACTAACAATGAAGTGAATCAGGTGAAATTACTCAGTCTCTGTTTTCGCAGAGCCCCAGAATTATTTTCTGCCTTGATATTTAGATTCATATAGCGGAATCTTTAGAAAATTTTAAATTTGTTAATGGGACTTAGCATCTTGGTGCCAACGTACAAGACCGCGGAGAGGATCCATCCTGACTAGATCATATCCTGAGATATTAATGCGTAGACAAAAAATATATACTTGAAAACAGGGGAAGTCAATCAGCGTATTATTTGGACGGCGTTATTTTTCATTCTGGAATGTGCCCAATGAGATAAAAAAGGACAGTAGGTGGGAAATCTGGGAGGTCATTAATTTACTGACAAAGGTCAGATTAAGTTAACAGTGCGCACCTGAATAAGGGTAAGACATTTTTAACTGGCAACATATAATATAAGGGTTGATAAAGTGATTGGAATGAATTTTCATTTGTCATTGAAAGCAGATAGGAAGGATTCTTCTAAACCCACGAACTTCCATGAAATTGACCCTCGGGGGGACAGAAACATGCTTAAGCCTTAGAAACTGTGATCCTTTCTGTTGGGAATACGAATTCATTTCCAAACCTTGAATTTTTATTGCTAATACCTATCCTTCTATGGGAAAAAGGTTAAATTTCAGTTCATCAGCTTTACATATGCAATCTTCTGCGTTTAATACAAATTTTATGAACGCCTGAAGGAAGTATTTCTCATTATCCACTTGTGACCCTTGACTTCGCAGACGTGCTCATTGACCAATAGGCCTTTGGAGTTCACACGTCGATAATATAATTGTGCAGTAGAATGAAAATTGAAAACTCCTGCTTAAGGCCATGAAAATAATTCTTATAAATGACATAAAGCTGAATCACAAGGAGGTTACTTTCAATGGCATCATCTGTTTTTCATTACTGTATATTTTATTATTAGACGTATTCGAAACTACGTACAAATGATCAGAAGACTTCGGAAAGAACCCGCAGTAAATTCTAACAAGGGTTATTCAGGGATCCCCGATATTTTGCTTCATTATTCAACACATTCCTGCTGCCATTCAATTCCTTATTGAGTTTCATTCAATCTCCGGTTCCCTTACCTGAATCCAATACCTTAAATGATTCAATAAGTACACTCTGCTTTTGCGTAAATCTAAATATATAAGGATGCATAAAGTTGTTATATTTATCCCAAATGGAACTCAAAACTGACTTGGCGTCTTTACTAGACTCATCAGCATGCTTATAGCCGGAGGAAGGTGAAAGAAATTGAAAGAAACATGAAAAACTATTTAACATTTTAACAAGCTCCAATTATTTTTGACATTAACTCACTCAGAGATCCACAAATTAAATCCTGACCATGGAGTTTTAGAGTATTTGAGCATTTCAAAGGATATCGTGTCTCTTATGCGAAAACGAACAACTCAATGATATCAGACTTCAAATTGACTTACATTCTTTGCGTCCGGACTTCAAATTCTACCCCACTCCTTTTCATTCTACCAGGAAGCCTAATCAAATATTTACGGTGCACTCGAGAGAACTTTTTATGCCTCATCTCTCATCCCCTGGTTTATAGATTATCGGGTTCTTGAGCGCATACCTGGATAGGTGAGATCACGACTGAATATCCCATCCCCGCAATTATTGGCCAAACGGAAACTCAATCATTTACCACATTATCCAATCCTATATAAGGAGATTTATTTACCTGATAGAAACCGTCGTTTGAGCTGCAATTCCTCCTCTTGGGGTCAGAGTAGTGTGCAGCATTATGAAGGGCAACTGAATAGCTATAAAACACTTCTTGCCAGACTATTTTGCTATATCGCGTATTCAGTTGCTAGCCCACTGATAAATCTTGTAAAAGTATTTGTATATCACCATGGGTAATTATATTAATTTAATATTATGGAAATTAAAGACCTTAGTATAGCTCCTAAAGGACATTTTTTATGAATGCCACGGCATTGAATTACAAAGAAACCACCACTTCCTCTTTCCTGCCTGTTTGGTCATCTTAAATGAAGCATCCAAATTCGGATGCTTTTAATAACCTCAAATGGAATTCAAGTTCGATTTAAATAGCACAAGTATATAATTTGGCTGAGAATATCCACCTTGGGGTGAGGGTGAGAGAGGGAGAGTTGGGACTAGCTGGGCCATTAAATGTTAATAAATTCATCTTACTTGCCTCGAGAGGAGGAGAGAGTCCAGGAGTTGTTCGCACCTCACTCTAGGGAAATTAATTCACTCACCACCCAAAGTCTGTTTTTCTCCTCCAAAGCTTGAGCATAAAGCTGGAGGAGTTCAGGGTTACCACCACATTTAATGATGATTAATTTTATATCAGTACTTATTTATACGTAAGAAAAATCAGGTAATCATGTTAATCGTATATTAAATTACTTAATGTGACTCCTTTTAATGCGCAAATACTTTCCACAAAACTCGATATTTTGACTTTAACGCGGTTATTTTAACTCTAAGTCCATTCCGGAGGACGTTTTACAATGATCATACTGGGTAAAGGATTAGCATTGTGGAGCCTCTCCGCGAGAACCGCAAACTTTCCCACCCGTATGACCGGCATTAACAAATGCGGTTGGCAATTCGTTTCTGGATGTTCACTAATGGGCATCGAACCCGTGATCTCTAAATTTTCTGCGGATGATGTTAATCACTCCGCCGATGGTTGTAAGAAGAGCTTACTCCGCCCCTGGATATTTCTAAGCTTCCTCATTTCATATTTTCCCAACCACTGGCGTAGTAAGACCAGGGAGATTTTCATAAACACGGATTTATTCATGTAAGACTTATTCACTCTATGGGATAGAAAGCTTAATTTCTTATTCCCAAATAGTGATAACTCTTAATTAAATTGTCAACTTCCACGTTTGATAGTTCAATATCTACTAGTCTAAATAACAAAATTAGTAAAACCCTGGCACTCATTAAAATTCTGACCTTCTTTCAACCTTTTTATCCTGCTTTAGTATTAGAACTCAGCATACGTTCTGGATACTCTCAATTAGCTTTAGGCTGTTTATTAAAACAATTAATCAAACGTATTCCCACTTGTTTATCTAATCATACTGAGCACTCTGGAGTCGGTAGTTATACAATGCTAAAGTGGATCTTGATGCACCATGAGGTAACTATTGTGGTATAGTGTAGCAATAATCCCAAGTAAAGCTACTTCTATAGTCTGACTGAGCTTGGCTAACAAGACACAATGACCTATCTCTAATCAGAAGAACAAGAGTTGGATGGACAAGTGGTGTATTGGACTCTAAGGGAATGACTGCCAGCTACCCTCCTGGTGAGTACATATAAAGTTGTAGGGATACCGTGTAGGAACAAAGGAATCAGAATGCAAGGGTTGAGACAGGCAACAGTGTGATTCCCACCGTCTCGTGAGAAAGTCAGATTGATTCAATATAATAAGCATTTGGTTGCGCCTTGACGACGGTGAGGCTCAGCATCAAACCGTTGGAAAGTCAGTTTAGATAACTAATTTGAGTCAAGACTTGACGACAATGACATTCCCAGTGTGTTGTGGAAAATCAGGATATATTTATTAACTAAAATTTCGAAAAAATAACTTGTTAAGATAAGTGTTATCAGAGAAATAATTAATTATCTTGCAAGGTTAGGAAACAGTATAAGTAATAGGTAGTTCTGAACACATGTTATTGCATGTTCTCTGAAGGAGAAAACCATGGCCTCCTGAGGTCCTTCTATTATGAAGCTAACGTTCTGCCACTATTAGAATTATCTACATGAAAAATCTTTGTTGAACATTCTAACCAATCAGGTGATGAGTTTCTTGCGTGACAATGTGTGCGTCATCTGCTACGATACATTGAAAATGCTAAATTCAAAATTATTTTTCTACAGATCATATTTAAAATTGTCTAAAATAGAAATATATTTTTAAAAATTTAGTTTAGAAATTAATTCCTCTGCTTATGTTATTCTACAGGGAGAGATAGCTTTATGTGAATAACGCTGAATCCCTTTTTCAATCCAAGTTACTCATCAGAAGCAAACGCATGGTCAGCCGATGGAATAAGAGGTTTTTTTGTATGTGGAAAGTGGATCTGCCTGTACTACGAAAAGGTTGACCAAGGTAGTTTCTGATTGGTTGCCTGCTGCCCAATTGAAATTCGGGCACCAGATTATCACATCTAATATCGGAAGATAAAAAACCGAAGTGATTCTTACTTAATACAGATAATTGGAGAAAAAATTTTCTTTATTTTGAAATTTCAACAGTATATTTGCATAATATTGTTTATTTTTTATTCGTGCTTTATTTTTATTGCACTTTTTTTTATTGAAATAAATTCACAAACGTAGACGTAATTTCATAGATAAACTCAATAAAACTTTTGAGGTATTCAATTTAATATTCATTGCAAAGTACATAACTGCAAAAAATATTCCAGTTTTTAATAAAATTTGTTTGTTAAACTTGGAGTTGCGCTTCGGTAAACACACTTAGATTGCATTCCGTTGCGTTGCAATTTTGCCGATTTCACAAAAAGTGTTTTTTTTACGGACGTTTAGAAAACAATCTTTATGAAGTAATTATAACTTCAATCTGATTTCATTAATTTATTTAACATTAATATACGTTTACCCACTAATTGTGGTGTGAATGTGGTTCCTCTGTCAAAATATTGTTTGTTTTCCCTTCCTCCGATCAAAATTGAAACATACGCTAATGATAAACAGGAGGGTTATTATAATTCTGTCTGTGACTATAATTTTGTAATTACATTGTTAAAATGACTATTCATGAATTTTTTCCGTGTAATTATTTGAATTTTCGCTTGTCTGCAATCGTTCATGCTTTCCGACCATTTGTTATACTTCAGGTCAGTTATTTTATAAATCGCTAAATGCATGCGTCGGAGAGCGGATATTGTTTTCAAAGAACAGTTATCATTTGTTATAATTTGATTGAAATTCATTCAGCTATTCCATGTTAAAATCATGTTAGCTGCTAAGCATCATGGGAGATCATCCTTCTTTCTCTACTTTTTATGGGAAGAAAAAATGATTCGGATGAATTCTGATCGTATAAAGTGATCAAGAATTTGCGAAGAAATCCCTGAGATAAGTAGGAATCTTGGAATGCATGGAAGTCAGTGCAAAAATCAGAGGTAGTTAGGCTCTTCGGATATCTTGACTTTATATTCAACCTTCATTCGATCGCTTTCACCCCTATTTGTTCTTGCCTGTTTTTCCATGGTAAAACTCAGGGATACTTTCCCTTGCTCTGAGTTATAGTACGAACAAATTTTGTATATTTTGTGATTTTTTTGAAGCTTCACAAATTAATTTATCGAAATGAAGCAGGTAAGGACAACTGCATTGAACTGAGAGTCTTCAAATTCCCAACGTGTCCCAGATAACAAAATTAAGGCAGTTTGCAAGGAATGCCCTCCAACATTTAGCCAACTTGATTTATTGTGTCTGTGCTAATTGCATTCACATTCTTGGCCGTCCTTCCCACAGTGGAAAAAAAATGTATGCATCAATTTTCCAGACATACCACTACATTGTTCAGAAGGGTGGCTGCCAAAAAGACAAAGCCCTGAATGTCTTCGCGGGTATTTCGAATAGATGTACATTTAGATAGATAAGCTTATTAAACTCCCGACAGTAGCGAGGAGAGAAAAATAGAAACTCCTTGCCTTAAAATTAAGATGTCAGTATTGAATAGTCGCTTGTCTGAATAGTTTGATGTTTACCAGGTTTACAGACAAATGGGGTGCCATTATTGTAGTAATAGAGGTAAAATGCTCTTTATAAGCACATTGAAGTCCTAGTCGACAGTTTATTGTAAAAAGATAACAACTTTCTGCTTGATGGATGATGTTAAACATTAAAACGGGAAATAATAAGAACAGAGAACGGAAAAGGGGAACAATGAAAAGAACCTTGAGACACTATTGCAAATGAGAAGGTGGAATCCAGAGTATGATGCGCTGATCAGCTTATAACAATTTAACCACTCACCTACCTGTCGAAATGGAGAAAACTCTGACAATCAACAGCAGATTTTAAGGATTTCTGTCTTCTTCATATATTCCATAAAAGAGAATATTCGCAATTAAGAGGCATAATTTGGAATGTTCTGAATTGCCTCATATTTGACACTGTTAGATATCAATGAAAAATTGGGAATTCAGTCCACTTTACTTGAATAAATTCGCCAAAAGAGAAGAGAACGAATGCCAAGTCCCGATTCGCCGCACATTGACAAATGACATTGGGAAACGTGTCATTGTAATAAATCACAAATTTATTTATAGATCTGCTCACTCTAAACAGAGCAGATTAATTCACGAGGGAGTCGAAACCAGACTACCACACTAAGCGTGGTTTAATTTAGCCTCTACACACAATACCACAGTTTAGATGTATTACACATCTCTCCATCCAAAAGTTTTCTCTTCCCTCTCTCTCCTTCCTCCACAATCGTCCGATTTACCACTAGTCCTCCCAACTCTCGTTCTTCTGATCTGGGAAGGGTCGTTGCGTCCTGTTAGCCTTTAAGATCATTAGATTGCTAAGCCTGCCTCGGTCAGATTATAAAATCAGCTTTACTTGGGATTAGTGTCACTTTAAAATCCTAAGCGTCGTTATCTTTTTGAGTTTAAAAAATTAACCCAGAGTTCTTTGAAAGTAATGGCATTGTTTGCCTAATCCTTACGGATTTTCCTTGTAACCTTTACATTATTAAAATCAAATATGAGAACATACCTCAGCGATGACTAAAATTAGCAATTGAGACTGTTGGAGTTAGATAACAACCAACGGTTTGCAGCTAACAAATTACGACAACCAATTCGTAGCTGTTTGAGTAAGAGCTAACAACAATTGTGAAGCAGAACACCATGAGTTGAGCAGACCAAACATGTATTCAAGGAAGCCACAATGAGTAACAGAGAGAGGGGGAGAGAGGGAGAGCAGCGTGCTGAGGAAGAGAGTAGATGAACAGGACGTGTAGGAGTCCGCACTGACCAGTGTGTGTCGTCTAGAAAAACAAGGGTAGCTTTATATGAGTCACTTGGGTAAGGCCACGCCAGAGCATGAGCGCAGATGTGCCTTTTTATGTGAAGCGAGGCGGTTACAGAAAAGAGGGGAAATCGATGGACGCGTTTAGACATATCAGACAGGGGTCATGCGTCATAGGGACATAAATGTGATCGCCCCAACTTCATTGGCGAAAAACC